>JBBPBO010000003.1:58206990-58604329 GCA_037974295.1 Cicer cuneatum
TATATATATATATATATATATATATATATATATCTGTGTGTGTGTGTGTGAAACTATTTTAAAGTATTACGTTCTAAATATTTATTCTAATTAACTAAGCATAATATAAAATATCTAAGCTAAAAATGAAAAAGAAAACTAATTGGAATTTGAATCTTATATAAAGTATAATAAATTATATAAGTTATGCATATATATTAACAATTAAAATCTAATAAATATAAATATAAATATATATCTATAAATATATGTATGTATTATTAATAATTAGTATTATAGCACACATGTTTAATAACAATGAATTACAAATATATGTTTTTTTAGCTCGATTATGTCTTTGTTAGCCTCTATATATCAATGCATTTTTCAATATATAGAAGAGATTACTCAACTCAAGTATGAATGCAAGCTCAAATATATGAAAAAAGGAATGTGTGGAAGGAAAGGAAAATGGAGTGAGTTAGAGGGTTTTTTTTTTTTTTATCTTAGAATTAGAGGTTTTTAGTGTAGATGGAAGTGGTGGGTTGGTATGGTATATGTGGTAGATTGATTGCTATGAATAGAAGCATCGACAGGAAGAGGAAGAAGTGTGAGGAAGAAAACTGATGTAGCAAAGAATATCGAAGAAGTGTGAGGGTTTATATAGAAGAAGAGGTGTGAGTGACCTATTAATTTCTACGGTATATTCAGAGGTTTTACCCGGTGATTAGGAAATTTTAAGGGGTAGATTATGGAGACTTACTCTCAAACTTGTTTTTTATTTTATAATAATGCTTAATTCTTTAGTTTGTAAATTGGTTTGATTTGTGTAAATGTGAATTTCAAAGAGAAAGAGAAAACAAAATAAGATAAAAAAACTGTCTACTTATGCACTATTAAATAATAATAACCATGAATATGAATAAAAAAATAATAATAACCATGAACAATATATCATTTTATTTTTGGACTTCACGACAAGTTAAATAAGTTAACAAAATGGTAAAAATAATATTATTAAGCTTTTATACATAATTAGGGAAAGTTGAATGAAAATAGGAATAAAATAGACACCTTTGAAAGAAGTTAACAAGTCTTCCGCTTTATTACTTCTCCTTCTTCAAATCACTCTAAAAGTTTTATAAAGGAGATGACTTCAATTCAAAGAAAGTATGTTGGGTAGGGTTATTTGGTTTTGGTTGTCACGTATAAACATTTATCTCTAACATCTTGTTACGGTTTTGAGTACCTTTATACTTAAATTAATAATATTTTTGTTTATTAAAAACAAAAGGGAGATTATTCTGAAATATCACCGTCACTTTTACTTAGAACTCTTGTCTACTAAAACAATTCTTTATCTATCATTTATGTGTCATATAAAGTTGCAATTGATTTATTTTACTAAGTCACTAAAGTCTAAAGCAAATCAATTACAACTTTATAAGAATGGTGGAAAAAAAAAACGAGTGAGGTGATAGTTAACACAACCATAAACGAGATAAAAACCTTACTTTGTAATTTCATGGCACAACCGTTTTCATATTTTTTTAATGCTATATTTTACAAAAAATGAAAAAGCATTGTTCATTTGGACAAATATATTGTATTAAAAAAAATAAAAACAAGTGAAGTAAATGGCAAATCATAATTAATAATATATACAAGATACAAATATCTTGTTTATGGTTGTGTTAACTATCACATCACTCCTTTTTTTTTTATCCTTCTTATAAAGTTGTAATTGATTTGCTTTACTGAGTCGTTAATGTCTAAAGTATTGTACTACTATTTGTGTAGTCACTAAGTACAATAATTTAGACTTTATTGACTCAGTAAAACAAATCAATTACAACTTTATAAGAAGGATAAAAAAAAAGGAGTGGTGTGATAGTTAACATAACCATAAACAAGATAAAAATTATACTTAGTAATTTTATGGCACAACCATTCTTAATTTTTTTAAATCATATAATATATATATATATATATATATATAAATATTTGGTACAAAATTATTCATATTTTTTGGTGCTATATTTTATAGTGCATTGCATTGTGCATTTGGACAAATATTGTGTTAGAAATTGTAATAATGTATGGTGTGAGGTTATCTTTATAGAACATTACAAATGAATGGCGTGAGGCTATCTTTATACATGTAAGTTACAATTTTAACACATACGTGAACCGAGTTCACGTGAACCTACGTGAAGTGAGTTCACGTGAATATACGCGAACTGAGTTCACGTACAATACATTATTTTGATGATTTTGTGAGTACGTGAACGGAGTTCATGGAAGTTTACCTGAACTCAAATCAAGTAGAATTACTGCATTTTACTGAAATTTTTATATGTTATTTTTTGGATACAAGTAAATGGATCAAGGGGGATACCATAGTGACGAAATGTATGAGGGTTTCGAACATTTAGAGGAAATTCAAGAGGGTTTGGAAGGTGATTTTGATGAAATGTATGGTGATTTTGATGCAATGAATGATGGTGTGGAACCCGTAGTTGAAGACGCCATGAATGAAAGAGCTGAACCGGTTATGATTTATTTGACTGATGTGTTTACAACCGACATGATGTTTGACACAAGGGCGGATTTATTAAAATAGGCTAGAAATGTTGGAAGGGAAAATGGAGTTGTCGTTGTCATTTTTAGATCTGAAACTGTGACAGCACGACCAAGAACAAAGACAAAATTAGTTCTTGGTTATGAAAACGATGAGGAGTACTTGGACTAGAAAACGTGAATGCCCATTTAGATTGAGAGGAACACCGTCAAGTGTTGGTGAGGGATGGTATTTGCATGTAATATGTGGTATCCATAACCACGAATTGGCCAAAAAACTGACTGGTCATTCTTTCTTATGCCGATTGTCTAGTGAAGAGAAAAATTTGCTTGGTGATATGACGAAGAACATGGTAAAACCAAGAAACATATTGATGACGCTAAAGGATCATAATGTTGAAAGTTTGACGACAATAAAACAAGTTTACAATGCATGTCAAGCATATCGATCATCAGTTAGAGGTAATAGAACAGAAATGCAACATCTTTTGACATTGATGGAACGCGACAAATACATCTATCGATATAGGAAGGTAGACGGTTCAGATGAGTTGAGGGACATTTTTTGGGCCCATCCAGGCTCTATCACTCTTGTGAATAATTTTCACATAATATTGGTTATTGATAGCACATATAAGACATGTAGGTATCGAATGCCATTACTTGAAATTATTGGTGTTACATCTACTGAAATGACATTTTGTGTGGGATTTGTATACCTACAGTTTGAGCGTGCTGATAATTTTGCGTGAGCATTACAAATGGTGAAAGAACAGATTACAAGTGGAGAAGTTGAAGTCATCGTAACTGATAGAGACCTTGTGTGATGAACGCAGTTGAATATGTTTTTCCAAAGGCGGTCAATTTATTATGCTTGTTTCATGTATGCAAAAATGTGAAAGCAAAGTGTAAGATGACCGTCTTTCCAAAAGAGAGTAGGTGCAAGTGATGGAGGCATGGGAAGGTCTTGTATACACTAATGATGAGTCTCAATACTACACGAAGTTGGCTATGTTTGAAGGAATTTGTAGTAGTTGTTCTATTTTTTCTGATTATGTATGTGAACAATGGTTAAATCTCCACAAGGAAAGATTTGTTGTGGCGTGGACAAATAGAGTTATGCATTTTGGGAATACCACAACACAAAGGGTTGAGTCGGCGCACTGGAGTTTGAAACGGATATTACAAAATAGTGTTGGTGATATATGCAGTGTTTGGGAAAACATCAATAATATGATTATTTAAAAGGTGCACCGACATAGTAATAGATTGTACGCATATTTGCGTGGTATTGTGTCCAAAAATGCAATTGATCACATTGCCGAAGAGTATGATCAAGTGAAATATGTGGGTATTTATAAGTCTGAATGTGGTTGCACGATAAGGACGACACATGGTCTACCTTGTGCATGTGAACTAGCCAGGTATAGTATGGTCCCACGTTCCATTCCATTAGAAGCTATTCATGTTTGGTGGAGTAAATTAAGTTTTCATGATAATGGATTGAATAACACTTCAAGTTATTTGTGAAACATGAAATAGACGTGATAGTGAAAAGGTTTGAAGAACTTGATGTACCTGGAAAAATTTCACTTAAAGGTAAATTACGAGAGATCGTGTATCCATCTACTACGTCGTTGTGTCCACCTGTTAACAAGGTCAAAACTAAGGGTGCACCAAAAAAAGGAAAAAGCAAGGTATCAAAAAGAGAAAAATCAACCAAGCGTGATCCTTCTTGGTGGGAGTTGATGAAAGTTTTTTACCAATCTACTTTCAAATCCCTTAGGATTCAATTATAGTATAGGAAAAGGGTTGTATTGTATCCACAGGGAATTGGAAATACAATGCCGTTCTTTAATGAATCACTCGAGCAATAAGTTTTCAAGTATTTGGATGATTGTTTTGGTAACCAGATTGAAATTTAAAATAAGCAATGATAAAAAAGGATTTAAAAACACTATGATAAAACTGTTGGAATTGGATTCATCTATTAACTCTTCAGTATCATATTGATTCAACATACAAATCATGTTCTATGCTTAATTTCATCACATCAGTTCTTATCTATCTCATTAATCTCTTACATGAGAAGATTAACAATTCCCTAATCTAACTACCGATCTCTCGCATAATTAAAAAGGATAACCGTAACGAGTTCAGATGTAAATTGACAAACAGACTTAATTCTATTTCTAGCAATCAAGCTTGTTAGATGAGATAATCTAAGTCTGACTTAAACATGTAGTTCTCACTCACATATCAAATCTAAATTCATGCCTTATGTGATCAAGCTAAAACATGTATGAAGAATAAGATTAAATCATTGAAATCATAGCATAGAAACAGATATCTGTATATAGAAATCAAATTAGATACATCCAAGTTAAAGAGTTACATCTAATCCTAACAAAAGAAAATTAGAAATCCATAGCCATGGATGTTTTCAAGCTCAAAGCGAAGATCTAAGAAGAAAGGACGGCTCTGTGATGTCTCGGGAACAATTCCAGCTCTTCGGTTGATCCCCAATCAAGCAACCAGTTCTTTTCTCTGTCTTCTCTCTTGATTTCTCTATTTTAACTCAGTAACCGCCTTTTTTGAAGTCTGTTTGTGTGTTTTTAAAGGAAATGAGTTGATGGTCTTGCTTAAGCCAGACTAATTTGGCTTAAGCCAACAGGTTTCTTCATGTTTACGAAAGGTTGCCCGCTTAAGCTAGAAAATATATGGCTTAATCCAACTGGGTTCTTCCAAATCGATGTCTCTGCCTCCTTCGGGTTTTGCTTAAGCATCCTTCTGGCTTAAGCGGTGCTTTTGGTTTTACTTTCAGCATCTTTCTGGCTTAAGCCAACCTGTTTTGGCTTAAGCCAAGTTCTTCAACTTTGACTTTTTGCTTTTCTTTTGCTTGGACCACTTTGATATTTCTCGTACAATTAAACACAAAGTAATTAATACTTATAATTAACATATTTGCCATGATATTTATATAGAAACTAACTACTTGCTAAAATAACCTATTGAGGGATAATTTAATATATATCTTAAACATTTCAAACGTATAAGTGCCCAAAAGATCATGGTAAATTAGATAAATTTGGCACTTATCAACTTCCCCCAACTTAAGACTTTGTTTGCCCTCAAACAAAAGGTACCGATCAAAAAATATATATATACAAGGTTCGTTCAACAAGTTGGATACATGAATAATCAAAATAAAAATATATTTCCACTTTGCATGATCACAAGCTCCACTCATAAAACTCCCTAACAGAATATGTGATACACAAGTAATGGTCATAACAATGATATGAATGTAAATTCCATGAATCCATTAGGCAAATCACACTGTCCATGTTTTCAACCAAAGGAAATTTCAATGATTCACACAAGTTCTTTTAGAACCAAATCAAGGTAAGTGTTTCACTCATGTTCAGACATTGAATCACAACAAATCAAATTTGTTACCTGTCTCAACCATTATCAAGATTGCATAGTTAATCAAGGATCACTAAGGGCTTTTCAGGGTTGTAATGTGGCCAGGTTTCAAAGAATATTGGTTTTTCTGGATATCAAAGTACTTTCAAACTAAGAGAGCAATTATAATGAGATTTACAATAAAACTATGCATTCATGCTCACTTCACTTTTCCTTTTACCAATCCCTTTTTGTAACCCTTCTTTTCACATTTGGATTTATATAACTCTTTTTCTTATCATTCTCATAATTTTCTCAATCTTTCTCTTTATCTTTCTGTTATTTTTGTTTTGTTTTAAGAACAAGATTATGTACTAAAAGATTGAGAAAATATGAACAATTTTGCTTTCTTCGCAAAGAGAACACAAACAGCTTCCACTTCCCCCAACATTGCATAAATGCATACAATCCCATTATAAATGCTCTTTTAACTTTGATAGTAAGGGATAAACATTGTTTTTCTTTAGGGTTTGGGATTAAACAAAAGAACAAAAATACTTTTCATTTCAGGCTCAAAATGGGTAGACAATGGATATTCCTATACAAGGGTAGGCTATTTGGTCGAGTAGCTATATACTCTAATGAACAAAAATTGCCTTGATCCTTTCCTATCATTTCCATGCGAACAAAATAATCAAAGACTCAAACAAATCCAACTGTGCAAAACAAATGGCGAATCTCTCATACTTACATTGTTTAAGGTCACACTCCCTCACCAAGTTCAGGTACAAATTTCCTGATTTCAAACATTTCAAGGTTATGCCAATGACTTTCATGTGAAAAATACAATTATACATGTCATGGCATCATGAGTGCAACCACAAAATCCATCAAGGAGATATATTTCTAACTTTTAAATTTCAAAATAATCATGCAAAACTTTTGACTTTTCATGAATCATACTTACGAAAATGAACCAATCATCATGCAATTAAGTACCAGGCAAACATGGTATTATCAACCAAAAAGTACTAATTAACCAAACTAAACAATGAAACATAGTATTGAAATAAAGTGCTAGAAGTGAAAATAAAATGGCAGAAATTAAAATGAACTCTTTTTTGTGATGTGGTGTGTGATAGCTCATCAATCCTCATCCTCTTGGTCTATTTGATCCACCATGTGCTGCTCTGTTCCGTCTTTCTCGGCCTGATCAACTCCATCTGCTCCTGCTTCTGTGGTTGTACCAGTAGCTACTCTCTGACTGCCTTCTCCCTTCTAAAAAATTGGCCTGTCCTTAGGCCAAGCACAATGTGATTGAAATTCATTATAGGATAGCCATCTATATGGTGGAGGACCCTCATGAACCGAAACAATGTGTGATTGCTGATAAATAGCATCACTGGCCCTGTAATTAGCAGCTTCTTGTCTGAAAATATGCTCCTGCCTGTTGTAAAGCTGCTCCTGTCTGGCATACATAAATTCCTGTCTGGAAAACATCTCTGTTATCTGCCTCTGCATCTGCTCTTGGAGTAACAATATCTGCTGCATAGGATCTATCGGTTGTTGTGGAGATGGTGGTGGTAATGCGGCATGTAAAACCCTTAATTTTTAAATTAAAATTATGGATGAAATATTAAGTGTATTTTGGGAATATTTGTAAAATATTTAATATATGTATGTTTTGAGTGAATATATATATATATAAATATTTATTTTTGAAGAGATATTAAGATTATTGGATGAAGAATAAATTAATTTAATTACGAGTAATTAAATTAACGGACAGTTAATTAAGGGATTATCGGCTAATTGCGACGAGACTGGTTAAGTGCTGAGGATCAGACAAGTGTCGGGTGAGGTGGCACCCACACAAGCCTATATATAGGAGTGAGAAGGATGGGTGAAATCAGAACACCATTCCTCCTTCCTTATTGCCCATACTGCATGTAACAGTATCACCTTCTCCTTTCCCTTCTCCCATTCTGAAATCTGTTTTACGTTTAAAAAAAATAAAAGGAGGGAGTTACTCAAAAGTTTCATTAATTGGAAATCTAAGCACCAAACCAGAAAACCCTCAGTATAAAAGTTGTTCCCCTCATCATTCCAAAGCTAGAGAACCCAGTTTCGTAGCAGCAAATGCAGGCGAGAGTTTCGCCGATTTTTGACGCGTAAACGGGAACGAAAATAGAAACGTGAGCAGTAGCAGAAAAGCAACAAGGGTAAGGGCACCTTCCACTTTCTAGTTGCATTTTAGGACTGTAAATGTATGTTTGAGATGTGATCATATTTGAGTTTCTGTTTTGAAAAAGAAACTGTTTTACATGACATTTTGAAAGATGAAAAAAAATGCATCCTGTTGAGGTTTTAAAAATCTGAGATAAGCTGTTTTGGGTGGTTATTCCAATGCTGTTTTGTTTATGTGGGAAAGTTGAAAAATGCATTGCATATCATTTTGAAGATGATTAAAAAGCATATTCATAAAACTGTTTTGAATATTGTTATAAAATGCGAAAATACATTTTGTTGGTGTCTTACTGCTATGTGATGGTTGCTGTTTGGCTGAATGTATGAATGTTGTTCTGCTTGTGTGAGAAAGCTGAAAATGCTTTGCATGTTGTGATTGGTTGTGTAAGAATGCTGGAAATACTCTGCATGTTGCTTTGAGAATGCTCAAAATGTAAACGTTTGGAAATGCATGTTCTGTTTTGAGTTTGATATTCTGTTTGGGGGATTTAAAAAAACTGTGATGTTGCTTTTGATGTTGATGATTCTGTTTCTGTTCTGTTGATGAAAATCTGGTGTTGCTGATGTTTCAAAAGAAAAGGGATTTTAAATGATGAAAGTGTTTTTCTGGAAAAGTGCTGAATCTGTTTTGATGTTTTGTTGATTTTTCAAAAGAAACAGTTTGAAATGTGTTGAAGTCTCAGGAAAATTTCACTGATTTCGAAGGTGTATTCGAATACAACCTGCCAAGCTTCTGTTTTTACTCAAGTTTTCAAACTTGTATTCGAATACGGACCCCTGTATTCGAATACAGAGGAAGGATTTTTGCTTCTGACTTAGCATCTGTATTCGACTACGACTCTGTCGTATTCGAATACAAAAGTGAAATTTTAAAACTGTATTCGCATCTGTATTCGACTACGACAGTCTCGTATTCGAATACAAGATGCTGACTTTCACAATTTTTGCTTCTGTATTCGTATACAAGGGAGCTGTATTCGAATACAGATTCGGGTTTTTCCAGAGACTCAAGTTTTAGCTTCTGTATTCGAATACAAGGAAGCTGTATTCGAATACAGATTCGTGTTTTCCGAAAAATCAAGTTTTAAACTCTGTCATGTGAACTTTAAAGTGTTGGGGAAGGTTTGAAACGATTTAAAATGGAGTTTTTGAATAGTTTTGAAGAAGAGATGATAAGTTTAATAAAAACTTCAATGATGGTGGGAAAATGCTGAATATACGCTGTTTTTGTCTTCTGTATTTGACTACAGGCATGCTGTATTCGAATACAGAATGTTGAAATTACAGTTTCAGCTTCTGTATTCGAATACAAGGGATCTATATTCGAATACAGATTCGTGTTTTTCAGAAATCCAGAGTTTTAAGCATTGTTTTATAAACCTTAAGTGTTGGGGAACATTTGGGAAGGTTTGTGACAAATTAAAATAGAGTTTTGTGATAATTTGAAGAGGTAATGATAATGCTGAAAATACTGATTTTTACACTGTGACAACCTCTGTATTCGAATACAAGAAGGCTGTATTCGAATACAGAGTGTTGATTCTGCACTCATTTGGCTTCTGTATTCGAATACAAGGAAGCTGTATTCGAATATAGATTTGTATTTTCCAGAAATCTCAGTTTTAAACACTGTTTTATGAATTTTAAGAGTTGGGGAAAAGACTTGTGATAATTAAGAATGGAATTTTGGGATAATGTAAAGTGATAATGATTGCTTGACTATTTAATCATAGTTGTGATGATGATGATATTAATTGTGTCGAGATGTTTTGAAAAATGATGGAAAGGTTGAAATTTCCTGATAATGCATACTGTTTCAGTGAAGAGAAAACACTGCATATTCATGCATTGCATAGTCAAGTGGTACCCGCGATGGGCCACAGAGTAATGCGTAAACGTGCTGATCTGTTGAGCGATTGCACGAGTGCTGGTCTATTGAGCGACTGCACTGGTACTGATTTGTTGAGCGATTGTACCTTGAAATGTGCAAAAACGTGCTGATCTGTTAAGCGATTGGATGAGTGCTGGTCTGTTGAGCGGCTGCACTGGTACTGATCTGTTGAGCGATTGTACCTGAGTATATGTCAAACGTGCTGGTCTGTTGAGCGACTGCACGAGTGCTGGTCTGTTGAGCGACTGCACTGGTGCTGATCTATTGAGCGATTGCACCCTGGTCTTGAGGGCCGTTAAAGTCCACCATATTTAAAATGTGCTGGTCTGTTGAGCGACTGCACCTTGGTAATTCCAAGAAATTGTATACATGAGCATATACATATTGCATCGGGGGATTGACCGGTGGGTCACGTTTGGTTATATGATGATGATTGGAAATTGATATGTGTAAGTACGTGGTAAAATCTGAATTTTCTGATGAATGTGTGTGATTGCTGAGATGGTAGTTGTATTTACAATATGTTTTCCATATTAATTGGTTGCTGTTTGAAAAAGCATATTTATCATGAAATTTCAAATGAGCATCCTTAATTTTCATCATTATTATATGATATGCCATGGATGTATTTGTTCTGTGATATAAATGCTATGTGATTATTTGTTAATTTCGGTCGGTGACCCTTTACTATTATATGTGGAATTTGGGCTTTGCCCTCAGATGCCCCCCAAACCCATGCCACCCGTGGGTCCCGAGACGACGGAAACGTCGCTCGATTTCATTGATCGTTTCGTGCCTACTGCTTGGGTATACGACCATACACGGGGAGATTGAAGAGGACTGGTAGGAGTAACGGCTAGGTGCATTACGTGGAGCACAACTATGCGAGGATTGACTTTCCTGTGCCTTCCCATTCGGTATTAGAGGCGCACGGAATTTTTGATGATGCGGAGGAGCCAGCTAGAGGGGTTGAGACGGAGGCCACTGTAGGAGTGGTGACTCCTAACCCGGTGATTGGAGGAGATGTGCATGATTCTAAGGCGGAAGAGAAGAACGAAGAGCCGAAGCCAGTAGCAGCTGATATTCCGGGTCCATCTAGGATATTCGAGGATTGTTGTGAGATTCCGACACCGCCGAAGCGACCGAGACTGTGCATTGATATGACTTCGGAGGAGACTGATCCCTCTCTGTATGATGATGGAGAGGAGGTTACATCGAGGCGAGTGGCGGAGTCGGATGAGACTTGTTTGGGATGCGGAGGAAATTCGTGCTACTGCGACCGAGACTGTGCATTGATATGACTTCGGAGGAGACTGATCCCTCTCTGTATGATGATGGAGAGGAGGTTACATCGAGGCGAGTGGCGGAGTCGGATGAGACTTGTTTGGGATGCGGAGGAAATTCGTGCTACTGCGACCGAGACTGTGCATTGATATGACTTCGGAGGAGACTGATCCCTCTCTGTATGATGATGGAGAGGAGGTTACATCGAGGCGAGTGGCGGAGTCGGATGAGACTTGTTTGGGATGCGGAGGAAATTCGTGCTACTGTAGCTTTAGTGCATGATCGGTTAGATTTGATGTATAGGATTTTGAGCTGGAAAATGTAATTTGTTTTATTTTGGGAATTATTGTACTACTTTTCCGGTAACTTATTCCGCACTCTGATATTTTCTTTTGGAATGTTATGACGTTGTTATCTTTTGAAAATGTCTTAATGTTTATTATTAAATTTCCAGAATTAAGTACTTAGTGATATTACGATGAAGCTATTTGATTACGTTCATCGATTAATCTACGACGTACTATTTTATGAAATGAATTAGTGAAAACTTTATTTTAATTCTTTTTGAATTAAATTTGGAAAATTCTTTTACTTAATTATTAAAAAAAAAATATACACTCGCGCTGTGTTTTAAACTCGGGGTGTTACACAGCAGGTTGTGCTCCTCCTATTTCTTCAGTTGGGTTTATGCAATGTTGTCTCAAAAGTTGTTTCTCACATTTTCAATGACCTTCAAGGCATCATAATAACTATCCACCATATAAGAAACTTGTGTGAATCTTAAAATCAACAAAAGATGGACTATTTCCACAAGATTCCAACTTTTACCCACAAAATTCACTTCAAATGCAATTTTTACATATTTTCACAACCTAATACTTCAAATTTTGCATTTCTCCCATTTCTTACATTCTAAGCACTCAAACTTTCCATTTACATCATAAGAAATTTGTGGAAAGCTTAAAAACACATATTCAAGCATAATCTCTCATGATCACATTCCACACATATGAAAACACAACTTAACATCTGCCTATACAAAATCACAACAACATCAAATAATTCACAATAAAACTTAACTAAACAATTGAAAATTAGCATTTAAACACAATCAAACTAAAAAGCAAGTTAAATTAACTCAAAAACCTGGGTTGACTCCCAGCAAGCGCTTCTTTAACGTCATTAGCTTGACGCCTTTGTATTTTCACAGATCATTCAAGTACAGCATAATGGTGATCAATTTAATATCACCACATAAGTATGGCTTTAATCTCTGACCATTCACCGCCCATGTATCTTTGGACTCATTATCTTCCAATTCAACTGCTCTATAGGGTTTTACCTCTTTGATTACAAATGGACCTGACCATTTTGATTTTAGCTTTCCCGGAACAACCTCAACCTAGAATTGAACAAAATTACTTGTTGGCTTGGCTTGAAGTTTCTTTTTACAAGCTTGCTGTCATGACACTTTTTCACTTTCTCCTTATACAACTTTGAAGATTCATAAGCTTGATTCCTCAATTCCTCTAATTGATGTAGTTTTTTCTTTCTTTCAACTCCTGCAACATTTAGATCAAAATTAAGAAATTTCATGGCCCAAAAGGCTTTGTGCTCCAATTCTACCGGTAAATGGCATGCTTTGCCATAAACCAATTGAAATGGAGTTAAGCCTATTGGTGACTTATAAGCAGTTCTATAAGACCATAAGGCATCATCCAGCTTTTGTGACCAATCCTTCCATCAAAAGTGTCCATTTGTTAGAAACTATTTTCTCCAGGATCTTTTTAATTTCTCTGTTAGAAACTTCAGCTTGTCCATTTGTTTGTGGATGGTAAGGTGAGGCTACTTTGTGCTTTACACCATAATGTTGCAACGCCTTGGCCAACTGTGAATTACAAAAGTGTGACCCTCCATCACTGATAATTACCCTGGGTGCTCCAAAACGAGTGAATATGTTTTTCTTTAAGAATTTCACTACCACTTTACCATCTGCTTTACGAGTTGCTATTGCTTCCACCCACTGTGAAACATACTCCACAGCCACCAAGATGCATTCATTGGAGAATGAAGATGGAAATGGGCCAATGAAGTCCATGCCCCAGCAATCAAATACCTCCACTTCCAAGATGTTTTGTAGAGGCATTTCTTTTCTTTTGCTTATTCCACCTAACCTTTGGCATGCATCACACTTTTGTTCATGGAAATGTGCATCTTTGAATAGGGAGGGCCAGTAAAAACCAGATTGAAGAACCTTCACAGCAGTTCTCTCACCATTGAAATGTCCTTCATAAGGTGAGTTGTGGCAATGCCACAATATACTCCTAGCCTCATCAGAAGCTACACATCTTCGCAACAATCCATCAGCTCCGATCTTGAATAGATAAGGATCATCCCTCAAGAAATAGGTGGCATCCTTGAGAAATTTCTTTTTCTGATGATGATTGAAATCATCAGGGATTACACCTACTACTTTGTAATTGGCCATATCAGCAAACCATGGCTGTAAGACCCTTAATTTTAAAATGAAATTATGGATTTAATTTCAAGTATATTTTGAGATATTTGTAAAATATTTGATATATGTATATTTATATATATATATATATAAATATTTTTGAGATTGAGTAAAATTATTAGACGAAGGATTATTTAATTTAATTACGAGTAATTAAATATCGAACAGTTAATTAAGATTTTATCTGTTGACGTAATTGCGACGGGAGTAATTAGTTACTTGAGGGTCAAGTTTAATTATTATATATATATATAAGGTGGCAAGAGTATGTGTTTGTATATATGTTTGCATGTGAGTAGCAAGGAAAAAAAAAGGGAAAAACAGAAAATCAGAATCAGAAAGAAAGAGAAAACAGTTTCTTTCCTCTCCCTCACCTACCCGAGCTGCTTTCTTCTTCTTCCTCTGTTCAGTTCTGTTTGTGTTGGTAGTTTGAAGGGATACTCAAAACTCAAATTACTTGGAAATCCAAGCCTCGAATAAGAAAGTGTCAAGAAGGAACGTTATTCCTCTCATCATTACGGTGTTAGAGAACCAACTTTGGTAGCGACGACGCGAACGTGAGTTTCGTCGGTATTAGTCGCGGCAACGAAAACGTAACTAAAGTAAGGGACTCCTTCCAACTTTCTAGATTGCATTTAGGGCTGTAAATGCATGTGTGATGGATGATTATATGCGATGTTCTGTTCTGAAAATAAAACTGCCCTTGCATGTTGTTATGAATAAGTAAACTGCTTGTGGTGTCTGTTTTGTTGCTGTTCTGTTTGGTTGCTGCCGTGGTTGATGTATTGATGATGTTTTGGTGTTGTGTTGATCCTGAAATTTGCCTTGCATGTGGTTTGTGAATGAGTAAAACGCATGTTGTTGAGATAATGTATGTTGAGAGTTGTTGTTGCTGCTTTTGGTTGCTGTTATTGATGATGCTTTTGTTGTGGTGTTGATGAGTTAAAATCATTAATGTTGTGTTGAGGACGTTCTGGGTTTCAGATGGCATTGCATTCTGTTTTCAGTGAAGAGAAAACATAGCATGTTCACGCATTGCATAGTCAGGTGGTGACCGTGATGGGCCACAGAGTTGATGCGGTGACCGTGATGAGCCGCAAAGTTAAGTAGTATCAGTGATGGGTTATAGAGTAGTTCCGCGTGTATTAGACGGTCTATTCTATCCGAGTTTCAGGGTGGTTCCGCGTGTATTACACGGTCCATTCTATCTAGGCTACGGAGTGGTTCCGCGTGTATTACACGGTCCATTCTATCCGGGCTACGGAGTGGTTCCGCGTGTATTAGACGGTCCATTCTATCCGTGGGAGGATTTAATTTCTGTGTAATTCGCCTGTGAGAGGCTAATACACGTAAATGTAGTGACCGTGATGGGTTATAGAGTAGTTCCGCGTGTATTAGACGGTCTATTCTATCCGGGTTCAGAGTGGTTCTGCGTGTATTAGACAGTCCATTCTATCTGGGCTACGAAGTGGTTCTGCGTGTATTAGACGGTCCATTCTATCTGTAAATCGTGCTGGTCCGTGAGAGACTGCACGTGTGCTGGTCCGTGAGAGACTGCACCTTGGTAATTCCAAGAGTTGAGTACCTTGACATATACAAATTGCATTGGGATGGTTGACCTGTGAGTCATGATTTGATATGAATTGATGAGTGGAAATTGAAGTGTGCAAGTATTTTATGAATTCTAAGTGCCAAATAAGTTGTTGTGATTGTTAATCGTATTTGTACTTGCAACCTGATTTATATGTAAATTGGCTGTTTTGCAAAGATGTAGATGTTATCCATTTTAGTAAGTGAGCATACTTATTTATCATTGTTGTTATAGCATTGAAATATGCCATGAATATAATTGTTATCGTTGACATAACTGTTATGTGGTAATTGTTGATTTCGGTTGGTGACCTTTTACAATATTGTGGAAATTAGGCTTTGCCCTCAGATGATACCCAAACCCATGCCACCGACGGATACACTAACGACGGAGACACTGTTAGTTTTCCTTGATCTTCACGTACGAAGTATTTGTGGACAGCGCAGAGCGACGGACAGTTGGAGTGAACACGAGACTTGTAGAGGATGCGGTGGAAACCGTGCTACTGTAGTTTTAGTGCATGATCATATCAGACTAGACTTTTGTTATAGGGCCTAGTGTTAATGGCTGTATTTTTTATTTTGGGATAATTGTATATTTTTTCCGCACTCTGATAATGTTTTGGTGGGTTCAGGATACAGTTTTTGATGTATTTTTATTTTGGTATATTTTGAAGATCAATTTCCCAAAATTAAATTACTTAGTTATAATTATAATGTGGTTGTTTAATCACTTTTGTATTTTGAATAACAATGCAATACTATTTTTGAATGTTTAATTCATATTAAATTTTAATTATTTTTAATTATTTTGAATTAAGTCCAAATTCTTTTATTGATTGAAAAAAAATACACTCGCGCTGCTTAAAACTCGGGGTGTTACAATGGCCTTTCTTGTACAATAAACAACTTTTAATCTGGAAATTCATCTGTTATTTCTTTTTCCTTTGTGGTCACCTCATTATTCATCAGCCTGGATAAATGATCAACCACTATGTTTTCCTTGCCACTTTTATCTTTAGTTTCAAGATCAAATTCCTGCAACAACAAATTCCATCGAATCAGTCATGGTTTGGAATCTGCTTTGTTAAAAGGTACTTAATAGCTGCATGATCTGTAAAAATAACAATTTTAGATCCAATCAAGTAACTTCTAAATTTCTCTAAAGCATACACTATAACTAGTAATTCTTTTTCAGTGGTAGCATAATTCATTTGAGCATCATTCAACACTTTACTAGCATAATGTATGGCATGAAACATTTTATTCTTTCTTTGACCTAGCACTGCTCCTACAGCATAATCACTAGAATCACACATTAATTCAAAGTCAAGGTTCCAATTAGGTGCAATAATGATAGGAGCAGAAACTAAATTTTGTTTCAATTGTTCAAAAGCTTTTAAACATGCATCATCAAAACGAAAAGGAGTATCCTTATTCAGAAGATTGCTCAATGGCTTGGCAATCTTAGAGAAATCCTTGACGAAACGTCTATAAAAGCCAGCATGCCCGAGAAAGCTTCTAATCCCTTTGACATTTGTTGGAGCTGGTAGCTTTTGAATGACTTCCACCTTTGCTTTATCAACCTCCATACCCTTTGATGATATTTTGTGGCCCAGGACAATTCCTTCAGTCACCATGAAGTGCATGTCTCCCAGTTCAAGATAAGGTTTGTTTCAACACACCGTTTTAGTACAGTGTCCAAGTTCACCAAGCATAAATCAAAAGAAGCACCAAATACAGAGAAGTCATCCATAAAAACTTCTATACATTTTTCCACCAAATCTGAGAAAATAGCTAGCATACATCTCTGGAAGGTTGCAGGAGCATTGCATAGTCCAAAAGGCATCTTCCTGTAAGCAAAAATACCAAAAGGGCATGTGAAAGTTGTTTTTTTTTTCTGATCTTCTAGATTTACAGTGTTTTGATTGTAACCGGAGTAACCATCCAAAAAACAATAGAAAGCTTGCCCAAATAATCTTTCCAGCATTTGATCCATAAAAGGCAGTGGGAAGTGGTCCTTCCTAGTGGCTTTATTAAGCTTCCGGTAGTCAATACACATTCTCCAACCTGTGACAGTTCTGGTTAGAATTAATTCATTTTTTTCATTGGCTACCACGGTCATTCCTCTTTTCTTTGGTACCACCTGGACTGGACTCACCCTCTTTTCATTGGCTACCACGGTCATTCCTCTTTTAAAGCGGTTTTTATAAAAGTGGTCATAGGGTCTTACTAATCTTTTTAAGTATACGTATGTAAACTGGTTTCTTCATTCTCCTTGCGAACCCTTTTCTCCATGCAAAACCCTCATCTCCCTGCGAAACGCGTATCTCATCTTCGACACAACTCTTCTCTATGCGACCAGGTCTCAAACATGACTTCGCCATCGCATCTCAACATCTCTGTCATGGTAAGTGTTGCTCTGTTAGGGTTTCATTTACAAATTAATAGGTTCTGCTTCAAATTTTTAGGGTTCAGTTTTAATTTTGCACCGTCATTTTAATTTACAAAAACATTGATATTTTTATTGACATGTATCATTTTTCAGGTATGCGTCTCGTCTTCTACAAGCACATATACTATTTTGTAGCATCATATCTGAATTTGGCAAAAGTAGGGATTTAGTTTCTGCTCTGAAAGCTTACGATGCAATGAAGAAGAATTTGAAACGTCCCAATATGTACATATACCGGGCAATAATCGACGTTGTCTATGTGGCGATTTCATGAAATCTAGGTACATATATGAGGTATTTTTCAATCAGTTTACATTTTCTTCAACTTGTATAAGGCGACTTAAAGCAAAGAGCCTATTAAAGAATTTTGGGTTTTATTTTACTACTTTACACTCTTAAATGCAGCTACGACGCAAAGGCCTTTTACTTACCAGTTACAACCCACTAAAGAAATATCTAGTTTAAGCATCTTTATTCCTCAGACTAGGGGCAAAGAAAGGGTAATTAAATTTTAAGAACTTTTCTACTTATTATGTTATTTGGCTTTTGCATGTTTCCTAAAGTTGTCTTAGATTTTGAAAATATGAAGCTTAAACTTGATTATCTTGTTAAAATCTTATACTGTTAATTCACTTCTCAGTTGTGTATTATAGCATTCATTTTGGATAATTTCTGGCGCAGGATTTGCTTAATCAGAAAATCACTCCAAATATATATGTATTGAACAGTCTCATGAATGCCAATGCCCATGATATCAGCTACACGTTAAATCTATTTCAGAATATGCAGGTGACTCCTGCTGTCTGCAAATATATATATAGCTAGTTTAATTATGATTCTAAAAGCTTGCATAAGGCATCAGTTGTTCTTACTGTTCCTATCTTGTCATAAAGTTTTGTTTCATGTACTAATAAACAGCACCAAGCAAATCTTATATATCCCACTGTCCATTCTGTTTCCCTTGAAAAATGAGAAAAGAAGGCTAATTAGATTATCTTCTGCATAACCCTGACATATTAATTGATTGAATATGCTTTAATTTTGCTACCGAGAGTTGACAAAAACATTAAAGTTTCTATTCATTCTAGCAAATGCTATATATTTGCTGATTTCCTGCTACAAATCCAGAAGGTAGGCTTGAAACCAAATATGACATCCTATAACATCCTACTGAAAGCATGTTGTCTTGCTGGAAGAGTTGACCTGGCCCAAGACATGTATAGGGAACTTAAGCGTTAGGAATGAACTGGACAACTGAAATTAGATGTTTTTACCTACAGCACAATTATTAAGGTATATTATTATTGTAGATCAATAATATCGCTGCAATTTCATTGATTTTGCATTGTTCCTAAAAATTATGTAACACTTGTGTACAAAATATTTGGCATGTTCTGATCAATGCCAATTTCAGGTCTTTGCAGATGCGAAATTATGGCAAATGGCTCTAAAAATCAAGCACGACATGTTGTCGGCTGGTGTTTCTCTTAATACCGTTGCACGGACTGCGACTCCTAAAGGATTGCGTAAATCTTCAAGCATTGACTCTCAATTGCTGTGATCAAACTTTATTATTTAGATGTTTTTAAATGCTTTCCTGCTTACGGTTTGCTTTCATAGAAACTTGATTTTGGAATTACTAGGTTATAGATTTAGTTCCTTTGATTTTTGTTTCAATTCAGGTCTGAGAAAGCTTGAGTTTCTTAATATTGGATGCTGTAAATGTTTACGGATTCAGACATGAAGGCTATCTCAGGTATTGATCATAAGATGTGTTTTTTTATCACAGTAGTTGTATTTTAAGTTTATGTTCTTACGAGGCAGAATCACAAAGTTAAAACCATTCAATGCTGTATTTTAAATTTATGCTGTATTTTAAGTTTATGTTGTATTTTAAATTACTAAGTATAATTTTTATCTTGTTTATGGTTGTGTTAACTATCACCTCTTATAAAATTGTAATTGATTTTCTTTACTGAGTCACTAAAGTCTAAAGTATTATACCACTCTTTTTGTGTATTCAACCACAAATTAGATTAAATAAAAAAAGAATAGCTTCTTGGGTACTAGAGATTAATTTCCTTTTCTTTTTGCGTATTCATTTGCTATTCAACCATACATTAGGTTAATGAAATCTTTCATTTAGACATCCTATAATTTGAATGGCTCCAAATAATGTATATCATCCAACAAAAAATGTAAAGAGTGGCCTAGCATAAAGAAAAGAGAAGGTTAAAATAGGAACATGAATATATTCATGTGTGTGTGCAATAACCTATTACAATCTCCTCTTAATTATGATTTATTTGGCCTAAATAATATACCAAGTACCAAATATGTTATCTTTGTTTATTACAAATGGTTCCATACAAATACACTATCATTCTTACTTATTTCTTTCTTTATCCCTTATGTGTCATATATAACCACTAACAAAATGGTAATAAAAAAAATGTAGCTCACATTAAACTATATCATCAACAACACATATAATACCTTCAACACCAAAACCACCAAAAAGTATAGGCCAATAACATGAATTAAAAAGCACAAGTAATTAGGGGTTAGATAATAGATGGACACTATTCTCACAAATCCCTTTCTTTCACAAGCTAACCAAATTTCTTTATAAGCATTCAATTAAGAGGCACCAATTCATTTTCTTTGTTAGAAACAATATTATATGAACAAGTTCAAGGTCTATTTCTTAGATTAGTAAGTTGTGAAACACCATATACGTGAAGAGAAGGTTAAAATAGGAATCTTGATACCATAATATATTAATTAACACATAGTTTTTTACCTTGGTGAATAGAAAATCCATGCGAGCATGCATGAGTGGAATTAGGTTGCTAAAAATGTGAGTTCTAAAGAGAAAAAGAAAACAAAATAAGATAAAAAGTAAAGACCAATCACATGAATTAAAAAGCACAAATAAAGGTTAAAGATCAAATTTCAATACTTTCGTACAAAGTGTATATAATGTTACTAAACCATAGGAAAGTACTAATTAACTCAGAGAAAATTAAAAGTATAATTGTATAAACATGTATAAAACATATTCATTGGTTTCATTGGTTTCATTGTTGTGTTGTGATGATGAATATGAAGGAAAAAAATATTCAACAAATCTTAAATATTGTATAAAAATAGTTACTTTTTTTGTTGATTTCGATCATCTCTTCAACCAATGTTCCAAATATTCTTGCCTCACATGCAACATTCTCTATAAATTAAGAAAATAAACTTTTTTAAGGGAAAGATAATATACTTTATTTATTAAATAAATCTCTAAATTACTTTATGAACTCAGTGTGTTTGTTAAAACTGACAATTTCAACTAGAAAAGTTTTATTGATTAAACATTTAGAAATAACTCTAATGTTCTAGGAGATTGAAGTTCTGAAATTCGATAACCATAATGCCAATAATCATTTTGATAGTTAAAAAAATTATACAAACTGCAAGATTTGGATTTTTGATTTAAATATCCCGTTTTTTTTTTTTTTTCCCAATATGCCCCAGTTTGAAAAAAATGCCTAGAATACCCTACTTTTTGGGTCCAGTTGCTCGTCGCAACCTGGACCTGCGACGATCTGAAGGGGTTTTTTTTTCAAACAGTTGCTCATCGCACCCCCAGGATGCGATGATGTACCCCATTTTTTTTTGCTCATTGATAAGTTCCAAATTTATCTAATTTTTCATGATCTTATGGGAATTTATACGTTTGAAATGTTTAAGATATATGTTAAATTAACCCTCAATAGGTTATTTTAGCAAGTAGTTAGTTTCTATATAAATATTATGGTAAATATGTTAATTATAAGTATTAATTACTTTGTGTCTAATTGTAGGAGAAATATCAAAGTGGTCCAAGCAAAGGAAAAGCAAAAAGTCAAAGTTGAAGAACTTGACTTAAGCCAGAAGAATGCTGAAAGCAAAACCAGAAGGACTGTTTCAGCGAAAATGAGGCAGAGACGGATTTTGAAGAACCCAGTTGGCTTAAGCCATATATTTTCTAGCTTAAGCGGGCAACCTTTCCTAAGCATGAAGAAACCTGTTGGCTTAAGCTAGATTGGCCTGGCTTAAGCGAGATCATCAACTCATTTCCTTTAAAAACGCATAGACAGACTTCAAAAAAGGCGGTTACGGAGTTAAAAAAGAGAAATCAAGAGAGAAGACAGAGAAAAGAACTGGTTGCTTGATTGGGGTTCAACCGAAGAGCTGGAGTTGTTCCCGAGACATCACAGAGCCGTCCGTTCTTCTTAGATCTTCGCTTTGAGCTTGAAAGCATCCATGGCTATGGATTGCTATTTTTCTTTTGTTGGGATTGGATGTAACTCTTTAACTTGGATGTATCTAATCTGATTTCTATATATAGATATATGTTTCTATGTTATGATTTCAATGATTTAATCTTATTCTTCATACATGTTTTAGCTTGATCACCTAAGGCATGAATTGAGATTTGATATGTGAGTGAGAACTACATGTTTAAGTCGGACTTAGATTATCTCATCTAACAAGCTTGATTGATAGAAATAGAATTAAGTCTGTTTGTCAATTTACATCTGAACTCGTTACGGTTGTCCTTTTTAATTATGCGAGAGATCGGTAATTAGATTAGGGAATTGTTAATCATCTCATGTAAGAGATTAATGAGATAGATAAGAACTAATGTGATGAAATTAAGCATAGAACATGATTTGTTTGTTGAATCAATAGGATACTGAAGAGTTAATAAATGAATCCAATTCCAACAGTTTTCTCATAGTGTTTTTAAATCCTTTTTTATTATTGCTTATGTTACATTTCAATTTGGTTACCAAAACAATCATCCAAATACTTGAAAACTTATTGCTCGAGTGATTCATTAAAGAACGACATTGTATTTCCATATCTCTGGGGATACGATACAACCCTTTTGCTATACTATAATTGAATCCTAAGGGATTTGAAAGTAGATTGGTAAAAAACTTTCATCAAAATGGCGCCGTTGCCAGGGAATTGCGTCTAAATACAAAAGCATTGCTTTAGTTGTTATCTTGAGTAATCGTAAATATAGTACATAGTTTTATTTACATTTTGATTATCTTGTTAACTAATCCTGTTGGCTAGATTTGTGTTATCTTTCTGTTTATGCGAGGTAGGATTCTAGCTGATCAACTTTTGTTCGACCCAGAAATAGAGAAAACAGCTAGGAAAAATAACAGCAAAGCAAGGAAGAGAAAACAACTGGCTAAGTAGAGAAGGGAGCAAGAAGCAACTTTTATCTCAAGTTCTTCTACAAACCAAGATACAACAATGGCTACAGAAGAACCAGGAAATGGTGGCAATGATGCAGGCTTTGTCAATTTCACACCAGGAATATAATCAGAATTGGCAGACCTATAGGAAATCAAAGGCCACCTGAAATGAAGACTGGATTAGTACAACTGATGAATGCCAATCCTTTCGCAGGTTTGGATCAGGAGGATCCCTACACACATCTTACAAAGTTCTATGAACTTTGTGGTACTGCTGGTGTACCAGAGACTGAGGAAGAAGCTGTATTTCTTAGGCTCTTCCCTTTGACCCTCATTGGAAAAGCTAAGGAGTGGTTTCTCGACCAACCACAACAAATTCTATCTGATTGGAATCAACTGGAGGAGAAATTCATGGCTAGGTATTTTCCTCAATCAAAATTTATGGATTTTAAAACTGCTATTTCTACTTTCTCTCAGATTGCAGGTGAAAGTTTATGTGAAACCTGGGAGAGGTACAAATCAATGTTGAGGAAGTGTCCACACCATGGATTCGATGCAAAGACACAAATCCATATTTTCAGAAATGGCTTACTCCAGCAACACAAGTTGATCCTAGATGCCACAGCTGGAGGATATTTGATAGCTAAATCTTCAACAGAAGCCATTGATATAATTGAATCTATGGCCATCAATGATCAACAGGGCCAACACCACAGAGGTCCAACAAAAAGAGGCATGATAGAGCTTGCAGGGAATGATGCAATCTTAGCACAAAACAAGCTTTTGCAACAGCATATGGAGGAAATGACAAAGCAATTGGCAAATCTTCCTAAACATTTGAAGGAGATGCAGGAATCATCAACCAGTAGGCAGGTAAACAGATGTGATGCGTGTATAGGTGATCATCCTACAAGTTATTGTGAACCCAAAGAGGAGGAAGTTCAGTACTTGTCCAATCAGCCAAGGCAAGGTCAATATCAGAACAACTACTCTAGGGGAACCAACCAAAACTTCAACCAACCTTGGAGGCAGGATGTCGGACCTTCTTCTAATAGGCCACCGCCATATTAGAACCAACAGTATCAACAACCACCACAGGATCGGACTTCAAAATTGGAGGACACATTGACTCAATTTATGCAGATGTCGTTGGCTAACCAAAGAATACTGATGCATCCATCAAGAATTTGGAGATCCAGATGGGCCAATTAGCAAAACAGTTAGCAGACACTCACAAAGGAGCATTTACGGGAAATACTGAGTCTAATCCTAAGGAGCACTGCAAAGCAATCACAACACAGAGTGGTAAGTTGATAGGTGAAGGTATTGGTGAGAACCAGAGTGAAAATAATGTGATTGTTGTTGAGGAGGAAAGTGAGAATGAAAAAGAAGAAAATGAGAGAGAAGTGCTGAAAAATAAGAGTGAGGATGTACATAAGAGTGAAAATAAACAAGAACAAAGTGAGGAGGAGAAAAGAAAAGCAAGAGGAAAAGAACAAGTAGGTACTAGTGGAGAGAAAAAGAAAGAAAAAGAGAGTGAGGTGAAAAACCATGAGAAGAGCGCACAAAAAGCCCCACCTGTGAGAAACCTGCCTTATCCACATGTTCCTACAAGAAAAGACAAAGAAAGGCAATTTGCAAGATTCATGGATATATTAAAAGGCTTCAGATCAATAATCCATTTGCAGAAGCCTTGGAGCAGATGCCTACCTATGCAAAATTCATGAAAGAACTATTGACAAAGAAGAGAAGATTTATAGAGGAGGAGACTATTGAGCTGGATGCTAGCTGCAGTGCTATTATTCAGAAATACATCCCTCTAAAGGCGAAGGACCCTGGAAGCTTCACACTGCCTGTTACTATTGGGAATCTAACGCTTGGGAAGGCACTTTTGGATTTGGGAGCTAGCATCAACTTAATGCCATTGTCTATGTTGAGAAAAATTGGTGACTTGGAAGCTAGACCTACCAGAATGTCATTACAGTTGGCAGACAGGTCAGTTAAATATCCACATGGTGTCGTAGAAGATGTGCTGGTGAAAGTAGATAAATTTATGTTTCCAGCTGATTTTGTGGTCTTGGATATGGAGGAAGATGTAGAGGTCCCGCTGATTTTGGGTAGACCTTTCATGAAGACAGCTAGAGTAATGATTGATGTGGATGCAGGAAAACTGAAGGTCAGGGTGCAGGGTGATGAAGTAAATTTCAATGTTTTTAAGGCCTTGCAATATCCAAAGGACAATGCTTCTCCATTGATGTTATTGATGAGGTGTGTTATGATGCACATAAGCAGTTACAATCATTTGATCCTCTAGGCAGGGTTTTGGTAAACATGCATACTAGCTTCAATGAGGAAGAAGAACAAGAGATTGAAAAATGTTTACAGGATCTTAATTCCCACAAAGAGATTCATCCAAAACAGGTAGCATTGGAAAGCATTGAAAATGTAGCTGACAACAAGCAGACTGATCAGAAACTAGAATTGAAGTTGTTACCTCCCCATTTAAAATATGTGTTTCTGTAGGGGGAAGTTGAAAAGCTAGTGATTATTAGTAGTTCCTTATCACCACAAGAAGAGAAAAAGTTGATTGAAGTTCTCAAAACAAATCAAGGAGCAATAGGCTGGACACTAGCTGATTCGAAAGGTATTAGTCCTTCATATTGTATGCATAAAATTCTAATGGAGGATGATTTTAAACCTGTAGCCCAGCCTCAAAGAAGATTGAATCCAACCATGAAAGAAGTAGTTAGAAAAGAAGTGTGAAGACGCTTGAAGCCGGAATGATCTACCCAATTTCAGATAGTGCCTGGATGAGTCCAGTCCAGGTGGTACCAAAGAAAGGAGGAATGACCATGGTAGCCAATAAAAAAAATGAATTAATTCCAACCAGAACTGTCACAGGTTGGAGAATGTGTATTGACTACCGGAAGCTGAATAAAGCCACTAGGAAGGACCACTTCCCACTGCCTTTTATGGATCAAATGCTGGAAAGATTATCTTGGCAAGCTTTCTATTGTTTTCTGGATGGTTACTCCGGTTACAATCAAATCACTATAAATCCAGAAGATCAGGAGCAAACAGCTTTCACATGCCCTTTTGGTATTTTTGCTTACAAGAAGATGCCTTTTGGACTATGCAATGCTCCTGCAACCTTCCAGAGATGTATGCTAGCTATTTTCTCAGATTTGGTGGAAAAATGTATAGAAGTTTTTATGGATGACTTCTCTGTATTTGGAGCTTCTTTTGATTTATGCTTGGTGAACTTGGAAACTGTACTAAAACGGTGTGTTTAAACAAACCTTATCTTGAACTGGGAGAAATGTCACTTCATGGTGACTGAAGGAATTGTCCTGGGCCATAAAGTCTCATCAAAGGGTATGGAGGTTGATAAAGCAAAGGTGGAAGTCATTCAAAAGCTACCAGCTCCAACAAATGTCAAAGGGATAAGAAGCTTTCTCGGGCATGCTGGCTTTTATAGACGTTTCATCAAGGATTTCTCTAAGATTGCCAAGCCATTGAGCAATCTTCTGAATAAGGATACTCCTTTTCGTTTGGATGATGCATGTTTAAAAGCTTTTGAACAATTGAAACAAAATTTAGTTTCTGCTCCTATCATTATTGCACCTAATTGGAACCTTGACTTTGAATTAATGTGTGATGCTAGTGATTATGCTGTAGGAGCAGTGCTAGGTCAAAGAAAGAATAAAATGTTTCATGCCATACATTATGCTAGTAAAGTGTTGAATGATGCTCAAATGAATTATTCTACCACTGAAAAAGAATTACTAGCTATAGTGTATGCTTTAGAGAAATTTAGAAGTTACTTGATTGGATCTAAAGTTGTTATTTTTACAAATCATGCAGCTATTAAGTAACTTTTAACAAAAGCAGATTCCAAACCACGACTGATTCGATGGATTTTGTTGTTGCAGGAAGTTGATCTTGAAATTGAAGATAAAGGTGGCAAGGAAACCTTAGTGGCTGATCATTTATCCAGGCTGATGAATAATGAGGTGACAACAAAGGAAAAAGAAATAACAGATGAATTTCCAGATGAAAAGCTGTTTATTGTACAAGAAAGGCCATGGTTTGCTGATATGGCCAATTACAAAGTAGCAGGTGTAATCCCTGATGATTTCAATCATCATCAGAAAAAGAAATTTCTTAGGGATGCCACCTATTTCTTGTGGGATGATCCTTATCTATTTAAGATCGGAGCTGATGGATTGTTGCGGAGATGTGTAGCTTCTGATGAGGCTAGGAGTATATTGTGGCATTGTCACAACTCACCTTATGGAGGACATTTCAATGGTGAGAGAACTGTTGTGAAGGTTCTTCAATCTGGTTTTTACTGGCCCTCCCTATTCAAAGATGCACATTTCCATGCGCAAAAGTGTGATGCATGCCAAAGGTTAGGTGGAATAAGCAAAAGAAATGAAATGCCTCTACAAAACATCTTGGAAGTGGAGGTATTTGATTGCTGGGGCATGGACTTCATTGGCCCATTTCCATCTTCATTCTCCAATGAATACATCTTGGTGGCTGTGGAGTATGTTTCACGGTGGGTGGAAGAAATAGCAACTCCTAAAGCAGATGGTAAAGTGGTAGTGAAGTTCTTAAAGAAAAACATATTCACTCGTTTTGGAGCACCCAGGGTAATTATCAGTGATGGAGGGTCACACTTTTGCAATTCACAGTTGGCCAAAGCGTTGCAACATTATGGTGTAAAGCACAAAGTAGCCTCACCTTACCATCCACAAACAAATGGACAAGCTGAAGTTTCTAATAGAGAAGTTAAAAAGATCCTGGAGAAAACAGTTTCAAGTTCAAGGAAGGATTGGTCACAAAAGCTGGATGATGCCTTATGGGCTTATAGAACTGCTTATAAGTCACCAATAGGCTTAACTCCATTTCAATTGGTTTATGGCAAAGCATGCCATTTACCGGTAGAATTGGAGCACAAAGCCTTTTGGGCCATGAAATTTCTTAATTTTGATCTAAATGTTGCAGGAGTTGAAAGAAAGAAACAGCTGCATCAATTAGAGGAATTGAGGCATCGAGCTTATGAATCTTCAAAGCTGTATAAGGAGAAAGTGAAAAAGTATCATGACAGCAAGCTTGTAAAAAGAAACTTCAAGCCAGGCCAGCAAGTACTTTTGTTCAATTCCAGGTTGAGGTTGTTTTTGGGAGAGCTAAAATCAAAATGGTCAGGTCCATTTATAATCAAAGAGGTAAAACCCTATGGAGCAGCTGAATTGGAAGATAACGAGTCCAAAGAGACATGGGTGGTGAATGGTCAGAGATTAAAGCCATACTTATGTGGTGATGTTAAATTGATCACCACTATGCTCTACTTGAATGATCTGTGAAAATACAAAGGCGTCAAGCTAATGACGTTAAAGAAGCGCTTGATGGGAGTCAACCCAGGTTTTTGAGTTAATTTAACTTGCTTTTTAGTTTGATTGTGTTTAAATGCTAATTTTCAATTGTTTAGTTAAGTTTTATTGTCAATTATGTGATGTTGTTGTGATTTTGTATAGGCAGATGTTAAGTTGTGTTTTTCATGTGTGTGGACTGTGATCATGAGAGATTATGCTTGAATATGTGTTTTTAAGCTTTCCACAAATTTCTTATGATGTAAATGGAAAGTTTGAGTGATTAGAATGTAAGAAATGGGAGAAATGCAAAATTTGAAGTGTTGGGTTGTGAAAATATGTAAAAATTGCATTTGAAGTGAATTTTGTGGGTAAAAGTTGGAATCTTGTGGAAATAGTCCATCTTTTGTTGATTTTAAGATTCACACAAGTTTCTTATATGGTGGATAGTTGGTATGATGCCTTGAAGGTCATTGAAAATGTGCGAAACAAATTTTGAGGTATCCACTTGTGTAAATATAGTGAATTTGTCTTTGGAATGAATGTGAATTAGACTTGTTGATTGTTGAAAGACCTGCAATCATTGATACCCTTATCAGACAACATTGCATAAACCCAACTGAGGAAGTAGGAGCACAACCTACCGCATTACCACCACCATCTCTACAACAACCGATAGATCCTATGCAGCAGATGTTGTTACTCCTAGAGCATATGCAGAGGCAGATAACAGAGATGTTTTCCAAACAGGAGTTTATGTATGCCAGACAGGAGCAGCTTTACAACAGGAAGGAGCATATTTTCAGACAAGAAGCTGCTAATTACAGGGCTAGTGATGCTATTTATCAGCAATCATACGCTGTTTCGGTTCATGAGGGTCCTCCACCATATAGATGGCTATCCTATAATGAATTTCAATCACATTGTGCTTGGCCTGGGGACAGGCCAATTTTTGAGGAGGGAGAAGGCAGTCAGAGAGCAGCTACTGGTACAACCACAGAAGCAGGAGCAGATGGAGTTGATCAGGCCGAGAAAGACGGAACAGAGCAACACATGGTGGATCAAATAGACCAAGAGGATGAGGATTGATGAGCTATCACACACCACATCACAAAAAGAGTTCATTTTTAATTTCTGCCATTTTTTTCTTCAGTTCTAGCACTTTATTTCAATACTTTGTTTCATTGTTTAGTTTGGTTAATTAGTACTTTTTGGCTGATAATACCATGTTTGCCTGGTACTTAATTGCATGATGATGGTTTCATTTTCGTAAGTATGATTCATGAAAAGTCAAAAGTTTTGCATGATTATTTTGAAATTTAAAAGTTAGAAATATATCTCCTTGATGGATTTTGTGGTTGCACTCATGATGCCATGACATGTATAATTGTATTTTTCACATGAAAGTCATTGGCATAACCTTGAAATGTTTGAAATCAGGAAATTTGTACCTGAAATTGGTGAGGGAGTGTGACCTTAAACAATGTAAGTATGAGAGATTCGCCATTTGTTTTGCACAGTTGGATTTGTTTGAGTCTCTGATTATTTTGATTGCATGGAAATGATAGGAAAAGATCAAGGCAATTTTTGTTCATTAGAATATATAGCTACTTGACCAAATAGCCTACCCTTGTATAGGAATATCCATTGTCTACCCATTTTGAGCCTGAAATGAAAAGTATTTTTGTTCTTTTGTTTAATCCCAAACCCTAAAGAAAAACAATGTTTATCCCTTACTTTCAAAGTTAAAAGAGCATTTATAATGGGATTGTATGCATTTATGCAAAGTTGGGGGAAGTGGAAGCTGTTTGTGTTCTCTTTGCGAAGAAAGCAAAATTGGTTCAAATTTTCTCAATCTTTAGTACATAATCTTAATCTTAAAAAATAAATAAATAAATAAATAACAAAAAAAAAACAGAAAGTTAAAGAGAAAGATTGAGAAAATTATGAGAATGATAAGAAAAAGGGTTATATAAATCCAAATGTGAAAAGAAGGGTGACAAAAAGTGATTGGTAAAAGGAAAAGTGAAGTGAGCATGAATGCATGGTTTTATTGTAAACCTCATTATAATTGCTCTCTTAGTTTGAAAGTACTTTGATATCCAGAAAAACCAATATTTTTTGAAACCTGGCCACATTACAACCCTGAAAAGCCCTTAGTGATCCTTGATTAACTATGCAATCTTGATAATTGTTGAGACAGGTAACAAATTTGATTTGTTGTGATTCAATGGCTGAACATGAGTGAAACACTTACCTTGATTTGGTTCTAAAAGAACTTGTGTGAAACATTGAAATTTCCTTTGGTTGAAAACATGGATAGTGTGATTTGCCTAATGGATTCATGGAATTTGCATTCATATCATTGTTATGACCATTACTTGTGTATCACATATTCTGTTAGGGAGTTTTATGAGTGGAGCTTGTGATCATGCAAAGTGGAAATATTTTTTGATTTTGATTATTCATGGGTCCAACTTGTTGAATGAACTTTGTATATATATATATATTTTTTGATCGGTACCTTTTGTTTGTGGGCAAACAAAGTCTTAAGTTGGGGGAAGTTGATAAGTGCCAAATTTATCTAATTTTCCATGATCTTTTGGGCACTTATACGTTTGAAATGTTTACGATATATGTTAAATTAACCCTCAATAGGTTATTTTAGCAAGTAGTTAGTTTCTATATAAATATTATGGTAAATATGTTAATTATAAGTATTAATTACTTTGTGTCTAAGGAAAAGCAAAAAGTCAAAGTTGAAGAACTTGGCTTAAGCCAAAACAGGTTGGCTTAAGCCAGAAGAATGCTGAAAGCAAAACCAGAAGGACTGTTTAAGCGAAAATGAGGCAGAGACGGATTTTGAAGAACCCAGTTGGCTTAAGCCATATATTTTCTAGCTTAAGCGGGCAACCTTTCCTAAGCATGAAGAAACTTGTTGGCTTAAGCCAGATTGGCCTGGCTTAAGCGAGACCATCAACTCATTTCCTTTAAAAACGCATAGACAAACTTCAAAAAAGGCAGTTACAAAGTTAAAAAAGAGAAATCAAGAGAGAAGACAGAGAAAAGAACTGGTTGCTTGATTGGGGTTCAACCGAAGAGCTGGAGTTGTTCCCGAGACATCACAGAGCCGTCCGTTCTTCTTAGATCTTCGCTTTGAGCTTGAAAGCATCCATGGCTATGGATTGCTAATTTTCTTTTGTTGGGATTGGATGTAACTCTTTAACTTGGATGTATCTAATTTGATTTCTATATATAGATATCTGTTTCTATGCTATGATTTCAATGATTTAATCTTATTCTTCATACATGTTTTAGCTTGATCACCTAAGGCATGAATTTAGATTTGATATGTGAGTGAGAACTACATGTTTAAGTCGGACTTAGATTATCTCATCTAACAAGCTTGATTGATAGAAATAGAATTAAGTCTGTTTGTCCATTTACATCTGAACTTGTTACGCTTGTCCTTTTTAATTATGCGAGAGATCGGTAATTAGATTAAGGAATTGTTAATCTTCTCATGTAAGAGATTAATGAGATAGATAAGAACTGATGTGATGAAATTAAGCATATAACATGATTTGTATGTTGAATCAATAGGATACTGAAGAGTTAATAGATGAATCCAATTCCAACAGTTTTCTCATAGTGTTTTTAAATCATTTTTTTTATTGCTTATGTTACATTTCAATTTGGTTACCAAAACAATCATCCAAATACTTGAAAACTTATTGCTCGAGTGATTCATTAAAGAACGGCATTGTATTTCCAATTCCCTGTGGATACGATACAACCCTTTCGCTATACTATAATTGAATCCTAAGGGATTTGAAAGTAGATTGGTAAAAAACTTTCATCACTCATCGCACCCCCAGGGTGCGATGATGTACACCCCCCCTTTTTTTGTTTTTTAATTTAATAATTAAAAATAATTATAAAAATTAAAAATATTTAAAATAATTAATAAACCCTAAACCCTAATTTTTTTTAATTTAATAATTAAAAATAATTATAATAAATTATAAATATTTTAAATAATTAATAAACCATAAACCCTAAACCCAAATTTTTCTTTTAATTTAATAATTAAAAATAATTATAATAAATTATAAATATTTAAAATAATTAATAAACCCTAAATCGTAAACCCTGAATTTTTTTTAATTTAATAATTAAAAATAATTATAATAAATTATAAATATTTAAAATAATTAATAAACCCTAAACCCTAAAATGAAATAAAAAAAATAAAAAACTTTCATAAATAATAATAATAATATTAATAATTTTAATAATATTAATAATTACATATTAAATAATAATAATAAATATAAAAACAGAAAATTATAATAATAATAATAAACATAATAAAAACATTAAATTAAATTATTATTTAGTTAGGATAAAAAAATTTGTAATAATAATAAACATAACAACAAAATAAAATTATAAACGTAATTAATTATTTCCATCTAAATTATAATAATAAATTATATTAATAAATTTAAAAAAAATACATTAATTTGAAATGAAAAAATACATCAAATTGAAAGAAAAAACTACATCAATTTGCAATTAATTATTTCCATCTAAATGTCATCTGGTTCCACATCTACGCGGTCGTCGAACTCGTCTAGCCCTTTGTATGAGTTCAGATTGTTGTGGTTGATCCTCATTTTGATCATTATCTTCGTAATAAGTTGTATGTGGATTAGAACCACTACCACCTGCCTCCGTATAATTTTGAGTTTCGATGTTATACATCGAATCAAAAACAGCATAAGCCGACTCAAGTGTTGTGCAATGAGTACCAAACAAATTATAGAAAAGTTCGCTATCTATCGGATGAACGGGTGTTGGCAATCTTGGCACTGATGGAACGTAGTCCTGAGTCGGTATATATGTAGATTCGTGTAGATGTGTTGGTGACGATAAAGATGGTATTTGGTGCATGGTATGTTGTTGTGGCATTGATTGAGGGGTTGAGTGAACATCAGAATACATTGAAGGTTGCAAACGTGGATCACGCAGATATCTTTCCACATATATATATAATTTGGTGTGATTTCTGAACCAATTCATATATTTGTTACTGTGGCATAAAAAACCTTCTATTAATTGACCGTGTAGTACATAATTCTGACGTTCATTCCAATGTTGAATCTCATCTTTCCAAACCTCCCTCCAATTTTCATCAATGCCACGCCTCATGTCGACCTCATGGTACATTTTCATGTCCTCTGGTGGTTGCGGAATTGGTTGATGGAAGCTGAATTGAAGTGCGACTCTATCTACATGATATTTTTCGATAATATGATAACAATGTAGATAGGTACATGCCATCCAAGTGTTCATCTCTTGTTCGGGTACCTCGTGTTGGAACTCGAGATACAGCCTCCACAGAAACTGATATGTTAAAAATATGCTAAGTAAATATCAAGATATATAAAAATATATAATTAAAAAAGTTCAACTAAATGTGAATGAATAATAATATTACTTCCTGAACCACCATGTGATCGATTGTATTCCGGTAGCCTTCTATGTCGTTATGATGAACACTACTAAATTTTAGACCATCGGAATTAAATCTGTCGAATATATCAAACATAAAAAATATAATAATATTAGTAATATGGTAAGTGGTTAGTTTTAAAAAAAGAAAAATATATAAAAATTAATTTCAATAGTTACCTTTGTGCAAGTGGAAATATCTATGCATTATGTGATTCTAGAGCGACACAAGACAAACGACACCATCCCCAATTTTGTAACAACAGAGCACATCCTCCAATAGACTTGACGTCGGGTTTCGTAGCAACGCATAATTCTCTATACAGCGTAGCTAAAACTGCCGAACCCCAACTATTTTGGGATGCTTTATTTAAATCTCCTACTAGGGAAAGATATTTTAAAATGTACACGCTTGTTGGATTTGTTCGGCATCAACAATCCACCAATCATACGTAGAATGTATGCCCGACACGATGCTTGTTTTTGTACTTCGGATGCATCTTCACCAACACCGTCAAATGTATCTTTAAGCCATTTTAATTTAATAAAATTACCTGTGGTTGCCCCCTCATGTGGGATAACTCCTAAATATTCTTCATAGACACTTCTAACATTCACAAAATTTGAACCAGAAACTAGAATACCAGAAACATTTAATCCTAAAAGGTAATACACGTCTTCTAAAGTTATTGTGCACTCAACTATTGGGAGACGAAATGTATGAGTTTCTGGTCTCCATCTTTCAACCATCGCGGTAATTAGGCCGACATCTATTTTATAGTTTCCAAGTTTGATGACTTCACCAAATCCCGCCTGTTGCAAATATGGTAATATCGCCGCATTTGATTTTTTGTTCACGTGACCATGACATTTCAACTTGTGTGTGGATGGTATCTGTAAATAAAAATATGAATATAATAAAAATAATATTATGAAGTTAATGAAAATAATATTAATAATGTATTATTATAATATCATAATTTATCATGGATTCTCAACAAGTAATTTGTATTGTTTACTACAATGGTACAATAGTCGACGGAATTGAAGGTAAAACATCTGTAAGTGATTACAAAAAGGTGTTCAAAATACATTCTGGAAGCAATCTTGCTCGTCTAAAGAATGTTATTAATAAAAAGTTACAACTCGATGACAAAGTGACGATTACTGATATAGTTTATCCACACCTTGTTTTCTTTGGTGAAAATACAACAAGGTTTGAACTTCTGAAGGTTTGCGACGAAGAAGATGTTCAGCTCATGTTTGATGTTTATGCACATGGTCACAACTTGGCACATTGAGTTATATTTAACTTTGAAGATGGTCCTCAAACATACTCAAACAATGATTAACCATCGTCCTCAAACATACCAAATCCCGACTACATCCCATCTTTTGATCAAACCAACCCTTATCAACCCAACTTATATTCTTCATCACAACACTATGAACCATCACAACACTATGAACCATCACAATGTGAACCATCACAATACTATGAACCATCACAATGTGAACCATCACAACACTATGAACCATTCTCTAGCCAACTAGAACAAGGAAGAATTGAGTGATTATAGTGAAGATGATGAGACATACTTCGATGAATCATCTGGTGATTCTGACGATGACAATGTTGTTGACGAAGATATGGAAGCAGAATTCAATCCACCCTCATACATGAAGAATATCAATTTAGACAATGGAGAGCAATCAAGTGAATTTGATGTCATGTTCATTAATGAAGACCCAACAAAAGATGGAACTCTTGTCGTTGGAATGAAGTTTCAAAACAAGGATGAATGCGTACATGCTATCAAACGGTACCATTTAAAACAATCGTCGAATTTTGTGGTACAGAAATCAGATTTAGAAAGGTACGTTATTTGTTGTTCATCTCCAAATTGTTTGTTTAGATGTAGAGCTTCAAAACGCAAAAAGAGTGATTTGTGGGTGATTGGTAAATTTAATTTGCCTCATACATGCACAAATTCGGCATTGTCACAAGATCATACGAAGCTCGATTCTAATATGATATGTGCAAGTGTAATGCAAGTTTTGAAAGTGGATCCTTCAATCAAAGTGAAGGTCATTATTGCTCAGATTCAAGCCTTACACAACTACACAATTAGTTATAAAAAGGCTTGGATGGGAAAAAATAAAGCCATCGAAAAATTTATGGCAATTGGGAAGAGTCTTACAATCAACTCCTACAATGGTTATTGGTTATGCAAACGTTTGCTCCAGGAACCAAAATTGAAATGGAAACGATCTTAGCTTATCATGAGAATAGTTTGATAAGTGGGATAAGGATATTTCATAGACTATTTTGGGCTTATATTCCGTGCATATCTGCGTTCAAATTTTGCAAACCAATTGTACAACTCGATGGGACTTGGTTGTACGACAAGTACAAGGGAACTCTATTAGTAGCAGTTTCCCAAGATGGGAACGACCATGTAATTCCTATTGCCTATGCTCTTGTGGAAGGTGAGACAAAAGAGGGTTGAAGTTTCTTTTTGAGAAATTTAAGAAAACATGTCACTCCACAACCCAACATTTGTTTGATTTCGGATAGACACGAATCCATTAAGAGTGCTTACAACAATCCAAATAATGGATGGCAAGATCCTCTGTCAAAGCATGTGTTATGCGTCCGACATATTGCACAAAATTTTGCAAGGGAATTTAAGGATAATGCTTTGAAGAAAAAAGTTGTTTGCATGGGTAATAATTTCATTCTTATTTCTTATAATTAGTTTAATTTTTAATAATTTAATTGTTAATTTTTATAATTAGTTAACAATGAATTGTCTACTATATCAATACAGGTTACTCAATTAATAAACCTACATATCGACACTACCGCAGGGAAATCGGCATATTAAACCCGGAGGCTTTTAAATGGTTAGATAACATACTGCGACAAGATTGGATTCAAGCATTTGATGAAGGTAGCCATTGGGGTCAGATGACCACCAACCTTGTGGAGTTAATCAACGGAGTATTAAAAGCACCACGGAACCTTCCTATCACTACTTTGGTCCAATCAACATATTATAAAACAGGGACACTATTTCCATCCATGGGAAAACTATACGCATCAATTTTAGCTTCTGGTCAGGTATTCACAGAAACATACTTCAATTTTATGAAATCTGAAATAAGTAAATCTAATAGTCATAGAGTTGATAGTTTTGATCGAAGCAACCATACTTTCATGGTCCACGAGACGGTAAATCCAATAGAAGGACGACCAATTGGTGCGACTGTGGGAAATATCAAGCTAAACACATGCCTTGTTCACATGTGATAGCAGCATGTTCTAGTATCAAATATGATTATTGGAGGCTTATACCTGATGTGTACAAGGTAGAAACGTTACTAAAAGTGTACAAAGAAACGTTTAGACCTATACCAAACAAAGGATATTGGCCAGAATATCTAGGTGTTAAGGTATGTCACAATCCTCTCATGTGGAGAGTCAAGAAAGGTCGCCCAAAAAGCAAACGCATTAGAACAGAAATGGACACTAGAGAAAGAGTGTCAAGAAAGTGCGGATTATGTCGGGTCTCTGGTCATACTAGAAAACATTGTCCAAACGCTGCCGGCACATCTACTCAAATTTGATGTATTTTTTTCATTTCAAATTAATGAATTTTTTTTAAATTTATTGATATAATTTATTATTATTATTATTATTATTGTTATTATTTTGTTTATAATTTTATTTTTTTGTTATGTTTATTATTATTACAGATTTTTTAATCCTAAATATTAATTTATTTTAATTTTTTTATTATGTTTATTATTATTATAATTTTCTTTTATTTATGTATTATTATTATTATTATTTAATCTGTAATTATTAATATTATTAATATTATTATTTATGAAAGTTTTTTTATTTTTTATTTCATTTTAGGGTTTAGGGTTTGGGTTTATTAATTATTTTAAATATTTATAATTATTTTTAATTATTAAATTAAAAAAAATTTAGGGTTTAGGGTTTATGGGTTTAGGGTTTAGAGTTTATTAATTATTTTAAATATTTATAATTTATTATAATTATTTTTAATTATTAAATTGAAAAAAATTTAGGGTTTAGGGTTTAGGGTTTATGGGTTAGGGTTTATTAATTATTTTAAATATTTATAATTTATTATAATTATTTTTAATTATTAAATTAAAAAAAAATTTAGGGTTTAGGGTTTATGGGTTAGGGTTTAGAGTTTATTAATTATTTTAAATATTTATAATTTATTATAATTATTTTTAATTATTAAATTAAAAAAAACGGGGGGTTGTACATCATCGCACCTTGGGGGTGCGATGAGCAAAAAAAAAACGGGGGTACATCTTCGCATCCTGGGGGTGCGATGAACAACTTCCTAAAAAAATCCCCTTCAGGTCGTTGCAGGCTCAGGTTGCGACGAGCAACTGAGCCCAAAAAATAAGGCATTCTAGGCATTTTTTTTTCAAACTGGGGCATATTGGTAAAAAAAAAAAGAGGATATTAGTATACAAAATCCGCAAGATTTAAAAGAGAGAAAAATAACATTAAAATACAAAAAAAAAATAAAAGATAGATTTATACAAATTTAAATGCCATTTTTCATTCTCTTTTAAATTAAAAATAACATAGGTGTTTTTGTATTTAGACTATTGAACAAAGGTAAGTAGAGAAACAATTTGGACATGTAACCTTCTCTTTAAATTTGGTCAATATTCATTGAGGAAATTCCAGTCTCATATAGAACAATGATAAAGTTTCCAACGAGAAATTGTTATGAGTCCAGTCTAAATAAAAATATAATTATGTATTCAATAAAATTTTGTTGTTCACACCGTTTTCATGACGATAAACTATTAATATTAATTTTAAGAATTTGGACATTAGCGGTCAAAAAAATGAATTTTAGTTTTCTTTTGCTATTGTGAAATATTTAGAATGTTCTTCACCATTATAAAAGTCAGCACGTAAGTGGAATATATCTTCTTTTTTTTAATCGTTCACTATGTTCTTTATGTCTTTCTTTTATCTTTTTCCAATTTTTTTTTGAATGAATGTTTCTCCTAAGCCGATCACTGATCACTATCACAGTCCTTTATTTTTTTCTAACATCATATGACAATAAAATCATTTATTAATCCTTGATCGATTATATAATTTAATTTCAATCAAAGTAATTGAATTCTCCGCCGGATATTTGAACATTGAATCATACATAAAAATAATATTCAAATGTATGAAATTGATACAAGAAATACTCAAAGATATAACAAAGAGAAAAAAAGATGGAAAACATCTATACAAAAAGGACTTAATTTGATTTTCTTTTATTGCAAAAGTATATCATTTAATCAATAAAAATATAAAATAGTAAATTAAAAATTACAATATATATGTAATTTATACCATATATTTTAGTACTTTGGTTTTTCTATGCTCTTTCATCAAATATAATAATGGAGCTCCTAACTTGAAATTCACCATATTTTCAAACTAAAGAAGCTGATCGATTCAATAGATTTCTTTATCGTTCCAGCTATAGTGAGAACATATGTTTGTGTTTCTCCTAGTGAAGTGAATGACAAAATACAAGGATTCATCGAAATATTAAATCCTATAGGAGCTGTCACAATATATAGCTCTATATGTAGACATCGTTAATCTCACATTTGTGACAGTCCTATTGAAGCTTCCACTTGTATGATGTTTGGGATGTGAGACTTAGAGAGCAAATAAAGGACAATTCAAATCTCTCACTGTCATATGTGCTATCTTGGAGCAAATGATTGCATTCCCTATGATTTGTTGCAAAGTCGTGGCATTGAAACTTTGACCGCATAAAAATCTTATGCAGTCTCCTTCATAAGCCTCTTATATTAAGCCTGGATTTAAAGCCTTGACAGGGTCAATTTGTCCAGCTCCATAACTAAATTTAGCGTCACCGTTATTATTTGGACTCACTTCTTTAGCTACAACACAAGAAACACGCAAAATTGTTTTTATTAGTGTAACACATATTAAGTAAATTATACTCAGCCTCAAATCAATGTGATAAGTAAATATACGTTCCATGTCTATTTTAACATGTGGATTATTTTTTAAATAGGAGTAAGACAACTTCGAATAATCATTCAAAAATATTTTTTTAGCTATTAATATCGAATTTTTTATCTATATATCTCCTTTTTGAAATTTTAATACCAAAATGCCCCACTTTTGAAAACATATATGAAATTGCCCTACTTTTTAGAACCTTCAGGAGGTCTTTTCCCCAGGGAGAGACCTCCTAAAGCAAATGTTTTTTTGCCCTAGTGAGAGGTCTCTTCCCCAGGAGCAGACCTCCTGAAGGAAGTTTTTGCATTTTTTGCACTTTTTACAAAATTCGAAAATACCAATTATACCCTTCTGAATTTCCCAAACTGATTCACAAGTAATTAACATGTTTTTTGTAAACTGATGTTGTTGTTGGGTTTTAAGATTCTGCCTTTGATTTATGAGTGTGATTTCTCCCTCTGATTCTTGATCTGATTTCTGCAAGTGATGATATCCTCTGATTTCTGTGTGATTTCTCCCTCTGATTTTTGCGTGTGAGTTCTTCCTATGATTTCTGCATGTGATTTATCCCTTTGATTCTTCCTTTGATTTCTACATGTCATGATATCCTCTGATTTTTGTGTGATATCTGCCTCTGATTTATCCCTCTGATTTCCCCCTGTGATTGTATCATCTGATTCTGCCTCTGGTATCCTGTGATGATATGTTCTGATATCATCCTCTAATTTGTCCCTTTGATTTTTGTGTGTTAATTCTTTCCTCTGCTGTCTGCATGTGATTTCTTCCTCTAAATTCAGTTGTGATTTATTTCTCTAATTTCTACCTCTGATTATGCCTCTGGTATCCTCTAATTTCTGCCTGTGATTTTTTCCTCTGATGGTATCCTCTGATTCCTGAATGTAATTTCTGCCTCTGATTTCTCCCTCTGATCTGGATTAAATCTGGATTTGAGTCTGAGTTAAATCTGGACGAAGGCTTATCCTCTGATCTGGACTAAGTCTAGAATAAATCTGGACTAAGTTTTATGTTCTAGACAATCATTTCTTCTAATCTGGACTGAGTTTTATGTTCTGGACCATGCTATCTTCTGGTCTGGACCAAGTCATTTGTTCTGGACCAGTTATCTTCTGGTCTGGACCAAGTATGGATTAAGTTTGGACTGAGTCTTATTCACGACCATGCTATCTTCTGGTCAAGACAAAGTCTGACTTATGTTTCCTTCAAGTCTGGAACAAGTCTCCCTCTGACAAGCTTCCTTCTGGTGTGGACTAAGTCTCATTCTGGACTATGCTTTCTTCTGATATTGGCCAACATAGATATCCTCTGATGATGATTGCATTTGTTGACATCCTCTGGAGTTATCTTCTGGTATACTCTAGATGTTTCATCTGGCCGAGCCTTCTGATGATACCAGAGGCAGAAAATCACACCCAAAAATCAGAGGGAGAAATCAAAGGCACAAATAAGAGGATACCAGAGGCATAATCAGAGGCAGAAATTAGAGAAATAAATCACAGCTGAATTTAGAGGAAGAAATCACATGCAGAGAGCAGAGGAAAGAATTAACACGCAAAAATCAGAGGGACAAATCAGAGGATGATATCAGAACATATCATCACAGGATACCAGAGGCAGAATCAGATGATACCGTCAGAGGCAGAAATCAGAGGCAGTTATCACACAGAAATCAGAGGATATCATGACATGCATAAATCATAGGAAGAATCAGAGGGACAAATCACATGTAGAAATCAGATGAAGAACTCACACGCAAAAATCAGAGGGAGAAATCACACAGAAATCAGAGGATATCATCACTTGCAGAAATCAGAGGGAGAATCACACCCATAAATCAGAGGCAGAATCTTAAAACCCAACAACAATAACATCAATTTACAAAAAACAACATGTTAATTACTTGTGAATCAGTTTGGGAAATACATAAGGGTATAATTGGTATTTTCAAATTTTGTAAAAAGTGCAAAAAATGCAAAAACTTCTTTCAGGAGGTCTGTTCCTGGGGAAGAGACCTCTCACTAGGGCAAAAAAACATTTGCTTCAGCAGGTCTCTCCCTGGGGAAGAGACCTCCTGAAGGTTCTAAAAAGTAGGGCAATTCCGTATATGTTTTTAAAAGTGGGGCATTTTGGTATTAAAATTTCAAAAAGAGGATATATAGATAAAAAATTCATTAATATCAGTGGTAAGTAATATTAAATACTTTATTATTTATTTTTTAAAATTATTAGTGTTAATGAGGAAACTTTTATCATCAACTTTCACTAAGCCATAAATTACCTTTTACAACGCTTTCTTTAAGCCATTTACAGTGCTTTTAAGCGCCCTAATATCTAGTGTTGTAAAAGGTACAACATCGCTAATGAAAATACAAAAAAGCGTTGTAAACAAGCGTTGTAAATCCAATATAAGAAGCACGCTTCTTATATTGGATTTACAACGCTTTTTAAAGAAAGCGCTGTAATAGGTCAATATAAGAAACGCGCTTCTTATATTGGATTTACAGCGCTTTTTCAAACAAGCGCTGTAATAGGTCAATATAAGAAGCGCGCTTCTTATATTGGATTTACAGCGCTTTTTCAAACAAGTGCTGTAATAGGTCCATATAAGAAGCGCACTTCTTATATTAGATTTACAGCGCTTTTTCAAACAAGCGCTGTAATAGGTCCATATTTAAACGCTTCTTATATTGGATTTACAGCGCGTTTTCAAAAAAAACGCTGTAAAACGTTTTATGGAATTTTTTAAAAAGGTCTGTAAATGAATTTTTTATGACATTTTTTAAAGAAGCGCTGTCTTTTTTTATTATATATTATGAACATCAAATATCACATTCAGATTCTTCTTTTCAACATTAAAATTCACATCACAAATTACAAATTCATATTCACATTCAACAATATCAATTACAAGTGTTTCACAACAACAAATTACAATAAATTACAGTATGAATTACATATATTATCAAAACAAATTACATTCAATATTCACAGTATGAATTACATATTCACATAACAAATTACATCATGACAGTAGCAATATATTCACAGTATGAATTACATATTCATAGAAAAAATTACATCATGACAGTATATCAACAAATTAAGTACAAATTATATAATGTTCATTTCGAGGACAAACTGACACCATTCTTCTTTCAGTTCTTTGAGATCATTTTCAGAGTAAGTTAGGTTGAAGTTGTCAAAATACTGAAGCAAAATAAGTTAGAATCAAATATATATATATATATATATAGTTTATATATGAAAATAAAAAATATAATGAAAATAACGTACCGTTTATGGAATTATATGTTGATTCAGATCAACAATCTCCTTCATAACCTCAGTCTATGTTGTTTGTTTGACGCGAACACTATAAAATAAAACATGTATGCCAATAAATATTTATGCATTGATATTGTAAATGAAAATTTAAAGGAATATAATTAAGTTCTATAACCTTTACTGGAAGCCATGTGATGTTGTTTGACTTATTCTTCGACACTGAAGCACCCCTTTGAGCACGGAAAACTTGCAGAGCACTATCAAATAAATGTGATTATTATTCAATAAACAAACACATTATTTATATATGTAAGAAATAAATGAATATTACTTACGTGTCGAAGACGTTCTTTATATCAGGGTGATTGTTGAAATGACCGTGCAATGGGTCTAAATAATATACAATTTCAGAAGTCGCATTTATGGCAAACAACACCCAATGTTGCCTACAACAACACAAATTTGGTTGGCAAATTTGTTTACACAACTCATAATATCATAAATTAAAAAATATATAGATAAAGTATCTAATTACGTACCCTGAGTTGTATGGTGCCAGAAACATCTTGTCCTTCTCTTTATTTTCTATAAGCCTATCAACTACATATTTATTTACATTATCTAGATCGAGTTTAAACACTGATAGTTTATGCGGAGATAAGAATGAAAATCTACTTGACAATTTCCGCTCGCATACCAACTTCTTGTACAAAAACCTTCAAATATAAAATTAGATTATAATATCAATAAATTAATGTGGCAGTGATGCAATTAAAAGGTAATATTTTATATCTTAAATAAAGTATTTATATTACCTGATGTATATGCTGATTATAGTAGCATTCAGCTCTTTATGATCGAGAAGTTCGTATATTTGCTCGATGCCAAGTAGTTCTAAATACTCTTCTCAGAATATAGCTTTTTCCATGTTTAGCGCACGTGTATCACCGTTGCTCTTCATGTTCATCTTTGTTGCTTTGTCAAGACACTCACCAAATCGAGCAAGGCGTGGTTGACTTATTTTAGGAAGAGCAACTGGTTTTCCTCGATCTAGTTTTTGGATTTTGGAAGGTTTATTTTTACCATGGAGCTGCACCTGCGGTGTAGCGGGTTTATTTTTTGTTTGAATCTGAAAAAAATGAGGTTGATCAGTTTGTTAGTTATTATAGTAAGCTAATCATTTCGTATACATGAATTGATGTATATGTCAAACCTTTTCTGGTGCCTTTTCTGGCGAAGTGACAGACTCACTGCGAGCTTTAGCAACAATCTAAATAAATGTGAAATATAAAAGCGGCAAAATCAGCAATTACATATAATCAATCACAATCATACAATTAAACATACATAGCAATTAAAACATACATCCCGATCAGTGCCAACAAGATGTTTCGGCCATGCCACATAGCTACCTATTGCGTCTCCCAAAAGTTTCATATCTCCGTCGTTGTTGGGGATAAGCAACGGTGCAAGTAGTTCTAAAGCCACCACAGGTGAAACTTTAACATGGCCGGCAGGGACATCTTTGGTGTGCAATACTTCTCCCAAAGTATTGTACAATGTTCCTTTCCCAACCATGCGGGTAGGGGAAGACAAGTATAGACATCAACGTGAAACCCCCTAAATTAAATCAACAGTTAATACATAAGTATGTGAAACAATTAGGTTGAATGAATTTCTTATTTCGTTAAGTAATTAATTACCTTTGGTAGACTTTTACGACTAATGTTGCAACTTCCATCTTCACTTATTTGCATTTCACGTTGAAGTTGGTTTTCCTTATCTTTTTTAACCAAGTACGCAACTTGCTCCAAAAAGGGTTTTCAACGCTTCTAATACTTGATCATTCGAGGTATTTGTGCGCTTCTCATGTGAAAAATAACTTTTGGGAGTCACGCCAAATCCCTTACCCCTTACACAGCCAGAATATTCAGGAACATTGAATACCTTGACTTCTTTATTTTCGTCTTGATTTTCAAGTTTTCCCGTTATTTTCGCCAAATCCCTTTGTTCCAAGTTATCCTAAAATACATGTAGTATTAAAAAGATAAGTTCAATATCATTTTTAAAAGACAATATTAAAAAATATTAAAGTGATATATACTTACACATTGTTGGACAACTTGTTGAACATTTTCGTTGTCCACTATTCCATCCCTATTTACGCGAGCCTCCTTCCACAAGATATGACAACCCAATGGTTAATCGGATTTCGTCTCTTGCAGCTGTTCATTGAGACATAAACAAAATATTAATTATAAACTATAGTTTATAATCTAGCTAACACAATGTATAAAAGTGATGTTTACTTACAATTTTTTGCTCTAAACGCGCATACCCCATACGCGATCTTTTGTATGGATGCACTGGGTTTTTTGCTCTCTCCCGATTTGCTTTACTTATATTCTATCTATAAATAAAGAAAATAATGATCGTGTAAAAAATATAAGATATGAATATGAATAAAACACACATACTAATAAAATAAATATTACCACAAATGCCGGGTTTGAGCGTTTAGCAACAAAAGAGGTCCACTCTTCATGTGTTATATAGTGTTTGTAAATGTTTGGAGCTTCAACATTCACATTTGCTTGCTTGTCTCTCAGGTAGCAATTCGACAGATGGGATCTAAATCCTCTATGAATTTTACCCACAACTCTAAGTACGTAATTCTTACGCACATCATCAATGTTAAAAGCGCTCTGAAAACCAAATAAATAAAGAGTTTGAATAAAAGTATTTCAATGGAAAAAAATTATAATTAAGTAACAAAAAAGTGGAGTAAAAAAGTTAATTACTTGTACATCACTCCACAGTATGTCTTTAGCATCCTTCAATGCTTTGTCTCTCCAGTCATCGATTGTTATTGGGATATTTGGCGGACAACAGCACCGATGTAGCTTACCATCATTGAACTGTTGGGCTCAATCGGCTGGCCACTTTCATTCCATCGCACCTAATAAACTCATAGCTATAGTGTAAGTGATTGCTTTCAAAAAACAAACAAAGAAAAAAATATAAACAAAGAAAAACCTAATATACCTCAAATTTTATTCCTGTACTTCTTGCTATAATGACTTTTTGCATTATAGTTGCCCCACGCTTCACTTCGCCATCATAGCCTTTAGCGTTGACAACTTCATTGTTTAGAACTTCAGTGTTTACAACTTCCTCATTTTGACGACCTAAATCTTTGTTGGAATCCATTTATCTACACATTTCACACAGTATAAGTTTAACACGAGTATAAGTTCAACATGCAGTTTAGTGACAACAACAGATTGGATAAATACAACATGCACTATAAGTTTAGTGACAACGAGATATGAATAAAAATACCTATAGTTTAGGGTTATGACGTTGCAGAAATACAAATAGAAATCTCTTGTGCAACGAGAAGATATCACTAGGGTTCCATAGAGCGCTTTAAAAAACTAAACCAAAAGCGCCTTAAAAACCTTTATGGTTGTATGGATAAAACTTAGTGAAAATGGAGAATGATGAAAACAGATAGTACGTACGTAATGAATATGGACAGAGAGAAGGGTTCGCACTAGGGAGAAGGGTTCGTATATGGAGAATGGTTCGTATAGAGAGTGTGTAATGGTAAGGGTTTCACACTGCCATGTTCGGTAGGGATATGAGAATACACGTAATGAAGAAGAAAATGAAGAGGCGGTTTCTTATATTATCAGCTTACATAATATAATAAAAAAACCTTTTACAGCGCTTTTTACAAAGAGCGCTTTAAAAAGTTATATAAAAAGCGCCTTAAATAGTATTTTACAGCGCTTATATACACACTATATAAAAGACGCTATATGAGCATGTTACAGCGCTTTTTACCCATAAGCGCTGTAAATGTTCTGCACTTGTATTTTATTGTCATTTACAGCGCTTTTTATCCATAAGCGCTGTAAATGTTTTGTACTTGTAATTTATTTTTTTGAAACCATTTACATTTGATATTTTAATCTAGACCATGTCTGGACTAATGCTTATGTTCTAGACTAATGTCATATCCTCTGATGATGTTATTTTTCCTCTGATATCCTCTGGAGGTGTATCCTCTGGTGACATCCTATGGTATCCTCTGGTGTATCCTTTAGAGGTGTATCTGTTGGAACCAAGTTGGTTCTAAGACTTAGGATTTTGATGTTTACAAAAGCACTCAATGTAAACTTATTTTATACCTTGAATTATTAAATTAAATGTCATCAGAAACTGAAGAAATCAGAAGCAGAAGATCAAAGGAAAATGAATTCTGGAATTTCCAGAAGATGTTTCAAGATGACAAAACTGAACCAGAAGATAACTTTGCAGGCCTATATCAGAAGGAATAAAATTCAGAATGAAACATGGATCATATCATTGGAAAGCCTGCTAGAAGGAGAGTTGATCAAGACAAACAGGAATCAAATATCAATTTTATTCCAGAAGTTATTCTGACCAGAATATGGCCTGGCAGTAAAAATTACACAGCCCAAACTTGTTCCAGACTTGACCAGAAGGTATGTTTATGAGTCCAGAACATGAAGATCAATCCAGATTTGGCCCAGACCATAAGATAGCATGATTTAGGGCATGGAACTAAGTCCAGAACTAAAGAAATGAGTTCCAGAATCAACCCAGACCTGGTCCAAAATTAAAGGTAAAATGTCCAGACTGAAATATTTTTTGATCAAGTTTATCTCAGTTTGTTCCAGATCAAATTCCAGAATCTGTCCAGATCAGAGTAAAAATATCCAGATCAATGGTTCAGAAATAATTTTTTGAGTCCAGTGATGGTCAAGATCAGAAAATCAGACCATGGCCCAGAAATGGCCGAAATCAGAGGGACAGGCTGTGCAGTCCAGAAATGGCCGAATCCAGAAGTTCATAGCATATTAGGCGCGCATCCAGGAAGGCTGAAATCAGAAGATCAGAGGGCTATGAAGTGTGGTCCAGGAATGGCCGAAATCAGAGGTTCATAGCATAGCAATTCAGCTGGTCCAGGCTGGACTATCGCATGAAAATGCTGATGATCTAGAATTGATCAATGATGGAGATTGCAAGTTATTTTAATTAAAGTGTTAAAAAGATTTGTTTTTAATTAAAGTGAAGGAGCATGGAAGTCAGAAGCTATTGGCGGGAACAACCAACAAATCTGATTGGCTAGTTAATTTATGAAAGAAATCTAAGGCTTAAAAAAGATATGTTTTGGAATTAATTGAAGCCCGATTGGTCAATTTATTTTTGTCAGAGAATCCAGCAATATTTAGCTCGAATTTAAGGATTGGAAGAGGCCCAAATCAGCATCTATAAAAGGAGGCACAAGGCAGATTACTTAGCATCGAAAACCACAAAAGGGTCATACACTTCAAAAGCAAACACTTTCAAATTTTCATATAAGTTAATTGTTGAGTCTCAGTTTTTAAAGCAATTACTCTTGTTGTTTTCGTTCCACTGTGTCAAATCTAAGTTGTTGAAGTAGAGTCTACAAGCTGTGGGAGTCAGTAGAGGTAGCAGGTTACTTGGCAATTAGATTTGTAGTGTTGAGAATTCTTCTACAATCTGGGTGTCAGATTGGCTGAAGAACAGGAGCTGTTTTTCCTCAAGAAGTCTAGGATTGTTAGACTATTGAGAAGACTGACTTGGAGGGTCAGTAACAAGGTTGTAATTCAAGGTTTGAATTAGTGAAATCCTTCAAGGCGAAGGGATTGGACGTAGCCTCGTTAACGGTGAACCAGTATAAAATCTGTGAGTTTTTATTTTTATTTTTATCCGCTGCTAACTCTGTTTTAATTATACATCAAGTTTTCTTTTGAAAGTATTAAAACAGGAAAAGTTTCAAGTTAAGTCAAACACAATTCAACCCCCCCTTCTCGTGTTTGCACCTTCAGTATCCTCTGGTATCATCTGGAGGTGTATCATGTGGTATCATCTGGAGGTGTATCCTCTGGTGACATCCTATGGTATCCTCCGGTGTATCCTCTAGAGGTGTATCCTCTGGTATCATCTGGAGGTGTATCGTCTGGTGGTGTATCCTTTGGAGGTGTATCCTATGGTATCATTTGGAGGTGTATCCTCTGGTGACATCCTATGGTATCCTCTAGAGGTGTATCCTCTGGTATCCTCTGATATCCTCTGGAGGTGTATCCTCTGGCACTGTAACTGTTTTATCTCTTGTATTTGTAATTTTTTTTTTAAAGTATTTACAGCGCTTGTGGGCAAAAGTGCTGTAAATGTACGTGTATTTTATTTTAATTGTACTTGTATTTTATTTTGCATTTTACAGTACTTGTGATATAATATCCAAATATTGTTCATATCAACTTATATGATGACTTTAGATTATAGTTAAAAAATTTATCAAATTGTCATCTCTAAAATAATTAAATAATATAATTAAAAAAATTATATGATGAATTATATAATCATAAAATCAAATACTGATCAGTTCTGGCAGGTCAAGTTATTACATAAAATTTTACACAATGAGTACAGATAATTACATGACTTATATAAAACACATAAACACACTTAAGATGCCCTTCTTCTTTTCCTGGTGGGATTCACATTTGTTTGTCCATTAACGATAAACGATGGATTAATCCAAATTCCCTCATCATGATCATCTCTAAGATATAAACCATTATCAGTTGAATCAATTTCACATGGTTGTGATGTCGCAAAGAAAATATCATTACCAACATCTTCAACGTTGTTGTTATCATCACTTATTTTATTGGTTGATAGGACAACAGACCATTTATCATCAGCAGGATCAGTGACATAAAACACTTGTTGAGCTTGCGACGCTAAAATAAAAGGTTCATCTTTGTATGCCACCCTCCTAAAATCGACAAGCCAAAACCCTGACTCATCAATCCGAACGCCATTATTATTATCGACCCACTTGCAACCAAAAATGGGAACACGAAACATTGTGTAATCCAACTCCCATATGTGCTCAATAACCCCAAAATATGATAGATTTGCAAATATTGGGTTTTTTTTTTCTTTTACACTTGAGATATGCATCGCTTCAGCTACTAGAGTGACTCCGCTATTTTGCATAGTGGTTTGCTTATCTTGTTTTGTGGTATAAAATGTATAGCCGTTAATTACATAACCGGTGTAAGAAAAGACATGTAAACTCGGGCCATTTGCTAGACACCTCAATCTCTTTGAAATTGAAGCGGGCTCTATATCCAACTTTGAGTTTATGTCATTTTTTAGCCAAGGGATAAAACTTCGATTGTGCTCTCGTGTTATCCAATTTTTATTCCTGTTCATGTTCAAACTAGATAAATGATCCATGTGTATTGTAACATACGGTTGAACCTCATCATCATTGTGCAGAACATACAATTGTGCCTGCTCCCATTCTGTTCATGATATAGTCATTACTCTATTTCCAATTATCCCTTCTCCTGTTATTCTTCCCGAGTGACGAGACATAGGAAGTCCTATGGATTCAACATTGGATAGATATTCAGTACAAAATTCAGCAACTTCTTCGACAATGTACCGTTCAGCAATACATCCTTTTGGTTGACTTCTACTTTTTACGTACCCTTTTAATATTTTCATATATCGTTCTATTTGATACATCCATCTCATGTAAGCTGGCCCACAAAGTTGTGTCTCCTTAACAAGATGAACAGTAAGGTGAACCATTATATCAAAAAACAAGGGTGGGAAATACATTTCAACTTCACACAAAATAACAACAATTTCCAAATGCAATGTTGGTAATTTCTGAGGATCGATCACTTTACTACAAATTTCCCTGAAGAAGAAACATAATTTAGTTATGGCTCGTCGAACTTTTTCAGGTAAAACGGAACGTATACCTATTGGTAGCAAATGCTCCATTAGAACATGACAATCATGAGTCTTCAAACCTGTTAACTTGAGGTCTTTCATACAAACTAAATTTTTTATGTTTGAATTGTATCCTTCTGGAACTTTAACTTCGTGTAGAAATTTACACAAATTTTTTTTTCCTTTCTAGATAGAGTATGAGCGGCTGGAGGTAGATATGTGCGATTTCCTTTCTTTACGGGACCCAAATCATTTCTTATTTCCATATCGACCAAATCCAATCTTGCATTGATGCCATCCTTAGACTTTCCTAGAGCACTGAGTAACGTACCAATAACACTATCAAAGGCATTTTTTCCGATATGCATCACATCGAGAAAATGTTTTATATACAATGACTTCCAATATGGCAACTCAAAGAAAATTGACTTTTTCTTCCACCCAGTTTTGACAAGCTCTCCCGCAAATGGTTTGCCAAATTTATTGGTCAAACGTTGTACTTTTTCCAATATTTATATCCAGTCGGTGCTTTTGGAGCTGTACCTTCCTCTGATTTTCTATTGAATGCATTTATCCACCCACGATAATGATGACTAAAAGGTAAAAATTTACGATGTCCAAGAAAGACGTTCTTCTTACAATGTTTCAACCGCATCCAATCTGTACTCTCTTCACATATAGGACAAGCACACTGACCTTTAATGCTATACCCTGATAAATTACCATATGCTGGAAAATCATTAATTGTGCTGAACAACATAGCCCTCAAATTGAAACATTCTTTCTTATACCCATCATAAACTTCCACACCTGACTCCCATAACTTTTTTAAATCTTCAATTAATGGAGCCAAGTAAACGTCGATATCATTCCCCGGTTGTTTGGGTCCAGAAATTAACAGAGACAACATCATAAACTTGCGCTTCATACCTAACCTGGAGGTAGGTTATAAATCAACAAAATCACAGGCCACGTGCTGTGTGATATGCTTCGAAGACCATGTGGATTCATTCCATCAGTAGAAAGTCCAAGTCGTAGATTTCTTGACTCTCTACCAACATCAGGATACTCGTGATCAATTTTTGCCAATTGTGGAGAATCTGCAGGGTGTCGTAACTTTCCATCTCTAATTCTTTCATCTGCATGCCATGTAAGGTGTTTTGAATCCTTTTCACTGCGATAGATTCGCCTAAATCTTGGTAATATAGGAAAATACCACACGACTTTTACTGGAGTAGATTCTTTCTTCTCATATCGAGAGACATTGCATTTCGGACACGCCATTAGAAATTCATATTCTTTTCGAAATAAAATGCAATCGTTAGGACACTCACGAATCCTTTCGTAACTCATGCCAATAGAGCACAAAATTCGTTTAGCCTCGTAGGTTCGACTAGGAAGTTCATTATCATCTGGCAATATATCTTTTAGGAGTGTTAATAATTCTATGAAGCTTTTATCAGACCATCCATTTCTCGCTTTTAAGTTGTACAACTTTAATATCGCCGAAAGTCTTGTGAATTTAGTACAATCATGATATAATGGTTTCTCTGCATCACTCAACAAACTCTCAAACATTTTAGGACAATCCCGAAGATCTTCTTCAACTGCTTTTGCAATATCTTCAACTCAGTCCTGCTCATATGTATCTGTGTCGAAATAATTATTTGAATCATATGTCACATCACTCTTAAAATAAGTGTTCCCTTTTTTTTTCTAACCATGTTTTATCCAACATGTATAGCTTTTATCAATTCCATGCCATACTAAATGTCCTTCCTATTCATCTGCTCTAACGCGTTTTCCGAAACAACATTTTAAACAAGGACAAGTGATTCGATTTGGGTCTTTTGCATTCTTCACTGCAAATTCAATAAACTCCTTCACTCCATTTTCATACTCTTTTGATAATCGATTGACAAACATCCATTTTCGGTCCATTTTAATTATATGACCTATATGAATGTAGTAAGAACAAATCAATATATAACAAATTTATCAAAACATAACAGAACAGATTGAACAGATTTTATATGATTTATCATGTAAGAATTTATGAATGCAGCTTATGAATGCAGTGTTACACAAATTTATCAATCTAAAACACCATACAAATCTATAGTATATATAGACTAATATTGGAAAATCGAAACCAAAGTCCAAGGTTATGCATACAAGTCTGATTTCAAAACAGAACAGATCGAACAAATTTCAAATTAGAACAGATTTATCATCTAAAATTTTATATGGTTTATCAGGTAACAATTTATCAGTTTTAGAGACAACAACTGTAACACCCCGAGTTTAAAACACAGCGCGGGTGCATTTTTTTTTTCAAATAAATAATTGAAATGAGTTTTTCCAAAATTAATATCAAAGGTATTAAAATAAAATCAGTTCATTTCAAAGGTTATCACCCAATCAGTATCAGAGTGCAGAATAATACAGCGGAAAAAGTATTACATTAATTCCCAAAGTAAAATTTACATTTCCCAAAACTCAAGACCCTATACAAAAGTCTAGACTGATCATGCACTAAGCTACAGTAGCACGGTCTCCACCGTATCCTCTATAAGTCTTGCTTCAGCCAACCGTCCGTCCCTCTGCATTGTCCACGTAGACTCCGTACGTAAAGATCAGGGGAAACTAACGACACTTCCGTCGTTAGTGTATCCGTCTGTAGGACGGGTTCGGGTAACATCTTAGGGCAAAGCCCAAAGTCCACAATATAATAGCAAGGGTCACCAACCGAAATTAACAAATAAGCACATAGCATATATCTCACAACAACACATATATTCATGGCATATTGTATAATAATGATGAAAAGATGCTCATTTTGAAATTTCATGACATGTATGCCTTTTCAAAACAGCAACGAACTAATATGGAGAAACATGTTGTAAGTACAATCACCACTTCAGCAATCACAAACATTCATCAGAAAGCTCATATTTCGACAAGTACTTACACACATCAATTTTCCAATCATCAACAATATCCAAAACGTGACCCACCGGTCAAACACCCAGATGCAATATGCATATGCTCATGTACTCAGCTTCTTGGAATTACCAAGGTGCAGTCGCTCACAGACCAGCACACGTGCAGTCTCTCACGGACCAGCTCGATTTATATATGTCAGACTTTAACGGCCCTCAAGACCAGGGTGCAATCTCTCACAGATCAGCACCAGTGCAGTCGCTCAACAGACCAGCAATACTTCACAAATGGAATGGACCGTCTAATACACGCGGAACCATTCGGTAGCCCGGATAGAATAGACCGTCTAATACACGCAGAACTACTCTAAACTCGGATAGAATAGACCGTTTAATACACGCGGAACTATTCTATAACCATCATGGTCACTACAATTTACATGTATTAGCCTCTCACAGGCCAAATACACAGAAGTTAAATCCTCGCACGGATAGAATGGACCGTCTAATACACGCGGAACCACTCCGTAGTCCAAATAGAATAGATCGTCTAATACACGCGGAACTACTCTGACCCCGGATAGAATAGACCGTCTAATACACGCGGAACTATTCTATAACCCACGGTTACTACTTAACTTCGCGGCCCATCACGGTCACCGCATCACTCTGTGGCCCATCGCGGTCACCACTTGACTATGCAATGCATGAACTTGCAATGTTTTCTCTTCACTGAACACATGTATGCAATAACACAAAAACTCAGTCTTTCCAGCATTTCCCCCAAAACATCTCAACACAATTAATTTCATCATTCAACACATCAATGATTAAACAGTCAAGCAATCATTAACAATTCACATTATCTCACAAATTCAATACTTAATCATCCCAAGTCTTTCCATTGTTCCGCAAACTCTTAAAATTCACAAAATAGTGTTTAAAACTGAGTTTTTGGAAAAACACGAATCTGTATTCGAATACAGATCCCTTGTATTCAAATACAGAAGCTGAAACTAGTGAAAACCTGCAAATTTTAACATTCTGTATTCGAATACAGCATGCCTGTAGTCGAATACAGAAGACAAAACCAGAATGATCAATATCAGATCATCAGAAAACAGAACCAGAATCAGAATCATCACACCAGAACATCAGAAAACAGAACCAGAATAATCAACATCAGAAACAGAACCAGAATGATCCACATCAGAAACAGAACCAGAAGGATCAACATCAGAAACAGAACCAGAATCAGAATCATGAACACCAGAACATCAGAAACAGAACCAGAATCAGAATGATTAAAATCATAACATCAGAAGCAAAACAGAATGATTCACACAAGAATCATCAGAAGCAAAACAGAATGATTCACACAAGAATCATCAGAAGCAAAACAGAATGACTCACACAAGAATAATCGGAAGCAGAAACAATATGATTAACATCAGAATCATCAGAAACAAACAGAATGATTATCAGAATCATCAGAAGTAGAAACAAGATGATTAATATCAGAATCATCAAAAGCAAAACAGAATGATTATCAGAATCATCAGAAGCAAACATAATGATTCAGATCAGAACCATCAGAAGCAGAAATAGAATGGTTCACATCAGAACCATTAGAAGCAGAAATAGACATAGAATGATCCACACAAGGATCATCAGAACCAGAAACAGAAACAGAAACAGAATGATCCACACAAGGATCATCAGAACCAGAAACAGAAACGGAATGATCCACACAAGGATCATCAGAACCAGAAACAGAAACGAAATGATCCACACAAGGATCATCAGAACTAGAAACAGCATGATCCACACAAGGATCATTAGAACCAGAAACAGAAACAGAATGATCCACACAAGGATCATCAGAACCAGAAACAGAAACAGAATGATCCACACAAGGATCATCAGAACCAGAAACAGAAACATAAATTCTTCTTCTGTATTCGACTACAGGGCTCGTAGTCGAATACAAGTTTGAAAACTTAAGTAAAACAGAAATTGTACAGGTTGTAGTCGAATACACCTTCAAAAACCAGTGAAAATTTCCTGAGATTCAACCCTTTTCAAACTGTTTTCTTTTAAAACAACAACCAAACAACAAAACAGATTCAACACTTTTTCCAAAAGACACTTCCCTCATTTAAAATCGCTTTTCCTTTTAAATCATCAACCCCACCAGAATCACACAAAACAGAAGTGAAATCAGGATCCAACCCCAATCATCCAGAACCAGAAAACAGAATGTTCACTTACCAGAATCATTCAGATTTTGAAACCATCAGAACAAACATGCAAGCATCACAGCTTTCTCAAAACATCAGAATAACATGTATAGCCTTTCAGCTTTTCAAACAATCAGAACAACATGCAAAGCATTTCAGCTTCCTCAAACATCAGAACATGACTAATGTTTTCAACCAAAACAGAAATCATCACACAACAGCAAAACACCAACAGAATGCATTTTTGCATTTTTAAAACTATTTTCCAAAACAGTTTTATGAACATGTATTTTAACCATCTTTAAAATAACATGCAAGACATCTTCAGTTTTCTCACACAAGTAAAACAGCATTAATGCAATCAACCAACAACAGCCATCACATAATCAAAACATATCAACAAAAATGCATTTTCTTCATTTTTCAAGATGTCATTTCGAAAACATATTTTTCTTTCAAAACATAACTGAAATAACATGCATTTACAGCCCTAATGCAACTAGAAAGTTGGAAGGTGCCCTTACCCTTGCTGCGTGTTCTGCTATTTCTCTTGTTCCTGCTGCGTTCCCTTTTCTGCGTCTAAAAACGACGAAGCTGTTCCCTGAGTTTGCTGCTGCAAAACTGGGTTCTTTATCTTCGTATTGAGGTGGGGATTAACTTTTGTACTGGGGTTTTGGTGTTTCAGTGTTTGGATGTTCGATTAATGATACTTTGAAGAGTTGCCTCTCTTCCTCTTTGAACTCGTGAATGGAGATGGGAAGGCAGAAAACAGTGGCAGAATGGGAGGGAAAAATGGGTTACTATTACATGCAGTATGGCAGCAAGGAAGGAGGGATGGTGTTCTGATTTCACCATCATGCTCACCCTTCTTATAGGCTTTTGGTGATGCCACCTCACCCCAAAATAATATTAAAATAAGGCTGGGTTCTTCAGCACCTATTTACCTTGTAATTAGCCACTAATCCTCAGTTAATTGTCCAATTAATTTAATTACTCATAATTAAATTAATTAAATCTTCACCCAATAATTTTAATTCCTCTTCCAAAACAATTATTTATATATATATATTCACTCAAACATACATATATTAAATATTAATAAAAAATTCCCAAAATGCCCTTAATATTAATTCCATAAATTAATATTAAATTTAAGGGTCTTACAACAACAAATTAATAAATTAATACAGTACCTGAGACAACAATCACTCAGTAAAAATGGGCGCAAAGTAGAGGAGAGGAAAGTTCGTAATAGGGTTCGAATGGATAGAACGTATTCATTATGTTTTTATTTATTTATTTATATATAACTGCTTGTAATTTTATAGTGCTTCTGTCCATAAGCGCTGTAAAAGGCTTTCAAAAATTAAAATTGAAAACATTTACAACGCTTTCTAAAAGGCTTTCAAAAATAAAAGCGCTGTAAATATAGTGTGTGGGCGCTATATTTTACATCGCTTTTATCCATAAGCGCAGTAAATATATTTCGTAATATAGTGTGCAGGCGCTATAATTTAAATTTTAAAACCTTTACAGCGCTTTTATAGAAAACGCTGTAAATGTAGCGCTCTAAACTTTATATGAGAGCGCTATATTTTACAGCGCTTTTACGCGAAGTGCCCTAAAAGCAGCGCTTTTCATTATGTGAAATCGCTTGACCCTACAACAGCTCTTTTCTGTAAATCCTAAATCCTTTATGACCCTACAACAACGCTTTTTCTAAAGCGCTTGTCGTTAAAGCGATGTTGTATCCTCCGTTATTTTTAAAATATTATACAACAGCGCTTTTAGTTATTAAGCGCTTTAAAATGTGTGCTGTAAAAGGCCATTTTTGACGTAATGTTTAAAGTTTTATCCAAAATCTTTTTTTATCTCGTTTATTATTTCGTAGTTGATAGAATGAGTTCGGTACTGTACATTCATCGGATCACCAATAAAAAATAAATAAAGAAAATTTAAAATTTTGAAAGTATTAAAATGAAGTTAAGTATAATACATGTTTAATTTTCAAGAGAGCTTATATTTTAACATAAAAGAAAAAGAAGTGTACTCCATGCTTCTCAAGGAAAACTTTCAACTGTTTAAACTAAAGATTTAACTTTATAAAGACAATTCTTCTCAAATATTAATTAAAATAAGCATGTGCCAAGTTTATATTTATATGGATGAATATATTGATTAAGGTCTGATAGTACTTATTTATATTACCTGTCGTCATAAGAGCTAAACGAATAGCCGCAGGTGACTATGTTGAATGAAATGATTTGATGTACACGGCTACTCCAGACACGTGTGGACTTGACGTTCCCGACATAATGTTGAACTCCAATTTTCTATTATTACTAAGAATATCATAAATAGGAGTAATTGTAGGCCAACTAGCGATTATGGCGAATCCGGAAACAATTAAATCCGGCTGTAATATTATATAAAAAAAGTTTAGTTTAAATATTGTAAAAATAATATATATATATATTATTTTTCATAAAAAAAAATAACAAATTAAACCTTAAGAATTTCCGGAGTAGCTTTGTTAGGACACCTTGATGAGATGGAGGCATCCACAGGTGCCAAAGTATCTTTTATTTCATTGGTCCTAAATATGGTTGCAGTTGGACTCCTGAAATTAAATTGATTAATATAATAATCATTAGTTAAGTGTGGTTCTATAAATTATTGTCAGGTATATTTTAATGATCTGGATACCTTGTAGAGTGTATGTACTTATATATATTGGCAGCATCTTTCGATAGAAGATAACATGTAGGTAAGGGTAAAGAAAATGCAATATCTGCATAAGTATGACCTTGTATCAAAAACCCAACAGCACCCACTCTTAAGGCCTCTGCTGGTCCTTCTGTTCCTTCACATAGTACAATTTTACCGTCAAAAGTGAAGTATCTTCCGTCCATTGTCAAGCTAGCAATGACATAGCAAAAAATATATAGTTAGCAGTATGTGTTTATATACATTCCACCGATGCATTACCAAAATGATATAATATATTCTTCGGAAAAAATTAATCGTTTACCATCAAATTTGTTTGTAAAAATGGTAAAAATAGTATTATTAAACTTTTGTTATTAGAGGAATTACGTGAAAGAAAAATAATAGTACTAATTAAAGAAGACACTACTCAACTCAAATATAAATTCAAGCTCAAGTTAAACTAAAACTTGAAGGTGCAAAAACGAGAAGGAGGGGTTGAATTGTGTTTGCCAAACTTGAATTCTTTTGCTGTTTTGTTGAATGTTCATGTGAATTATTTGATGAATAATTAATTAGACTCCGCAGCGGGTAATAACAACATAAGAACACAACGATTTATCCTGGTTCACCATTAACATGGCTACATTCAGTCCCTTCATTCTGAAGGCTTTAATCCACTAATTCAAAACCTTTGAATTACAACACCTGACCCTCCAAGTTAGTCTTTCCAAACAGTCTAACAACCCCAGACTTTTGAGGAACGATAACAGCACCTTGACTCTACAAGTCAAGTCTTCTCCTACCAATTTGACAACCCTAGATTGAAGAAGGAATCTATAGCTCTAACGGGTTTGATTACAAGGGTTTGGAACTCTGCAAAGTTGCTTCTGGAAAGCTGATTGCTGCACTGATTCTTGCACTCTTTCGTTGCTTCTGGAAAGCTGATTGTTGCACTGAATTTCTCTCTCGAAAACACTTAGAAAATATTGATTTTGCACTCAAGTATTTCTCTCTATTGAACTCTCGGATAACTTTGAATTTGAAGCTTGAGTTCTGTGTTTTTCGATACTTAATGCTGCTGCCTGAAGCCTCCTTTTATAGCTGCACTTAAGGGTTTGTCCAAGCTTAAATTCGAGATAAATCTTGCTCAGATTTTCTTTGAAAATGCTGTTGGCCAATCCTGTTTCACTTAATTTCAAACCGTATCTTTTTAGCTTCAGATTGCATTTGAAAATTCTGTTGACCAATCTTGTTTCTCTTAATTTTAAACCGTATCTTTTTAGCTTCAGATTGCATTCAAATTTCCTTCAAGTCTTCCGTGATTTTTGAATCAAATCGCCTTAATAATTTGATCAAATTTCTATCAAAATCCAATCAAGTCTTCTTCAAATTTTAATCAAGTCTTCACTGATCTGCATCATGATTTAAATTCTGGACTGTATGATCTTCTGATCTCGACCAACTTTGGACCATGTGATATGATCTGTACCATTCTATGATCTTCTAATCTGGACCATTGATCTTCTGATTTGGACCAAGTCTGGACTAAGTCTTATGTTCTAGACCATGTTATCTTCTGGTCTGGACCAAGTCTCCTGTTCTGGACCATGCTATCTTCTGGTCTGGACCTTGTCTGACTTATGTTTCCTTCTGGTCTGGACCAAGTCTGGACAATGCTTCCTTCTGATCTTGGCCAAGAATAATATCCTCTGATGATGTCATTGTTTCTTCCCTTTGATGATATCCTTTGATGTTTGCCTTTGATTCTTGCTTCTGATGGGATCCTCTGGTATCTTCTGGAGGTATCCTATGGTGATATCTTCTGGATGAATCTTCTGTGGCATTTTTATCTTCTGGTGACGTCATCCTCTGGTGACATCTTCTACTTCTGATTTGTATCTTCTAGAGGTATCTTCTGGTTGTATATTCTGGAGGTATATTTGTTGGAACCAAGTTGGTTGTTGCAATTAAAGTTTTGATGTTAACAAATGTATTTTATGAAAATCGTATTTTCACTTAGAAGAAGAATGAAAAATCAGATGACGTAACCATAAGCAGAAATAAGAGGATGACGTCACCAGAGGACGTCACCAGAGGATGTCACCAGAAGATGACGTCACCAGAAGCAGAAATTAGAGGATGATGTCACCAGAAGATGACGTCACTAGAGGATGTTATCAGAGGATGATCATTAGACGATGGTCACTAGAGGATATCATCAGAGGAATCTGTCAGAGAAATATGCTCAAAACATAATATGAGAAAAATGCTCAAAATAGAATCTGAGAAAAATGTTCAAAATAGAATCGGAGCGAGAGACTTAAAACATAATTTGAGCAAACTACTCCAGAATATTCTCAAAACAGATTAATCGAAATACACTCCATAACTAAAGCATCAGATCAAAGTAAAGCCTTAATTTCAACTATAAATAGAGGCTTAATGCTGAAGAATAAAGCATCTAAAAATTGAAGAACTCAAGCAAAAATTCATAAGTATTCAGAGAGTTCAAAGGAGAGAAACACTTGCTTAAAACATAAATATTAACTAAGTGTTCTTTTCTTAGAGTGTGAAGCTAATCGTCATCATAAATTATTCAGAAGCAAACACTCTAGTTCACTTTAAGATTATCGTGAGTATCAACTTTCCAGAAGTTTGTTACTCAGTTCTAATTTCGATCCCTTATATAAAATCCTATAGTGTTGAAGTTTTTTCTAAAATCTGGGGTTGTCAGGTTGTTAGAAAAATACTTAGCTTGTAGGTTTAAGGTTGTGTAGTTCCTCAAAATTCTGGGGTTGTCAGACTGTTTGAGAAGACTTGGCTTGAAGGGTCAGTGGTGTTGTAATTCAAAGGAGTTTGAATTAGTGAAAAAGGCCTTCTGAAGGAAGGGACTGGACGTAGCCTAGTTAAAGGTGAACCAGGATAAATGGCTGTGTTCTTAAGTTGTAATTATACGATGCTAAATCTGAAGTTTTATTCATCAAATAATTTGCATCAATTCCACAAAACAGCAAAAGAAATCAAGTTTTGCAAACACAATTCAACCCCCCTTCTCGTGTTTGCACCTTCAATTGGTATCAGAGCTCGGTCTCAAGGCTGAGCACTTTACAGTGTTTGAGGATCCAAGGGTTCAACATGTCTAGATTCAATGAAGAAGCTGTTGGAGGAAACATCAACCAACCTCCTCTATTTGATGGAGAACGATTTGAGTACTAGAAGGACAGGCTGAGATATATTTTTATTTCACAAGATCCTAATCTTTGGGACTTGGTGGAAGATGGTTATACTGCTCTAGAAGATGCTGATGGCGTTAAAATTTCCAGGAGACATATGGATGTTGACCAGAAGAAGGTGTTCAAGTTGCGTCACAAATCCAGAACATTCATGATCAATGCAATCACATTCAAGGAGTTCAACAAGCGCACTAACAGAGAAACAGCGAAGATCATCTATGATAGTCTAATTCTGACTTACGAAGGCAGCAAGCAAGTTCAAGAAGCAAAGGCCAACATTCTAGTCAAGAAGTACTGGTTATTCAAGATGGAAGAAGATAAAGACATTGAAGCAATGTTTTCCAGATTTCAGAATCTAGTCTCACGATTAAGAGTACTCAAGAAGAGCTATACCACTACTGACCACGTGAAGAAAATCCTTAGAAGTCTGTCAACCAAGTGGAGACCAAAGGTCACTGCCATTCAGGAAGCAAAGGACTTGAACACTCTGAAGTTTGAAGAATTAATCAGCTCCCTCAAGTCACATGAAATAGAGCTGGAAGAAGATGACCCAAGAAGAAGAACAAAACCCTAGCCTTAAAATCTAAATAGAAGAAATTTCTAAAAGCAGAGTAAGAAGATAGTGATTATGAGGACCAGAATCAGAAACCAGAAGAAGAAGAAGGCATTGCCTTCATAACCAAAAATGTTATGAAGATATGGCAAAACAGATGGAGTATTCTAACAGAGGAAAGGATGAACATGACAAAGAAAGTATCATCTGCTATGGATGCAATGAACCTGGACACATTAAGTCAGAATGCACAAATCTGGAGAAAGGAAAACGCCAGAAGAAAGACTCCAGACCCAAGAAGAAAAATCTAATGTCAACATGGGATGATTATGATGAATCTTCTGAAGATGAAGAAGCAGAATTAGCCATGATGGCACACATAAATTCTGCCTCTGGATCCAACATAAAATCTGACTTTGGAAGTGAATTAAAAGAAGAAGATCTGGCTCAGACAGTTCGCACTCATTTTGCCTCTGGATCCAACTCTGAAAGGCAATCAGAAGAAGCAGAATTGGCTCTTATGGCACACATTCATTCTGCCTCTGATTCTGAAAGTGAATCAGAAACAGATCTGGCTCTGATGGCTCACACAAACGCTGCATCTAGATCTGATACATAATCTGATTCTGGAAGCAAATCATAAGAAGATGAAAAAAAGGTATTTTCTGAACTTACTCGATCTAATTTAGTTACTGCAATGAATGATATTTTAAATATCAACAACAAACTGTCTTTAAAAATGAAAACTGTAAGACCCTTAAAATTTGGAATTAATTTATGGAATTAATGTCAAGGGCATTTTGGGAATATTTGATATATGTATGGTTTGAGTGAATATATATATATAAATATTTATTTTGGATGATGAATTAATTTTATTGGATTAAGAGTTAATTAATTTAATTTCGAGTAATTAAATTAATCGAACCATTAATTAAGGATTAGTGGCTAATTGCAAAAGGATTAAGTGCTGAGAAATCCAGCTGGAAAATCCAGCATTATTGTATCATTGTTTCAAAGGAGGTGGCACTCAAGTGAGCCTGCAAGTACACGTGAAGGGCTGAGCAGAAATCAGAACTCCATACCTCCCATACTGCATGTAATAGTGCTGCATGTAACAGTACTTTTCCCTTCCATCCTGTGTGCTGTTTTCTGCCTTCCCATTCCAGTCAAGATTATAAGAGGGGAAGAGAGGGAACTCTTCAAAACATCATTTCTGGAACATCCAAACACTGAAACACCAAAACCCTCAGTAGTAAAGTTAATCCCCACCTCAATACGAAGATAAAGAACCCAGTTTTGCAGCAGCAAACTCAGGGAACAGTTTCGCCGTTTTTAGACACAGAAAAGGGAACGCAGCAGGAACAAGAGAAATAGCAGAGCACGCTACAAGGGTAAGGGCACCTTCCATCTTTTAGCTGCATTAGGGCTGTAAATGCATGATATTTCAGTTCTGTTTTGAAAGGAAAAACTGTTTTCGAAATGACATCTTGAAAAATGAAGAAAATGCATTTTTGTTGATATGCGATGATTCTGTGAGGGCTGTTGTTGGTTGAATGCATTAATGCTGTTTTACTTGTGTGAGAAAACTGAAGATGTCTTGCATGTTATTTTAAAGATGGTTAAAATACATGTTCATAAAACTGTTTTGGAAAATAGTTTTAAAAATGTAAAAATGCATTCTGTTGGTGTTTTGCTGATGTGTGATGATTTCTGTTTTGGTTGAAAACATTGGTCATGTTCTGATGATTGTAAAAGCTGAAATGCTATGCATGTTATTCTGATGTTTGAGGAAGCTGAAATGCTTTGCATGTTGTTCTGATTGTTTGAAAAGCTGAAATGCTATACACGTTATTATGTTGTTTTGAGAAAGCTGTGATGCTTGCATGTTTGTTCTGATGGTTTGAAAATCTGAATGATTCTGGGGAGTGAACATTCTGTTTTCTGGTTCTGGATGATTGGGGTGGATCCTAATTCCATTTCTGTTTTGTGTGATTCTGGTGGTGTTGTTGATTTAAAGGAAAAAGGGATTTTAAATGAGGAAAGGGTTTTAAAAAAGTGCAGAATCTGTTTGATGTTGGTTGTTTGTTTTTAAAAGAATCAGTTTTGAAAAGAGTTGAAACTTCAGGATTTTCACTGGTTTTCGAAGGTATATTCGAATACAACATGTGTGTATTCGACTACAACCTGTAAAATTTTTGTTTTATTTATGTTTTTCAAACTTGTATTCGACTACGAGCCTTGTAATCGAATACAGAAGAAGAATTTCTGTTTCTGTTTCTGGTTCTGATGATCCTTGTGTGGATCATTCTGTTTCTGTTTCTGGTTCTGATGATCCTTGTGTGGATCATTCTGTTTCTGTTTCTGGTTCAGATGATCCTTGTGTGGATCATTCTGTTTCTGTTTCTGGTTCTGATGATCCTTGTGTGGATCATTCTGTTCTGTTTCTGGTGCTGATGATCCTTGTGTGGATCATTCTGTGTCTATTTCTGCTTCTGATGGTTCTGATGTGAACCATTCTATTTCTGCTTCTGATGGTTCTGATTTGAACCATTCTGTTTCTGCTTCTGATGGTTCTGATCTGAAACATTCTGTTTCTGCTTCTAATGGTTCTGATGTGAACCATTGTATTTCTGCTTCTGATGGTTCTGATCTGAAACATTTTGTTTCTATTTTTGATGGTTCTGATGTTAACCATCTTCTGATGATTCTGATGTGAATCAGTCTGTTTCTGCTTCTGATGGTTCTGATGTGAACCATTCTATTTCTGCTTCTGATGGTTCTGATCTGAAACATTTTGTTTCTGTTTTTGATGGTTCTGATGTTAACCATCTTCTGATGATTCTGATGTGAATCAGTCTGTTTCTGCTTCTGATGGTTCTGATGTGAACCATTCTATTTCTGCTTCTGATGGTTCTGATCTGAAACATTTTGTTTCTGCTTCTGATGGTTCTGATGTTAACCATCTTCTGATGATTCTGATATGAATCAGTCTGTTTCTGCTTCGGATGGTTCTGATGTGAACCATTCTATTTTTGCTTCTGATGGTTCTGATCTGAAACATTCTCTTTCTACTTCTGATGGTTCTGATGTTAACCATCTTCTGATGGTTTTGATGTGAATCATTCTGTTGTTTCTGCTTCTGGTGATTCTGGCATGAACCATTATGTGCTTCTTCTGATCAATTCTGGATGAAGTCTGGGCGAAGTTTGGGTTATTCAAAATTCGACTGTCATGCCATGTTCTGGTCAAATTATCTTCTGGATTACTTGTTGCTTTTGACAACTTATGGCCTGGAGCAACTCTCCACATGGCAGGCTTCACAATGGTTTGGTCCAAAGAATCTTCTGATATTTATTCCCTCTGATATAATCCATCAAAGATATCTTCTGGTCACTTCTGGACAAGTATGGACTGTGTTGAAATTACACTGCCAGGCTATGTTCTGATCAGTATAACTTTTTGATTGCTTCTGATATTTGAATCATTCTTGTTTGGAGCAATTCATATTATGGTAGGCTTCCCTCTGGTGTTTTCCAGATGTTCTTCTGATTTTGTTTCTGTTTGATATAAGCCTCCAAAGTTATCTTCTGGTCGGTTTTGGACATTCTGGTTTATCTTCTGATAATTCCATAAATGCATCTTCTGTAAATTCAGAATGTATCCTCTGATACATTCATCTTCTGATGGTTCTGTGTGAATCATTCTGTTTTACTTCTGATGATTCTGATAATCATTTTGTTTCTGCTTCTGATGATTCTGACAATCATTCTGTTTCTGCTTCTGATGATTCTGATATTGATCATCCTGTTTCTGCTTCTGATGATTCTGATAATCATCTTGTTTCTGCTTCTGATGATTCTGATAGTCATTCTGTTTTGCTTCTGATGATTCTGGTGAGTCATTCTGTTTTGCTTCTGATGATTCTGGTGTGAGTCATTCTGTTTTGCTTCTGATGATTTTGGTGTGAGTCATTCTGTTTTGCTTCTGATGATTCTGGTGTGAGTCATTCTGTTTTGCTTCTGATGATTCTGGTGTGAGTCATTCTGTTTTGCTTCTGATGATTTTGGTGTGAATCATTTTGTTTTGCTTCTAATGATTCTGATTCTGGTACTATTTCTGATGTTGATCAATCTGATTCTGTTTCTGATGTTGATCCTTCTGGTTCCGTTTCTGACGTTGATTATTCTGGTTCTGTTTTCTGATTTTGGTTTTGTTTCTGATGTTCTGAAGTTAATCATTCTGATTCTGGTTCTATTTTCTGATGTTCTGGTGTTGATAATTCTGATTCTAGTTCTGTTCATGATGTTCTCATACTAATCATTCATTCTGGCTCTGTTTCTGATGTTTTGGTGTTGATGATTCTGATTCTGGTTCTGTTTCCTGATGTTCTGATATTAATCATTAATTCTGGTTATGTTTCTGATGTTCTGGTGTTGTTGATTCTGATTCTAATTCTGTTTCTAATGTTCTGATGTTAAACCTTCTGATTCTGGTTCTGTTTTCTGATGATCTGATGCTGATCATTCTGGTTTTGTCTTCTTTATTCGACTACAGGCATGCTGTATTCACTAGTTTAAAATTGATGATTTGATGATGATCTGATGCTGTATTCGAATACTGAATGTTAAAATTGCATATTTTCACTAGTTTCAGCTTCTGTATTCGAATATAAGGGATCTGTATTCGAATACAGATTCGTGTTTTTAGCAAATTTTCAGTTTTAAGAATGTTTTGAAGACCCCGAGTGTCTGGGAAATACTGGGAATGTTGTGGTGAGTGAAAGTGGAACTTTTGATGAGATTTTGAAGTAGTAGTGATGAAGTTTTAAAAACTTTACCGATGTAATGAAAGAGGTTGATTTATGCACTGAAATCTGCCTCTGTATTCGAATACCAGAGGGCTGTATTCGAATACAGAGTGTGAATCTGCACTGTTTTGGCTTCTGTATTCGAATACAGAAGAGTTGTATTCGAATACAGATTCGTAAATCTCAGAAAAATCCCAGTTTTAATTCTGTGTCTGAATTTTTGAGAGGTTGGGAAAATATTTCAAAATATGAATGATTAATTCACTATTAATTCATGATTGTGATGTTGTTATGTATGATTGTGCTGAAATATTTAAACATGATTGAGAGGCATGAATTTCTGTTTTGCATTCTGTTTCTAGAGAAATGAAACACTGCATATTCATGCATTGCATAGTCAAGTGGTACCCGCGATGGGCCACAGAGTAATGCGCAACCACGTGCTGATCTGTTGAGCGATTGTACTTTGGTATATAAGTGCTGGACTGTTGAGCGTCTGCACTGGTACTGGACTGTTGAGCGTCTGTACCCTGAAATGCGCAGCCACGTGCTGATCTGTTGAGCGATTGCACGAGTGTTAGTCTGTTGAGCGACCGCACTAGGTACTGATCTATTGAGCGATTGTACCTTGGTATATGTCAAACGTGCTGGTCTGTTGAGCGACTGCACGATGTGCTGGACTGTTGAGCGTCTGCACTGGTGCTGATCTGTTGAGCGATTGCACCCTGGTCATGAGGGCCGTTGAGATGTGCTGGTCTGTCGAGCGACTGCACCTTGGTGATTCCAAGAAAATTATGCATGAGCGACTGCACCGTTGATGTCATGATTGTTATATGATGAATGTTGGAAATTAATGTCTGTAAGTGCTGTCCAGAATCTGAAATTCTGAATTAATGATTGTGTTTTGTTGATGTGTGTTTGTGTTTATCGCATACTTCATAATCATTAACTACTGTTTTGAAAAGGCATGAAAGTCATAAATTTTCAAAGGAGCATGATTATTTCCTCATCATCATATGTTATATCATGATTATACATATTGTTGTGCAATACATGCTATGTGAATGTGTTATTTTCGGTTGGTGACCCCCTTGCTATTATATTGAGGACTTTGGGCTTTGCCCTCAGATGTTACCCGAACCCGTCCTACCGACGGATACACTAACGACGGAAGCGTCGTTAGTTTTCCCCTGATCTTTACGTACGGAGTCTACGTGGACAACGCAGAGAGACGGACGGTTGGCTGAAGACCAGACTTATAGAGGATACGGTGGAGACCGTGCTACTGTAGCTTAGTGCATGATCAGTCTAGACTTTTGTATAGGGTCTTGAGTTTTGAGAAATGTAATTTTATTTTGGGAATTAATGTATTACTTTTTCCGCTGTATTTTTCCGCACTCTGATACTGTTTAGTGGCCACAGGCCGGGTGTCCTCTTTTGAAATGAACTAATGAAAATCTTATTTTAATTCCCTTGAATTAATTCGGAAAATTCTTTTATTGATTTATTTTATGTGAAAGAGAAAAAAAATGCACCCGCACTGTGTTTTAAACTCGGGGTGTTACAAAAACACTTAGGAAAGAAAATTCAATTCTAACCAAAGGAATCGATGTTTTAAAGAATCAAAATGCATAATGTAAAACAGAAAATGCAACTCTTAAATATGATATTGCTGAGCTTAAGTCTGAAAACCTAACTCTAAAAAGTAATATTTGTTCAACATCAAGTAAAAATATTGTATGTAATTCTGATATGCATGAACAAGTTTTACAAGATTTTATTGTTAATGGTATGGAAAGAATCAAATATGCTTATATGATCTATGGAGTTAGTAACAATGGTGAAAGAGGCTTAGAATTTGATGAATCCGTAATTGTAACTGAACATATTCCTTCTAATGTTTTATGTGTTATTTGTGCTAAGAAAGGTCACTCGAAATTGTCTTGTCCCATGATACAATCAAGGAAAGACAAGAAACCATTCAAGACTAACATACTTGGACCCAACCAGATTTGGGTACCAAAAGATAAAATTGTTTATGTTGCAGATGTTTTTGAGCAACCAAAGTGAAACACTAGTCATGGTACCTGGTAAATGGATGCTGGCAATATATGAAGGGAAAAAGGTTTATGTTCTAACATCTACCAAGCGGAAACAAAGTAACTCTAATGGAAGAAGAACTGATCAACACAATACCTATTAGAACCAGAACCAGAATCATAGGAGAAACAAGAAATATTAGAGAAATCACTCATATCATCAAAACTGGAACTATCAGAAGAATAAGAATTATATCAGTTCCAGAACCAGAAGAAACAGAATTATCATCAGCTCCAGAATTATCAGAGGAACCTGATATATCAGCTGAAAGAGAAGAATCAGGAGAGTTCTTCAAACACTCCAGTGGAATACATCAAGACTACAAACCTGGAAGGGAATTCAAATTCCTTCATCCAGACTCTCTAATCATAGAATATGCAAGTTCAGAATCAGAAAAACCAGAAAAGAAGAAATACGAGGGTTTTTAGAGTGAAACTAAAACTGGTCATATAGGTTATATCTTTCTTTAAATATTATTATTGTATTCATATTCTGTTAACTGTGATAACAAGAAGCTTTATCTTAAAAATCAAAGCTAGATAGGTATTTTGCAGTTTCTCAAAGATTTGAAAGAACCAGGTGATCCACAAGAATTGAACACTTCAGCAGAAACATCATTCCAGTGGTTTAAAAAACAAGCAGAAACCACCAGAAGCAGAATTGATGTTCTGATTGTATTAATTTCACTTTTCAATTATCTGATTTGTATTATGTTATATGATAAATAGTTTGACCTTGAAAAGTCAAAGCAAGAACCAAAGGAAGCTGATGTAGATAAATCAAGAGAGCTTGAAAAGATGGAAAATGAAAGCAAAACAGAAGAACCTGACAAATCTTCAAAGGTTGAATCTGAAGATAATTCAGAAGGAAGATATGGATGGAAGTACAAATCTTCACATCCCGAAATGCTAATCATTGGGAGTGCAACTGATCCCTTAAGGATCAGATCACCACTTAAAGAAATTAGTTTGTTTGGCTAACTCTCATCTATTGAGCTTAATTTTGTTGATGAAGCACTGAGGGAAGATGGATAGATTCTTTCCATGCAAGAGAAGTTAAATGAATTTGAAAGGAATGATGTTTGGGATCTAGTTCCAAGACCAGAAAAGATAGGATCTTTACTTTATCTCACTGCTTCGAGACCTGATATCATGTTTAATGTATGCGTATGTGCTAGATTTCAGTCTGATCCTTGGGGATCCCATTTAACTGCTGTTAAGAGAATCCTTAAATACCTAAAAGGCACTACAAATCTCAGCTTGTTTTACAAGAAGACTTCTACATACAAACTGAGTGGATACTATGACTCTGATTATGCAGGAGATAAACACGAAAGAAAGAGTACAAGTGGAAACTACTCATTCTTAGGAGAAAATTTAATATCCAGGACAAGCAAGAGACAAAGCACTATTGCCATGTCAACAGCAGAAGCTGAATATATTTCAGCAGCCGGATGCAGCTCCCAACTCATTTGGATGAAACATCAACTGGAAGACTACAAAATCATGGAAACAAACATTCCTTTATATTGTGACAACACTTCAGCCATCAACCTAACCAAAAACCCTATCCTACATTCTAGAGCCAAACACATAGAGATCAAACACCACTTCATCAAAGATTATGTTCAAAAAGGGGTACTTAACATATAATTTGTAGACACTGATCATCAATGAGCTGACATATTCACTAAACCACTACCTGAAGATAGGTTTGAATTCATCAAGAAAAACCTTAATCTTATCTTCATCCCTAACCAAATAGCTTAGTTTAATTTTTTTTTGGTATGTTATTTTATTTTTTGTGTACATTTTTATAATTTAAAAAAAAACAGTGGATCTCTTTTCTTCATTCAATCCTTTTTGTCTGATGACAAAGAGGGAGAAGATGTAGTATTTAATAAAATATCCGAGGGAAAAGATGATGTATATCAAAGGGGGAGAAGATGATGTATCTGAGTATTAGACTTAGGGGGAGAAAATATAAAATGAAGCTTAGTCTTATGGAGAGTCAAAGTCAAAAGAAAGAAAAAGTATTATAAAAAATACATGGTGTTGTCATCATAAAAAAGGAGGAGATTGTTGGAACCAAGTTGGTTGTTGCAATTAAAATTTTGATGTTAACAAATGTATTTTATGAAAATCGTATTATGACTTAGAAGAAGAATGAAAAATCAGATGACGTAACCAGAAGCAAAAATCAGAGGATGACGTCACCAGAAGCAGAAATCAGAGGATGATGTCACCAGAAGATGACGTCACAAGAAGTAGAAATCAGAGGATGACGAAGCCAGAGGATGTTATCAGAGGATGATCACTCGACGATGGTCACTAGAGGATATCATCAGAGGAATCTGTTAGAGAAATATGCTCAAAACAGATTTTGAGAAAAATGCTCAAAATAGAATCTAAGAAAAATGCTCAAAACAGAATCTGAGAAAATGTTCAAAACAGAATCGGAGCAAAAGACTCAAAATAGAATCTGAGCAAACTACTCCAGAATATTCTCAAAATAGATTAATACACTCCAAAAGTAAAGTATCAGTGAGCAAAAGACTCAAAACATAATATGAGCAAACTACTCCAAAATATTCTCAAAACAGATTAATCGAAATACACTCAAGAAGTAAAGCATCAGATCAAAGTAAAGCCCTAACTTCAACTATAAATAGAGGCTTAATGCTGAAGAATAAAGCATCGAAAAATAGAAGAACTCAAGCAAAAATTCATAAGTATTCAGAGAGTTCAAAGGAGAAAAACACTTGCTTAAAACATAAATATTTTCTAAGTGTTCTTTTCTTAGAGTGTGAAGCTGATCGTCATCATAAATTATTCATAAGTAAACACTCTAGTTCACTTTAAGATTATTGTGAGTATCAACTTTCCAAAAGTAGTTACTTAGTTCTAATTTCGATCCCTTATATAAAATCCTATAGTGTTGAAGTTTTTTCTAAAATCTGGGGTTGTCAGGTTGTTCGAAAAAGACTTAGCTTGTAGGTTTAAGGTTGTGTAGTTCCTCAAAAGTCTGGGGTTGTCAGATTGTTTGAGAAGACTTGGCTTGTATAGTCAAGGTGTTGTTGTTCCTCAAAAGTCTGGGGTTGTCAGGCTGTTTGGGAAGACTGGCTTGAAGGGTCAGTGGTGTTGTAATTCAAAGGAGTTTGAATTAGTGAAAAAGGCCTTCTGAAGGAAGGAACTGGACGTAGCCTAGTTAAAGGTGAACCAAAATAAATTGTTGTGTTCTTATGTTGTGATTATCCGCTGCTAAATCTGATTATTTATTCATCAAATAATTTGCATCAATTCAACAAAATAGCAAAAGAATTCAAGTTTTGCAAACACAATTCAACCCCCCTTCTCATGTTTGCACCTTCAATCTTCTGCTGACGTCATCCTCTGGTGTATCCTCTGATGACGTCTGTAAGACCCTTAATTTTAAAATGAAATTTTGGATTTAATTTCAAGTATATTTTGGGATATTTGTAAAATATTTTATATATGTATATGTATATATATATATATATCAATATTTTTTAGATTGAGTAAAATTATTGGACGAAGGATTATTTAAGTTAATTACGAGTAATTAAATATCGGGCAGTTAATTAAGATTTTATCTGTCGACGTAATTGCGACGGGAGTAATTAGTTACTTGATGGTCAAGTTTAATTATTATATATATATATAAGAGGTGGCAATAGTATGTGTCTGTATATATGTTTGCGTGTGAGAAGCAAGGAAAAAAAAGGGAAAAACAGAAAATCAAAATCAGAAAGAAAGAGAAAACAATTTCTTTCCTTTCCCTCACCTACCCGAGCTGCCTTCTTCTTCTTCCTCTGTTCAGTTCTGTTTGTGTTGGTAGTGAGAAGGGATACTCAAAACTCAAATTACTTGGAAATCCAAGCCTCGAATAAGAAAGTGTCAAGAAGGAAAGTTATTCCTCTCATCTTTACGGTACTAGAGAACCAACTTTGGTAGCGACGACGCGAGCAGGAGTTTCGCCGTTTTTAGTCGCGGTAACGTAAACGAACAAGAAAACGTAACGAAGGTAAGGGGCTCCTTCCAACTTTCTAGATTGCATATAGGGTTGTAAATGCATGTTTGATGGATTGATTATTATGTTATGTTGTTAAAAACCGGGGATGATCATTGTTATGTTGTTGGAGTTAAGATGCATGCATGTTTGTGGGGATTATTGTTGTTGTCTTGTTGCTGAGATATTGATGTCCTTGCATGTTGCTGTGGATGATCATTGTTATGTTGTTGAAGATTAAAATGCATGTTGTAGAGATGGTTCATGTTGGAGGCAGTTATTGTTGCTGTTTTGTTTTTTTTGTTATTGTTGTCATTGATGTTGTTGTCCTTGCTGTTTTTGTTGCTGACTTGGTTGATGCATTGATGATGCTTTGTTGTTGTGTTGATGAGTAAAATCATTAATGTTGTGTTGAGGACGTTCTGGGTTTCAGATTGCATTGCATTCTGTTTTCAGTGAAGAGAAAACATAGCATGTTCATGCATTGCATAGTCAGGTGGTGACCGCGATGGGCAACAGAGTTGATGCGGTGACCGTGATGGGCTGCGAAGTTAAGTAGTAACCATGATGGGTTATAGAGTAGTTCTGCGTCTATTAGACGGTCTATTCTATCTGGGTTTCAGAGTGGTTCCGCGTGTATTACACGGTCCATTCTATCTGGACTACGGAGTGCTTCTGCGTGTATTAGACGGTCCATTCTATCTGTGCGAGGATTTAAATTCTGTGTATTTGGCCTGTGAGAGGCTAATACACATAAATGTAGTGACCGTGATGGGTTATAGAGTAGTTCCGCGTGTATTAGACGGTTTATTCTATCCAGGCTATGGAATGGTTCCTCGTGTATTAGACAGTCCATTCGATCTGTAAATCGTGTTGGTCCGTGAGAGACTGCACCTTGGTGATTCCAAGAGTTGAGTACATTGACATATACATATTGCATTGGAATGGTTGACCTGTGAGTCATGATTTGATATGAGTTGATGAGTGGAAATCGATGTGTGCAAGTATCTCATGAATTCTAAGTGTCAAATGAGTGTTGTGATTGTTGATTGTATATGTACTTGCACCATGATTTATATGTTAAATTGGATGTTTTGCAAAGATGTAGACATTATACATTTTAATAAGTGAGCATACTTATTTATTACTGTTGTCTTAACATTGGAACATGCCATGAATGTACTTGTTATCTTTGACATAACTGCTATGTGGTAATTGTTAATTTCGGTTGGTGACCCTTTACAATATTGTGGAAATTGGGGTTTGCCCTCAGATGATACCCAAACCCGTGCCACCGACGGATACGCTAACGACGGAGATGCTGTTAGTTTTCCCTGATCTTCACGTGCGAAGTATTTGTGGACAACGCAGAGGGACGAACAACTGGGGTGGAGACGAGACTTGTAGAAAATGCGGCGGAAACCCTTGCTACTGTAGCTTTAGTGCATGATCACTTAGTCTTGTTGTATAGGGTCCAGTACTTGGTGGATGTATTTAATTGTTTTGGGATAACTTTATATCTTTTCAGCACTCTGATAATGTTTTGGTGGGTCCAGGATACAGTTTTTGATGTAATTTATTTTGGTAATTTTTGAAGATCAATTTTCCAAAATTAAATTACTATGTTATAATTATGATGTGGTTGTTTAATTACTTTTGTATTTTAAATTACGATGCAATACTATTTTTGAATGGTTTAATTCATATTAAATTTTAATTAATTTTAATTCTTTTGAATTAAGTCGAAATTCTTTTATTGGTTAAAAAAAAATACCCTCGCGCTGTTTAAAACTCGGGGTGTTACAACGTCATCCTCTGATTTTTGACATCCTCTGATTTTTCATTCTTCTAAGTCAAAATCTGATTTTTATAAAATACTTTTGTTAACATCAAAACTTTAATTGAAAGAACCAACTTGGTTCCAACAAAACTAAATAAAGATAATACCACCAACACCAAATAAAGATCAATAACATCAAATTATAACTGTTGGATAAGGTTTTCCAATCCCTTTCTGTCACATAACATTAGTGTGCAACGATTTTTTTTCTGTTTCTTTCCTCTACAGTGACATGCATATAAATGTGTAAAAGAATTCATTTTGAACTAAATGAATAATAAAAACTTGTGGGTTGCAATAATGATAGATAAACATGTTCACTAATTCGGCATATATGAATGTGTAAAATAACCAATTAAGTTAAAATAATTATTTCTGTCTCCTCCTAGTTCAAAGCTAGTACTCGATTTCTATTTTTTAGGGTGTTCATTGCTTATTAGATTAAGTAAAAAAAACCATTAATTAGATTAGGTAAAAAACAAAACTCATAAATTATATTAAAGGATTGTTTCATTTAGACAGACTATAATTTGAATGATTTCGAATAAATAAACTATATGTCATAAAATGGTAATAAAAAGAAAATATATATATTTCACATTAAACTAAATCATCAACAACACAGGTAATACCACCAACACTAAAACCAACAAACAAAAAGTATAGACCAATAACATGAATTAGTTAGTAATACAATAGGTGTAAATAAAAAAATAAAACGCGCCCAAGCTGATTCTATTTAAAAATAAAATAAAATAAAATAATAACAACATATATAAAAGACAAAAGAAACCATAAAGCTAATACAAACATGCAAGGAAAAAAAGATTGGTTGTCTATATTAGATTTATTAGATAGACAACTATGCTTTATGTACTTGGTATATTTATTAGACCAAAATATCTGTAAAATTTTCTTATTAAAAATTGAAATTGTCTAATATGGTCTCAATTAAGAGATAAATCTTACTTTTTAATTAATGCTATATTTATTCTTTATTTTTTATTAATAATAACTAATCTACCATTAAATTATTTTATTAGAAATCCGTATTAGATATACCTTTAAAAATATTATATTAAGGTGTACTGTTATGTAGCTTAAAATTATAGTCACTCTTAAATTGTGATAATCTACATATTTTTTAAAATTATTCTTCTATTGTTTGGAAGATAAATAATTTCAACAATAGAAAAGAGAGATATATACTCTGTCTTTTAAATATATCACTAACCCATCAAATCCAAAATCTCTCCTAGCATGTGAATAATTTGTTTTGGACCACAAAAAATCTTCCACCAATTACACACACTTTCTATTTATATACATTCATTTTTTAACATTTGGAACTTTCTACAGCTATCTCACTATTATTAACTAGCTTATACATATTGAGCTACTAGCTATTGCTTGCTCTCTAAAAAAAAAAATACTATTGCATGCTGTTTATTTTATTAGAATTGAGTATTTGCTCATTTGTTCACTTGATATGTGAAAGGAAGCCTTTTAATTAGAGAATTTGCGTTAAAATTAATACTTTATTTTTTTAGCGTGTAAAAGAGTTCATAAAAGTAAAAGAGTTGGTGACTTGATACTTTAACTTTTTTATATATTTGCTAAGTTGTATATTTGTATTTGAGAGTTGGTTAATTAATTAATAATACTTAAAATGTTATTTCATATTAAGTGTTTAATTTTTCTATTTTTATTAAAGATAAGAGTTTAATTTTATAATTCAAAAGAAAAAAATTTAAATATCTTTAAAACAATTATAAAATATAATAATCATTAGTATCACTTTAATTAATTATAAATTTTTAAAAAATAATAATATTATATTATTTTTTTCTACTTCTTTGCTATGTCTTTATCAATTTCCTTTCTTTAATAGAATCTTTAGCACCCTTGTCAATTAGTTATATTGCTTTATACTCATATTGTGGCCCACAGACTATTAAACACATATCTACTACAAATCCACATCATCTATATTGTGTTTTTATATTTAATTTAAAAAAAAAAACGGCATTATGAATGAAAAGCTAACTTCTTGTTAATATTGATATCAACTCCAAAACTTTGTGGGTCTCTTTTCTAATTTTTTAGATAACTGCTTTTGTGTTTTCTAACTTGTGTTTTAATATATAAAGAATATTGTGATCGGCATACTTCGACTTATTGTTTTTGCTCCAAATTATTTAAAAAAAATATATAAAATAATTAATTAAAGAAAATTGATGGTAAATATTTTTATAAAAAGATTAAATAATATTTTAATCTTCATAGTTTACGCTCAACCAAGTTAAAAAGTGAATTCTTATTTTAATGTATGTCTGTGTCGAAAATGAATGTAAATTGACCTTCAATGTCCATCATCTATTAACAAGTTAGAGATTTTAAATATATATTTTTATACAAATAAATTGATCTAATAAATTATTTTAAAATGAAGAACATAAATTAAGAAATTCTCACAACTTTAAAATATGAGAAGAAAAAAAACTTAAAAATTTCATTAAATGAAAAACATCTCCTTTGTGTGTATGAAAATAATTTAACGTTTCAGTGTTAATTTAATCTTTTTAATTGAACATAATATAAAATATCTAAGAGCTAGAAATGAAAACCAAAAGTAATTGGAGTATGAAACTTATATAAAGAATAATATATAAGTGATGTATGTGCTGACAAAATATGAATTTTTTATCTATATATCATCTTTTCGAAATTTTAATACCAAAATGGCCCATTTTTGAAAACATATACGGAATTGTCCTACTTTTTAGAACCTTCAGGAGGTCTCTTTCCCAGGGAGAGACCTCCTGAAGCAAATGTTTTTTTGCCCTAGTGAGAGGTCATTTCTTCTGATTGTCCAGAACATAAGACTCAGTCCAAATTTAATCCATACTTGGTCCAGACCAGAAGATAACTGGTCCAGAACAAATGATTTGGTCCAGACCAAAAGATAGCATGGTCCAGAACATAAAACTCAGTCCAGATCAGAAGAAATGATTGTATAGAACATAAGACTTAGTCCAGATTTAATTCAGACTCAATCCAGATTTATTCCAGACTTAGTCCAGATAAGAGGATAAGCCTTAGTCCAGATTTAACTCAGACTCAAATCCAGATTTAATCCAGATCAGAGGCAGAAATTACATTCAGGAATCAGAGGATACCATCAGAGGAAAAATCACAGGCAGAAATTAGAGGAAGAAAATCACACATAAATCAAAGGATACCAGAGGCAGAAAATCACACCCAAAAATCAGAGGGAGAAATCAAAGGCACAAATCAGAGGATACCAGAGGCATAATCAGAGGCATAAATTAGAGAAATAAATCACAGCAGAATTCAGAGGAAGAAATCAGATGCAGACCGCAGAGGAAAGAATTAACATGCACAAATTAGAGGCACATATCAAAGGATGATATCAGAACATATCATCACAGGATACCAGAGGCAGAATCAGATGATACAATCAGAGGGATAAATCAGAGGCAAATATCACACAGAAATCAGAGGATATCATGACATGCAAGAATCAGATGGATAAATCACATGCAGAAATTAGAGGAAGAACTCACACGCAAAAATCAGAGGGAGAAATCACACAGAAATCAGAGGGTATCATCACTTGCAGAAATCAGAGCAAGAATCAGAGGGAGAAATCACACTCATAAATCATAGGCAGAATCTTAAAACCCAACAACAACAACATCAGTTTACAAAAACAACATGTTAATTACTTGTGAATCAGTTTGGGAAATTCAAAAAGGTATAATTGGTATTTTCGAATTTTGTAAAAAGTGCAAAAAATGCAAAAACTTCATTCAGAATGTCTCTTCCTGGGGAAGAGACCTCTCACTAGGGCAAAGAAACATTTGCTTCAGGAGGTCTCTCCTTGGGGAAGAGACCTCCTGAAGGTTCTAAAAAGTAGGGCAATTCCGTATATGTTTTCAAAAGTGGGGCATTTTGGTATTAAAATTTCAAAAAGAGGATATATAGATAAAAAATTCGACAATATATATATATCTATAATTAATGAATATGAAAAAATAGAGTAGTATGCCCGCTTTTAATAATTAAATCAAAATATTTATATATATATATATATATATATATAATAAATTAATAATATTAGCATAATTGTTTAAAAATAATGACAGTAATAATTATTATGGTTGATTGAAAGTCTATGTTTTACTATATATGTGTTTCCTCCCTTGTCTGTCAAATAAAAAGAAATGAATGAGTGTTGATGATATATTAAAACTATATAATACACAACAAAAATTACATGATAAACAACACAACTTATATAGCATAGTTGAGTGAAAGATTTATATATGTACCAAGAGGTTTTTAGTGTAGATGGAGCTAGAAGTGATTGATATATCATGGGTTTTTTTATGAAAGTGGTGGAGTGTTTGGTCTTAATATAATATATTTTAATGAAAGTATTTTTTGAGACTCGTAGATTGATGGAGTACATGAAAAGGTTATATAAATATGGAGGAAGTCAGTGTGTAGGTATAAGTGTAGGTATATCTATAAAAAAGTAATGTATAGAGCAAATTAATCATATGCATATTATATAGAGAAAGAAGGTGAGTGAACTATTCCTATCAATATTATGCATGTGAAGTGAAATTTAGAAAAATAGGTTATAATAATTGTGAGGTGAAGTTTGTGTATTTATAGAGTAAGAAGATGCATCTAATTATGTGAGAGTGTTTTCATTGTTTTTTCTTCTGCACATCCTTGTTTTTTTTTAATCAAATTTTTTTTTCTCCGCACGTCCTATTAAGTATACAAGATTAATTATATTTTTTTTGGAAATATTATCATAAATTCACCTCAGTCGATGCTTGTGATTCATGGATTTTTTCAATTTTATGTTTTCATTTTTTGAAAATGTAAGGTTTATTTTTTAATTGGGAGATTTATTTTAGAGTTTTTATTTTGGATTTTTTATGGGTTTAATGGTGATGAAGATTATTATGAAGATTATTATGAATATTGGTTGGGTTTATTAATTTTAGATGTCCTCTTATGTCTATAAAGGTGCCTATGTATTGACTGAATTTATGGACACGGTGTTTGAGATGAACTTTAGTGTTTTCCACATTATCCCTAAATAATGGTTGCCTTAAATTATGCCTATCATTCGGCATGTTTTGATCACCTTTCGTGAGTGGCAAAGCTTGCATTATGGTCAGAGTCATTAATGGATGCTACCTAGTTGATCCTGCTAGTAGTCATATGCTTGTCTCAAAGATTAAGCCATGCATGTGAAGGTGCAAACACAAGAAGGGGGGTTGAATCCAAACCGGTGAGTCCTTGAGAAGATCCTACATTAGCTCCAAGACGTTGGTCTCTAACTAGAAAAGTAAATGCTTGAGCCTGAGAAGCTTCTGGTCCAGTCGGACCATAAAACTCACTAGGATAAGTAGTATTATTAAACCAGACATAGCAACAAGCTATAAAACCAAAAACGCATTTGATGAAAGTTGATATAAATTATTTGGAAAAGAAGCAATCAGACTTAGCAGCAGCGGATAATAAAAGCATAAGTATTTGGACACATAGATTTATCTTGGTTCACCATTAACTTGGCTACATATGAAGGTGGAAACACGAGAAGGGGGGTTGAATTGTGTTTTTCTAACTTGAATACTTTTTTTGTTTTTGCAGTTTTAAAACAAAACATGATGTATGAAAAAAACAGAGTTAGTAGCGGATATTAAGTAAAAATAAAAACACAGTCCCTTCACCTTAAAGGATTTCACTAATTCAAAACCTTGAATTACAACAGTTCCACTGACCCTCCAAGTCAGTCTTCTCAAATAGTCTAACAATCCTAGACTCTTGAGGAATGCAGCACCTTGACTTCTTAAGTCAAGTCTTCTCCTACCAATCTGATAACCACAGATTGTAGAAGGAATTACAACGCCTTGAATCTAATTGCCAAGTAATCTGCTACCTCTTCCGACTCCCTTAGATTGTACACTGTAAGACCCTTAAATTTTAATTAAAATTATGGTATTAATTTTAAGTGTATTGGAGATATTTGTAAAATATTTAATATATGTATGTTTTGAGAAAATATATATATATATATATATATATATATATATATAAATATTTATTTTGGAGGATGAATTAAAATTATTGGATTAAGAATTAATTAATTAATTTAATTACGAGCAATTAAATTAATCGGGCAGTTAATTGAGGATTAGTGGCTAATTGCAAGATAATTAAGTGCTGAAGGATCCAACATTATTTTAATATTATTTTTGGGTGAGGTGGCACCACAAAAGCCTATAAATAGGAGTAAGAATGATGGTGAAATCAGAACACCATCCCTCCTTCCTCACTGCCCATACTGCATGTAACAATACCCCATTTTTCCCTCCCATTCTGTCTCTGTTTTCTGTCCCAGCTCACGAATTCAAAGTGAAAAAGAGGGAGTTCCTCAAAAACACCATTACTTGAAAATCCAAGCATTAAACCAGAAAACCCCAAGTAGTAAAGTTAATCCACACATCATTACGGAGCTAGAGAACTTAGTTTTGTACCAGCAAACGCAGGCGGGAGTTTTCGCCGTTTTTGACGCATACACTTTAGCAGGAGCAGAACACGCTACAAGGGTAAGGGCACCTTCCACTTTCTAGTTGCATTAGGGCTGTAAGTGCATAACTTTCATGGCATTACTAGTGATTTCATTACTGTTTTGAAACTGGTTTGCCTGTTGCTTGAAAGAAATGAAAAATGCATTTTTTTGACGTTTTAAAAGCTCTGTGATGATGGCTGTTTGAGCTGAATGCACTAAAGTTATGCTGTTTATGTGGGAAAGTGGAAAATGTCTTGAATGTTATTTCAAACATGATTTAAAAATGCATGTTCATAAAAATGTTTTGAAAATGGTTTTGAAATGCAAAAATGCATTCTGTTTGTGTGTTGCTGCTCTGTGATGTTGCATGTTATTCTGATGTGTTGTGAAAGCTGAAATGCTTGCATGTTATTCTGATGTGTTGTGAAAGCTGAAATGCTTGCATGGTATTCTGATATTGAGAAAACTGAAATGCTGTATGATGTTCTGATGGTTTGAAAGTCTGGATGATTTGTTGTTGATGATCCTGATTCTGTTTTTGTTTTGAGTGATTCTGAAGATGTTGATGTTTTGAAAAGAAAAGGGATTTTTAATGAGGAAAGTATTGTCTGGAAAAAAAATGCTGAATCTGTTTTAAAGTTTGGTTGTTTGTTTTTGAAGGAAAATAGTTTGAAAAAGGTTGAAATCTCAGAAAAATTTCACTGGTTTCGAAGGTGTATTCGAATACAACATGTGTGTATTCGACTACAACCTATCAAGTTTCTGTTTTACTTAAATTTTCAAACTTGTATTCGAATACGAGCCCTTGTATTCGAATACAGAGGAAGGATTTTTTTTTCTGACTTAGCATCTGTATTCGACTACGACCATGTCGTATTCGAATACAGAAGTGGGATTTTAACACTGTATTCGCATCTGTATTCGACTACAAGCATGTTGTATTCGAATACAGAATGTAGATTTTCACTATTTTCAGTTTCTGTATTCGAATACAGTGGGTCTGTATTCGAATACAGATTCGTGTTTTTTTTCCAGAAGCTTAGTTTTTAGCTTCTGTATTCGAATACAAGGAAGCTGTATTCGAATACAAATTCGTGTTTTCCAGAAAATCAAGTTTTAAACACTATGATATGCATTTTAAAGTATTATGAAACCTTGAAATATCTTGAAGTATTCGAATACAGAGGAAGGATTTTTGCTTCTGACTTAGCATCTGTATTCGACTACGACCATGTCGTATTCGAATACAGAAGTGGGATTTTAACACTGTATTCGCATCTGTATTCGACTACAAGCATGTTGTATTCGAATACAGAATGCAGATTTTCACTATTTTCAGTTTCTGTATTCGAATACAGTGGGTCTGTATTCGAATACAGATTCGTGTTTTTTTTCCAGAAGCTTAGTTTTTAGCTTCTGTATTCGAATACAAGGAAGCTGTATTCGAATACAAATTCGTGTTTTCGAGAAAATCAAGTTTTAAACACTGTGATATGCATTTTAAAGTATTATGAAACCTTGAGAAGGGTTAAAGTGATTTTAAAAGGAGTTCTTGAAATATTTTGAAGAGGAGAGGATGAAGTATTGAAAACCTTTAATGATCTGGGAGAAAATGTTGAATTTTTCAAGGTTTTGTCTTCTGTATTCGACTACAAGCATGCTGTATTCGAATAAAGAATCTTAAAATTGCAGTTTCATGCTTCTGTATTCGAATACAAGGGGTCTGTATTCGAATACAGATTCTAGTTTCCAGAATTTCCAAGATTTTAAGAGTGTTTTGTAAACCCTGAGTGTTTGGGGAATGTTGGGATTGTTGTGGGGAATTCAAATGGAACTTTTGGTGATATTTTGAAGTTGTGGTGATGAAATTTTTTGAAATCTTACTGATGTAATGAAAGATGTTGTTTTGTGCACTGAGACTGCCTCTGTATTCGAATACCAGAGGGCTGTATTCGAATACAGAGTGTGATTCTACACTGTTTTTGGCTTCTGTATTCGAATATAGAGAAGCTGTATTCGAATACAAATTCATAAAATTTCAAAAATCCCAGTTTTAAACACTGTATTTGAATTTTAAGAGTTTGGGAAAACATTTCAAAATGTTAATGAATACTTGGCTGTTTAGTCATGTTTGTGATGATGATAATTCTGACTGTGCTGAGATATTTAAACATGATGAAAAGCATGAATTTTCTGATTTTGCGTTCTGTTTCTAGAGAAGTGAAACACTGCATATTCATGCATTGCATAGTCAAGTGGTACCCGCGATGGGCCACAGAGTAATGCGCAACCACGTGCTGATCTGTTGAGCGATTGCACGAGTGCTGGACTGTTGAGAGTCTGCACTAGGTACTGATCTGTTGAGCGATTGTACCTTGGTATATAAGTGCTGGTCTGTTGAGCGACTGCACTGGTACTGGACTGTTGAGCGTCTGTACCCTAAAATGCGCAGCCACGTGCTGATATGTTGAGCGATTGCACGAGTGCTGGACTGTTGAGCGTCTGCACTAGGTACGGATCTGTTGAGCGATTGTACCTTGGTATATGTCAAACGTGCCGGTCTGTTGAGCGACTGCATGAGTGCTGGACTGTTGAGCGTCTGCACTGGTGCTGATCTGTTGAGCGATTGCACCTTGGTCTTGAGGGCCGTTAAAATCAAACATAATGTGCTGGTCTGTTGAGCGACTGCACCTTGGTGATTCCAAGAAAAATGTATACATAAGCATATACATATTGCATTGAGGGATTGACCAGTGGGTCACGTTTGATTATATGATGAATGAGTGGAAATTGAATGTGTGTGAGTACTGTTCAAAATCTGAATTTCTGATTTAATGATTGTGTTTTGCTGAGGTGTGGTTTGTACTTACCACATACTTCATAATAATTGACTGCTGTTTCTGAAAAGGCATATATTTCATTAAATTTCAAATGAGCATTATTATTTTCCTCATCATCATATGTTATATCATAGATATATTTGTTGCTGTGAAATATATGCTATGTGATTATTTTTTAATTTCAATCGGTGACCCTTTAACATATGATGAAGACACCAGATAATGCACCCAAAAGGTACTAGAGGATGCATGCTGAAATTACCAGAGGATATCTTTGCTGGCCCAGATCAGAAGGAAGCAAAGTCAGAAGGAGACTTGGACTAGACCAGAAGGAAGCCTGCCAGAGGGAGACTTGATCCAGACCAGAAGGAATCATTAGTCATACTTAGACCAAAAGTTATTATGATCAGAAGATGGCCTAGCAGTGAAATGATAAAACAGCCCAGACTTGATCCAGACTTAATAGGAGGATAAAATAATGGGTCTAGAACAAGAGATTCAATCCAGATTTGACCTAGACTAGAAGATAGCATGGTTCAGGGTATGAAATTAAGTCCAGACCAGAAGAAATGATGTCTAGATATGATCCAGACCTGATCCAAATCAGAAGGTAAAATGTCCAGACTGAAATACTATTTGTCCAAACTTAATTTTAGTTCAATCCAGACCCAGTTCAGAATTGGTCCAGATCAGAGGGAAAAGGTTCAGATCAATGGTCAAGATTTAAGTATATGGCCTAGTGTTGGCCGAGATCAGAAGATCAGACCATGGCCCAGTGTTGGCCGAAATCAGAGGGTCAGAATGTGTGGTCCAGCATTGGCCGAGATCAGAGGATCACAGCAGATCAGTTTGCAAGTCTAGGTTGGCCGAGATCAGAAGATCAGAAAGTGTGGTCTAAGGTTGGCCGAAATCAAATGATCGCAGCAGATCACTTAGTATGGTCCAGATGTGGACTAGCGTAGAAGATCAAACGGTCCAGATTTAATCACGAGGATTAACAGTGGAGATTTAATTAAATTTGAGTAAAAGGATTTGTTACAAAAATAAAGTGAAGTCATATGGGAGTTCAGAAGCTATTGGCGGGAAAAAGATTTGTTCCAGAATTAATTAAAAACAAGATTGGCCAGTTATTTTTTAAAGCAAATCTGAAGCTTAAAAAGATATGTTTTTTTATTTAAGTGAAGCCCGATTGGTCAAGATATTTTTGCAAGAGAATCAAGCAAGATACAGCTCGAAGTTAAGCTTGGAAGAGACCCTAATCTGCATCTATAAAAGGAGGCTCAAGACAGAATACTCAGCATCGAAAATCACATAATAGTCATACACTTCCAGAAGCAAACACTCGAGTTTTCAGTGAGGTTAATTGTGAGTTCCAGCTTTCCAGAAGCAAGCACTCGTGTTATTTTCTTTCCCTTGTGTTAGATCTAAGTTGTTGAAGTAGAGTTTATGTAACACCCTGAGTTTAAAACACAGCGCGGGTTCATTTTTTTTTATTTTTTTAAAATCAATATTAAAAATGATTTTCCAGATTTAATTCGAAAGGAATTAAAATAATTACTTAATTCTGGAAATTTAATGATAAACAATAAAACATTTTTGGAAGATAATAATGTCATAACATTCTCAAAAGTCAATATCAGAGTGCGGAATAAATAGTACAACAATTGTTTTTCAAAATAAAAACAAAATACATTTCCAGCTCAAATCATAATACATCAAGTCTAATTGATCATGCGCTAAAGCTACAGTAGCACGGATTTCCTCCGCATCCTAAGCAAGTCTTCTCCGAATTTGCCGCTCGCCTCGACGTGACCTCCTCCTCCTCCTCCTCATCATACAGAGAGGGGTCGGTCTCCCCAGAAGTCAGATCAATAACAAGTCTCGGTCGCTTCGGCAGCGCCGGAATCTCATAACAATCATCGAAGATCTTGGACGGACCCGAAATCTCTGCTGCTACTGGCCTCGACTCATCATTCTTCCCTTCGGCCTCAGACTCATGTACATCTCCTCCAACCACCGGGTTGGGAGTCACCACGCCTACGGTGGCCTCCGTCTCAATCCTTCCAACGGACTCCTCAGCATCGTCGAAAATTCTGTGCGCCTCCAACACCAGACCGGAAGGCACAGGAAAGTCTATGCTCGCATGAGTGCGCTCCACAAAGTCCTCTACGCCATCAGTCCTGCTCGTCCGCTCCAATCACCCCATGTAAGTCGCTCTGCTTGAGATGGGGTCGAATTCCCAAGCAGTGCGCTAATAACGATCAAGGAAGTTCAATGACGTTTCCGTCGTTCGGGTACCCACGGGTAGCATGGGTTTGGGTAACATCTGAGGGCAAAGCCCAAAGTCCACAATGTAATAGCAAGGGTCACCGACCGAAATTAACAATTATTCACATAGCATATATTGCACAACAACATTTATATCCATGGTATAACATATGATGATGAGGAAAATAATAATGCTCATTTGAAATTTAATGACATATATGCATTTTCCAAAAACAGCAACCAATTATTATGAAATATGTGGTAAGTACAAATAACACCTCAGCAAATCACAATCATTAAATCAGAAATTCAGATTCTGAACAGTAATCACACACATTCAATTTCCACTCATTCATCATATAATCAAACGTGACCCACCGGTCAATACCTCAACGCAATATGTATATGCTCATGTATACAATTTTCTTGGAATCACCAAGGTGCAGTCGCTCAACAGACCAGCACAAAATGTTTGACTTTAACGGCCCTCAAGACCAAGGTGCAATGGCTCAACAGATCAGCACCAGTGCAGACGCTCAACAGTCCAGCACTCGTGCAGTCGCTCAACAGACCAGCACGTTTGACATATACCAAGGTACAATCGCTCAACAGATCAGTACCTAGTGCAGACGCTCAACAGTCCAGCACTCGTGCAATCGTTCAACAGATCAGCACGTGGCTGCGCATTTCAGGGTACAGACGCTCAACAGTCCAGTACCAGTGCAGACGCTCAACAGTCCAACACTTATATACCAAAGTACAATCGCTCAACAGATCAGTACCTAGTGTAGACGCTCAACAGTCCAGCACTCGTGCAATCGCTCAACAGATCAGCACGTGGTTGCGCATTACTCTGTGGCCCATCGCGGGTACCACTTGACTATGCAATGAATGAATATGCAGTGTTTCACTTCTCTACAAACAGAATGCAAATTCAGAAAATTCATGCTTTTCATCATGTTTTAAATATCTCAGCACAGTCAGAATTAACATCATCACAATCATGATTAAACAGTCAATTAATCATTAATACTTTGTAATGTTGTTCCCATTCTCTTAAAATTCAAATACAGAGTTTAAAACTGAGGATTTCTAGAATTTTACGAATCTGTATTCGAATACAGCTTCTCTGTATTCGAATACAGAAGCCCAAACAGTGCAGATTCACACTCTGTATTCTCCCAGATCATTAAAGGTTTCAATACTTTATCCTCTCCTCTTCAAAATATTTTCAAGAACTCCATTTAAACCACTTTAACCCTTCTCAAGGTTTCCCAACACTTAAAAATGCATATCACAGTGTTTAAAACTTGATTTTCTGGAAAATATGAATCTATATTCGAATACAGCTTCCTTGTATTCGAATACATAAGCTAAAAACAGTGCTTCTGGAAAAACACGAATCTGTATTCGAATACAGCATCCTCGTATTTGAATACAGAAACTGAAACAAGTGAAAAACAACATTTTGTATTCGAATACAGCATGCCTGTAGTCGAATACAGTGTTAAAATTTCACTTCTGTATTCGAATACGACAGGGTCGTAGTCGAATAGAGATGCTAAGTCAGAAGCAAAAATCATTCTTATGTATTCGACTACAGGGGCTTGTAGTCGAATAAAAGTTTGAAAACTTGAGAAAAACATAAACTTGACATGTTGTATCCGAATACACACATGTTGTAGTCGAATACACCTTCGAAAACCAGTGAAATTTTCCTGAGATTTCAACTCTTTTCAAACTGTTCTCTTTTAAAAACAAACAACCAACATCAAACAGATTCAGCACTGTTACCAGACGATACTTTCCTCATTAGAAATCCCTTTTCTTTTTAAAACATCAACATCACCTGAATCATTTTCAACAGAAACAGAATCAAAATCATTAACACCAAATCATCCAGAAACAGAAACAGAATGATCAATCATCAGAATCATCCAGACTTTCAAGCCATCAGAACATCATACAGCATTTCAGCTTTCACAAACATCAGAACATGACTAATGTTTTCAACCAAAACAAAAATCAACACACAGCAGCAAAACACCAACAGAGTGCATTTTTGCATTTTAAAAACTATTTTCAAAACAGTTTTATGAACATGTATTTTAACCATCTTTAAAATAACATGCAAAACATTTCCAGCTTCCCCACACTAGTAAAACAGCATTAATGCATTCAACCAACAACAACTATCACAGAATCATCACATATCAACCAAATGCATTTTCTTCATTTTTTTCAAGATGTCATTCCAAAAACAGTTTTTCTTTCAAAACAGAAATGAAATAACATGCATTTACAGCCCTAATGTAGCTAGAAAGTTGAAAGGTGCCCTTACCCTTGCTGCGTGTCTGCTACTTCTCACATCTCTGTTTTTGTTCTCGTTTCTGCGCCAAAATCCGGTGAAACTGCTGTCTATGTTTGCTGCTACAAAACTGGGTTCCCTAGCTCCATAATGGTGTGGGGAACAACTTTAATACTGAGGGTTTTCTGGTTTGGTGTTTGTATTTCCAGTTAATGGAACTTTTAAGGAACTCTCTCTTTGGTGTTTTTAAAATCGTGAAACCGTGTTTAGGAAAACAGGAGGCAGAAATGGGAGAAGAGGTTACTGTTACATGCAACACTATTACATGCAAATGGGAGGATATGAAGTTCTGCTCTTTCTCTGCCTCTTCACGTGTTCTTATAGAACTTACTCAAGTGCTGCCTTCTCCAAAATAATGATAAAATAATGCTGGATTTTCCAGCTGGATTTTTCAGCACTTAATCCTTTTGCAATTAGCCACTAATCCTTAATTAGTGGTCCGATTAATTTAATTACTCGAAATTAAATTAATTTAATCTTCATCCAATAATTTTAATTCATCTTCCAAGATAAATATTTATATATATATATATATATATTTACTCAAAACATACATATATTAAATATTTTACAAAAATTCTCAAAATACCCTTGACATTAATTCCATAAATAAATTCTAAATTTTAAGGGTGTTACAACCTTGAACCTACAAGCCAAGTCTTCTCCTACAAATCTAACAACCCTAGATTGAAGAAGGAACTTACACCACCTTGACCTTACAAGCCAAGTCTTCACCTAACAATCTGACAACCCCAGATTGAAGAAGGAACTTACACCACTATCAGGTTTAATACAAAGGTGTGGAACTTGAGTAGTTGCTTCTGGAAAGCTGATTATAACAATGACTCTCGCACTATAAGAAAAGAACACTTAGAAAATATATCTCTTTCGCACAAGTGTTTCTCTATTTGAAGTTTAAGATGAATTTGGATTTTAAGCTTGAGTTCTTCTACTTTTCGATGATTTCTTCCTCAGCTTGGAATGTCTATTTATAGTTGAGTTTTCGTCTTCTACTTGGTCCAAGATTAATTTCGAATTGTATCTTGTTTAGATTTCTTTTGTAAATTCTTCAACTTGATTCTGTTCCTTTTTAAATTTGAACCATATCTTCTAATTTAAATTAAATCTTCTTCAAATTTTAATCAAGTCTTCTTTGAATTTGAATCAAATCTTCTACGAATCTTGACCGTGTTTTCATATTCTGATGTTTGCCTCGGATAGTATCCTCTAATGATTTCCTCGAATGGTATCGTCTGATGATTGCCTCAGATGGTATCTCTAATGATTTGATCAGATGGTATCCTCTGATGATTGCCTTTGATGATATCCTCTGATTTTTTTCCCTCTGATGATATCGTCTGATTTTTGCATATGATGATATCCTCTGATTTTTTCCTCTAATGATATACTCTGATTTTTGCCTCATATGATGTCCTCTGATTTTTGCCTCTGGTGATATCCTCTGATTTTTGCCTCTGGTGATATCCTCTAGTGACATCCTCTGGTGGTATCCTCTGGAGGTATCCTCTGGTGACATCCTTTGGTAGCATCCTCTGGTGATATCTTCTGGTGACATCCTCTGGTGGCATCCTTTGAAGGTATCCTCTGGTGACATCCTCTCGTGACATCCTCTGGTGGAATCCTCTGGAGGTATCCTCTAGAGATATCCTCTGGTGGCATCTTCAGGTGACATCCTCTAGTGGTATACTTCTTTGAATCCTCTGGTGGCATCTTCAGGTGACATCCTCTGGTGGTATACTTCTTCGAATCCTCTGGTGGCATCTTCGAGTGACATCCTCTGATGGTGTACTTCTTTGAATATATTATTCTCATAAAATACTTTTGATAACATCAAAACTTTAAGTGTAAAACCAACTTGGTTCCTATAGCATGTGTAAGTATGAACTAATTCAGACTGTGAAATTGTGAATGGCTCATTAAATCAATTATAGTTTGTTTGATGATATCTACTACTCGGATAACCGTATTAATTCTAGAGCTAATATGTGCAACAAACCCCGACTTCTGGATGGGATGCATTTATTAGATAAAAGGTTGACGCAGGCTCCACTTGTTGCTTTGATGATTCAGGATAACTCGTCGGATCGCACGACCTTAGTGATGGCGACACATCATTCAAATTTCTGCCCTATCAACTTTCGATGGTAGGATAGTGGCCTACCATGGTAGTGACGGGTGACGGAGAATTAGGGTTTGATTCCAGAGAATGAGCCTAAGAAACGGCTACCACATCCAAGAAAGGCAGCAGGAACGCAAATTACCCAATCCTAACACGAGGAGGTAGTTATAATAAATAACAATACCGAGCTCATTGAGTTTGGTAACTGGAATGAGTACAATCTAAATCCCTTAACGAGGATTCATTGGAGGACAAGTCTAGTGCCAGCAGCCACGGTAATTCCAGCTCCAATAGCGTATATTTAAGTTGTTGTAGTTAAAAAGCTCGTAGTTGGACCTTGAGTTGGGTCGATTGGTTCTCCTATGGTGTGCACCGATTGGCTCGTCCCTTCTGTCGGCGATGCACTTCTGGCCTTAATTAGGGTTGTGCCTTCGGCGCTGTTACTTTGAAGACATTAGAATGCTCAACGCAAGCCAACGCTTTGGATACATTAGCATGGGATAACACCACAGGATTCTGATCCTATTGTGTTGGCCTTCAAGATCGGAGTAATGATTAACAGGGACAATCGGGGGCATTCGTATTTCATAGTCAGAGGTGAAATTCTTGGATTTATGAAAGACGAGCAATTACGAAAATATTTGCCAAGGATGTTTTCATTAATCAAGAACGAAAGTTGGGGGCTCGAAGACGATCATATACCGTCCTAGTCTAAACCATAAATGATGTCTACGAGGGATCAACGGATGTTGCTTTTAGGACTCTGCTGGCACCTTATGAGAAATCAAAGTCTTTGGGTTGTGGGGGGAGTATGGTCGCAAGGCTGAAACTTAAAGGAATTGACAGAAGGGCACCACCAGGAGTGGAGCCTGCGGCTTAATTTCACTCAACACGTGGAAATTTTCTAGGTCCAGACATAGTAAGAATTGACAGACTGAGAGCTCTTTCTTGATTCTATGGGTGGTGGTGCATGGTCGTTCTTAGTTGGTGGAGCGATTTGTCTAGTTAATTTCGTTAACGAACGAGACCTCAGCCTGATAGATAGCTATGTGGAAGTAACTGTAAGTTCAGAGGCGCACCTAAGAGGGGAGGTGAATTAGGTGTTTAGAAATTTTTTGGTCTTTAGAGACTTAGTGGATTATTTTTCTGATTATGATTAGTGAAGTAAATATGTAAATTGTAAGACCCTTAAATTTTCATTAAAATTATTGAATTAATTTTAAGTGTATTTGGAGATATTTGTAAAATATTTAATATACGTTTTGAGAAAATATATATAAATATTTATTTTGGAGGATGAATTAAAATTATTGGATGGAGAATTAATTAATTTAATTACGAGTAATTAAATTAATTGGGCAATTAATTGAGGATTAGTGGCTAATTGCAAGACAATTAAGTGCTGAAGGACCCAGCCTTATTTTAATATTATTTTGGGGTGAGGTGGCACCACAAATGCCTATAAATAGGAGTGATCATGATGGTGAAATCAGAACACCATCCCTCCTTCCTCACTGCCCATACTGCATGTAACAGTACCCCATTTTTCCCTCCCATTCTGTCTCTGTTTTCTGTCCCAGCTCACGAATTCAAAGTGAAAAAGAGGGAGTTCCTCAAAAACACCATTATTTGAAAATCCAAGCATTAAACCAGAAAACCCCCAGTAGTAAAGTTAATCCCCACATCATTACGGAGCTAGAGAACTCAGTTTTGTAGCAGCAAACGCAGGTGGGAGTTTTCGCCGTTTTTGACGCATACACTTTAGCAGAAGCAGAACACGCTACAAGGGTAAGGGCACCTTCCACTTTCTAGTTGCATTAGGGCTGTAATCGCATAACTTTCATGGAATTACTAGTGTTTTCATTACTGTTTTGAAACTGGTTTGCCTGTTGCTTGAAAGAAATGAAAAATGCATTTTTTTGACGTTTTAAAAGCTCTGTGATGATGGCTGTTTGAGCTGAATGCACTAAAGTTGTGTTGTTTATGTGGGAAAGTGAAAAATGTCTTGAATGTTATTTCAAACATGATTTAAAAATGCATGTTCATAAAATTGTTTTGAAAATGGTTTTGAAATGCAAAAATGCATTCTGTTTGTGTGTTGCTGCTCTGTGATGTTGCATGTTATTCTGATGTGTTGTGAAAGCTGAAATGCTTGCATGTTATTCTGATATTGAGAAAGCTGAAATGCTGTATGATGTTCTGATGGTTTGAAAGTCTGGATGATTTGTTGTTGAAGATCTTGATTCTGTTTCTGTTTTGAGTGATTCTGAAGACGTTGATGTTTTAAAAAGAAAAGGGATTTTTAATGAGGAAAGTATTGTCTGGAAAAAAAATGTTGAATCTGTTTTAAAGTTTGGTTGTTTGTTTTTGAAGGAAAACATTTTGAAAAAGGTTGAAATCTCAGAAACATTTCACTGGTTTCGAAGGTATTCGAATACAACATGTGTGTATTCGACTACAACCTGTCAAGTTTCTGTTTTACTTAAATTTTCAAACTTGTATTCGAATACGAGCCCTTGTATTCGAATACAGAGGAAGGATTTTTGCTTCTGACTTAGCATCTGTATTCGACTACGACCATGTCGTATTCGAATACACAAGTGGGATTTTAACACTGTATTCGCATCTGTATTCAACTACAGGCATGCTGTATTCGAATACATAATGCATATTTTCACTAGTTTCAGTTTCGGTATTCGAATACAGTGGGTCTGTATTCGAATACAGATTCGTGTTTTTTCCAGAAGCTCAGTTTTTAGCTTCTGTTATCAAATACAAGGAAGCTGTATTCGAATACAGATTCGTGTTTTCCAGAAAATCAAGGTTTAAACACTGTGATATGCATTTTAAAGTATTAAGAAACCTTGAGAAGGGTTAAAGTGAGTTTAAAATGAGTTCTTAAATATTTTGAAGAAGAGAGGATGAAGTATTGAAAACCTTTAATGATCTAGGAGAAAATGTTGAATTTTTCAATGTTTTCTCTTCTGTATTCGACTACAGGCATGCTGTATTCGCAATTGCAGTTTCATGCTTATGTATTCGAATACAAGGGGTCTATATTCGAATACAGATTCGAGTTTCTAGAATTTCCAAGTTTTAAGAGTGTTTTGTAAACCCTGAGTGTTTGGGGAATGTTGGGATCGTTTTGGGGAATTCAAATGGAACTTTTGGTGATATTTTGAGGTTGTGGTGATGAAGTTTTTTAAAACTTTACTGATGTAATGAAGGATGTTGTTTTGTGCACTGAGACTGCCTCTGTATTCGAATACCAGAGGGCTGTATTCGAATACAGAGTGTGATTCTGCACTGTTTTTGGCTTCTGTATTAGAATACAGAGAAGCTGTATTCGAATACAGATTCGTAAAATATCAGAAATCCCAGTTTTAAACACTATATTTGAATTTTAAGAGTTTGGGAAAAACATTTCAAAATGTTAATGAATGCTTGGCTGTTTAGTCATGTTTGTGATGATGATAATTCTGACTGTGCTGAGATATTTAAACATGATGAAAAGCATGAATTTTCTGATTTTGCATTCTGTTTCTAGAGAAGTGAAACACTTTATATTCATGCATTGCATAGTCAAGTGGTACCGCGATGGGCCACAGAGTAATGCGCAACCACGTGCTGATCTGTTGAGCGATTGCACGAGTGCTGGACTGTTGAGCGTCTACACAAGGTACTGATCTGTTGAGCGATTGTACCTTGGTATATGAGTGCTGGTCTATTGAGCGACTGCACTGGTACTGGACTGTTGAGCGTCTGTACCCTGAAATGCGCAACCACGTGCTGATCTGTTGAGCGATTGCACGAGTGCTGGACTGTTGAGCGTCTGCACTAGGTACTGATCTGTTGAGCGATTGTACCTTGGTATATGTCGAACGTGCTAGTCTGTTGAGCGACTGCATGAGTGCTGGACTGTTGAGCGTCTGCACTGGTGCTGATCTGTTGAGCGATTGCACCTTGGTCTTGACGGCCGTTAAAGTCAAACATAATGTGCTGGTCTGTTGAGCGACTGCACCTTGGTGATTCCAAGAAAAATGTATACATAAGCATATACATATTGCATTGAGGGATTGACCAGTGGGTCACGTTTGATTATATGATGAATGAATGGAAATTGAATGTGTGTGAGTACTTTCCAAAATCTGAATTTCTAATTTAATGATTGTGTTTTGCTGAGGTATTGTTTGTACTTACCACATACTTCATAATAATTGACTTCTGTTTTTGAAAAGGCATATATGTCATTAAATTTCAAATGAGCATTATTATTTTCCTCATCATCATATGTTATATCATGGATATATTTGTTGCTGTGAAATATATGCTATGTGATTATTTGTTAATTTCGGTCGGTGACCCTTGCTATTATATTGTGGACTTTGGGCTTTGCCCTCAGATGCCCCCCAAACCCATGCCACCCGTGGGTACCCGAACGAAGGAAACGTCGTTGAACTTCCTTGATCGCTATTCGCAGACTACTTGGGTATTTGACCCTATCTCAAGCAGGGCGACTTACACGGGGTGGTTGGAGAGGACGAGCAGGACTGACGGCGTAGAGGATTTTGTGGAGCGCACTCATGCGAGTATTGATTTTCCCGTGCTTTCCCGTCTGGTATTGGAGGCGCACGGAATTTTCGACGATGCTGAGGAGTCAGTAGAGGGGTTGAGACGGAGGCCACCGTAGGAGTGGTGACTCCCATCCTGGTGACTGGAGGAGATCTACATGAGTCCGAGGCAGAAGGGAAGACTGATGAGCCGAAGCTAGTAGCAGCTGAGATTCCGGGTCCGTCTAGGATCTCCGACGATTGTTATGAGATTCCGGCTCCGCCGAAGCGACCTAGACTATGTATCGATCTGAATTCTGAGGAGACCAACTCCTCTCTGTATGATGAAGAGGAGAAGGAGGTCACGTCGAGACGAGCGGACAATTCGGAGAAGGCTTGCTTAGGATGCGGAGGAAATCCGTGCTACTGTAGCTTTAGCGCATGATCAGTTAGACTTGATGTATAGGATTTGAGCTGGAAATGTATTTTGTTATTTTGGAAATATTTGTGCTACTTATTCCGCACTCTAATATTGTATTTTGAGGAGGTTATGACATTGTTAACATTTTAAAAATGCCTTAACGTTTATTATTAAATTTCCAGAAATTGAGTACTTATTGATTTACGGAAACTTTATTTTTAATTCCTTTCGAATTAAATCTGGAAAATCATTTTTAATTATTGATTTAAAAAAAAAATAAAAAAATTGCACCCGCGCTGTGTTTTATACTCGGGGTGTTACATAAATGGCAGAAAAATAAAGAACACAAAGGATTTATCCTGGTTCCCCTTATAACCAAGGGTACGTCCAGTCCTCTTGCACACCACTAGAGATTTTCCACTATGTTAGAATAAGTACAAGTCTAACTCTAAGACTTCTGTGACTAACTCCTAACAATCTCCCAAAGATAGCACACCACTATCTTAGTTTACAACACTTGAAGAAAGAACACTACTTTCTTCAATGATAACTTGAATGATTTTAATTGAACTTAAGTGAATATATAGTTGATATGCTTTCTTTTTACAATGATAACAATCCAATGCTATTGTACTTCAAGTGCAGCAGAGAACCTTTGCAATGATATGACAATGTAACAATATGCACTTGAAATATGAAAGTTTAACTCTTAATGGTTCTTTAAATTTTTCAAAGAAAGTTCTGAAGTTGTTATGAAAGTGTTGAGATTAAACTCGAGCCTAGGAGGTATTTATACTCCTAAGACATCACTTCAAATCAGCGGCAATCTTCCCAAAAAGTTTGATGAATATATGCAATGATCCAGAATCATTATGAACTGAAAAATCACATTGATTCGCAGTTGTATTTGGCTACAACCTATGTGTAGTCGAATACACTTCTGTAACGTTCAGATTTATTTCAAAATTTCACTTATGTATTTGAATAAGAAACCTTGTAGTCGAATACATATAAGAGAATTTTGCCACTGTCTTGATTTGTATTCAGCTACAACATGCTGTAGTCGAATACAAAAATGCTATTTTAGCTACTGACTTGGTATTTGTATTTGTCTACGACATCCTGTAGTCGAATACAAAAATGTTATTTTAGCTACTGACTTGAGTTTGTATTCGGCTACAACATGTTGTAGTTGAATACAAATGTGCAGTTTTTGCTACTGACTTCATTTGTATTCGGCTACACATATATGCAGTCGAATACACACTTGACTTTTGTCAAAAAATTGATTTTCAAATATTGTTCATGCATTTTGACACTTTGAAAATTATTTTGATGCATATGCTAAAAATATAAGGTTCTCATGTGCATTTGAAATATAACACTATTAGATTTCATCATATACCTTAAATTCTAAGTCTTCTAGCTTATAGACAATAGTTGACTTGATTGTTGACTTCATTTTGACGTTGCAACTTGATCGCTTTGCTTGGTCTTTGCCTTCATAAAAAACACAAGTATTCTTGCATATTTACAATAACCCTCCACAACCAGCTTCTTAGAGGGACTATGGCCGCTTAGGCACGGAAGTTTGAGACAATAACAGGTCTGTTATGCCCTTAGATGTTATGGGCTGCACGCGCGCTACACTGATGTATTCAACGAGTCTATAGCCTTGGCCGACAGGACCGGGTAATCTTTGAAATTTCATCGTGATGGGGATAGATCATGTGCATTTGAAATATAACACTATTAGATTTTGTGACACTCTAAACCCCAAATTAATATTTAAATTTATTATTTGAAACATTGAAATTCTTCAAGAGAAATACACAAACTTCCAAACATTTTCATAAAATACAGAGTATCACTTAATCATGAACATATCATATTAATCCAAAATTTTCATCAAATTTAACAACTCGAAATCATAACAGTAGTCAACAAAATCCTTTTTAAATACACGTATATAAGTTTAATAATAATTATAAATGTAGTCCCAACCCGATGTCACTATCAGAGTAGAAGTTCCCAATTTATTAAACGTTAACATTAAGAACATAAAAAAAAAACTTATAATAAAAGTCTTCAAGACAAGATGGCTCCCGCCACTTGGATAGTACTAGTCATCACCTGCAACTTGCAACTCGTCTGCGTTCATCGCAAACGCAAAACACATTCAACGAGGAGTGAGTATCGAAATTATGTAATAGTATAATATAAATGAGGAGAACACGCAAATAGTCAAATTAGCACAAACATGAGAAACATTCAAGTTCATTATATCAAAGTGTAGTCTAAATTAATATCAATTAAGCGGTCACAAAGATGAAATGTTATGCATGCCCTATACTCTATACTTCTTCATCATTTGGTACCATTATACTCTGAAGTACTTGGTTATGAGGCCTGATGCTATGCCACTACAAGAGTGGACGGAAAATTCATGAATGGCCAAGTCCTCATAGATCACCTCAACTCAACCCGAGACACATATACGCGACTGTCGGGGTAATCTTGTTTTTGCATGGTAGCTCCCGGCCTTAGGGAATAACCCACTAATCCACTTAGGAATTCCCAACTAGATGTACCCCGAAGGTCTATCAGCCTCACCGTACGGTTCGACTGTAGCCCTTCACGATCAGGCTCATTCAGTTGTACTTTCCTGAATCACTAGGTTGGCCAAACCCTCCCTATATGACAACAAAATAATCCTCACTCCAAAGCCTACAACACCTATTTCATACTTACTCGATTGTCACAACTCAATAAATTTCAACTCACAATATACATACGAATTTACATCATGATATATATATATATATATATATTAGCCAATCACAATAAAATCCCAATTTTATCAATCCCAGAATAATAAATCAAACAAGTGGCGCATTCAGGTAATATCACAATTTTAAATCAAGTAAACCAGAGCATTCAAGTACATATCATTCATATAATAACAGTGAACACAAGGTTTCAAAAAATCAAACAATATGCAATCTTGATATAAATTCACAACAATTCTATAGGTTGCTAAAATATATTTTAATCCTCACTATTATCGTTCCTATATTATTAATTATTTATTATTACTCGATAGGGCTTGACCGCATGTAGTAAGCCCCGAGTAAATATTGGGGAATTTCAGTATTTCCGTTCATCTCATGTTATTTTATACTCATAAAATTGAACCTCGTCTCACCCCTTACCTCAATCGAAGATTTCGCCCAATGAATCTGATCTGCTAACTTGCCATGTCTTCGTCGATCCTTGTCTCTAATAGTTCACGAAAATGAATGAATTAACGCAACGACCAAATATAGATTAACTACTTGCCCTAATAGATAAATAATCTATTTATTAATAATACATAAATAATTTATTTTCTATTTGTAATATAACTTAAAAATATAACCTAAAAATATAAATTGATGGAATTAGGAAAATAGGTTCTCTTCTTTTTATTTAGACCAAAGCGTATCGAATTTTGAAATTAGAAACAAAAGAAAAAGGAGTGAAATGAAGATCCCCCTTTCGGAAAAGAACTCGAAAAAAATGTCACTCTTAGTACACGGTTTACAATAGTATTCAGACTCTAAACATAATACGACGTTTTATTAAACATTTTGCATGACCTGTGAAACGAAAGGTTTCATCTTCCTAACAAATATAATCTCAAAAAGTAGAATCTTGAACACTTGGATATACCTCCATACATATATTTACGATAAAGATATTTATAACATGTATAAACAAGATATACATTAAGTATACCAAAATACTGCCACTGGCCAAATGAGACAGCTTATGGAAGATAACCTTATGAAACAGCTAAATCAAAAATTGTATCAAATTGATGGTAATAGAAAGGTATACCTGGTCGTAGGATACAACTATGTTGCTTTGATATTAGATTGCACGAACTGATGGTGACAGAGCAACGATTGATCCTTTTTTTTTTTAAGTAGCGGCTGCTCTATTTCTCTCTCGTTTGGTTGCTCTATTTGTGTGTATTACCCTAATATCTACATTTATATATATAACATGTTTGGGTAGTGCTACTATATATATATACATATAATTACCGCTACTGTATATGTATACATACATATATAGATAGCTAAGGCCCAATATTTTTATTATTATTATTATTATTATTATTATTATTACTAAATCCACTTTATTAGTGCTAAAGGTAACAAACTAGTGTAGCAACACACATTCTCTTTTTGTTTTATTTAAATATATATCTATATACATGATTTTTATTTTTATTCATTCATTTTATTTAATTTTTGTGAGTTAAATATAGTTAATATTTATGATTTAAATCGATCAGTAAGGCAAACAGACAAGACACGTATGAAGAAATTATATACATTTTAACACTCATATAATATTAGTAGTGTACTATTATACTATTAAAGCAAACTAATGAGAAATTGGGGTGTTACATTTCTCCCCCTGTAAAAAAAAGTTTCGTCCTCGAAATTTACCTGAGAAAACAATTCTGGATACGAACCACGCACTTGGCTTTCGACTTCCCACGTAGTACTTTCACCAACAGCACCTCCCCAGACAACCTTGACCAATGAAATCGTGTTACCCCTTAATTCCTTGACCTTGCGGTCCTCAATCCGTAGCGGTAAGGTCTCAAAAGTTAGATTCTCTTTTGTTTGGACCATGTCTGGACTCAATCACATGTGAGTGATCGGGAATGTATTTGTGAAGTTGAGACACGTGAAAGACACTATGAAGATTAGAAAGAGACAGAGGTAACGCGATCTGATATGCTACGTTACCGACACGTTTGAGAATTTGGTAAGGTCCTATAAACCGAGGAGTAAGCTTTCGCATTTTTAAAGCTCGACCAACCCCAGTTGTCGGAGTAACTCTCAAAAATACATGATCACCTTCTTGAAACTCGAGGTCTTTCCTTCTTTTATCATGGTAACTCTTTTGCCTACTCTGAGATGCTCTCATCTTTTCCTGAATCATTTTTACTTTATCGGTAGTCTGTTGCACAATCTCGCGTCCTAACATAAGGTTATCCCCCGTCTCAAACCAACACAAAGGGGTCTTACACCTTCTCCCATACAACACTTCAAAAGGGGCCATTCCAATGCTAGAGTGGAAACTATTGTTATAGGTAAACTCTATAAGTGGCAAAAAGCTATCCCAACTTCCACTTTGTTCCAACAGACAAGCTCTTAATAAGTCTTTTAGGGATTGATTGGTTCTTTCAGTTTGACCATCTGTTTGTGGGTGATAGGCTGAACTCATCCAAAGCTTCGTACCCAAAGCGCTTTATAAACCTTCCCAAAACTTAAAGGTAAATCTAGGGTCTCTATCTGACATTATACTTGATGGGATTCCATGCAACTTCACAATTTCCTTTATGTATAGTTCAGCTAACTTTTCCATAGAATAAGTTATGTTTATAGGAATAAAATGAGCAAATTTGGTTAATCTATCTATAATAACCCAAATACTATCATATATTTTTGGAGTTCAAGGTAAGCTTACAACAAAGTCCATAGAGATTCTATCCCACTTCCTTTCAGGAATACTCAAAGGTTGCATTAAGCCTGAAGGATTCTGGTGTTCTACCTTAAACTTTTGACAGGTCAAACAAGCATATACAAACTCAGCAACATCCTTTTTAATTCTAGGCCACCAAAATATCTTCTTGAGGTCCTTATACATCTTTGTGGCTCCAAGGTGAATACTTAGACAACTCCTATGTCCTTCCTCTAAGATCATCTTTCTTAACTCCTCTACATCGGGTACACAAATCCTATCCTTAAATCTCAAAATTCCATCCACACCCATTTTAAAATCAGGTTCTCTCCCTTGGTCAATCAACTGTAACTTATCCAAAAGGTATAAATCAAACTTCTGACTCTTTTCAATCTCTTCTAATAAGCAACTAGTCACCTTTAACATTCCCAACTTAATACTTTCTGGTGTCACTTCACAAACTAAGCTAAGGTCTCTAAATTGTTCCAACAGCTCACTATGCTTAACCATTAAAGCGGACACACTCAAATTCTTCTTACTCAAGGCATCGACCACTACATTGGCTTTTCCAGGGTGATAGTTAAGTTCAAAATCAAAATCCTTAAGAAATTCCATCCACCTACGTTGTCTCATATTTAACTCCCTCTGATCAAAAAGGTACTTAAGGCTCTTATGATCACTAAAAACCTCAAATCTAGATTCGTACAAATAATGTCTCCACATCTAAAGTACAAAAACAACTGCTGCAAGTTCTAAGTCGTTGGTAGGGTAGTTCCTCTCATGACTCTTCAGTTGCCTAGAAGCATACGCTACGACTTTCCCATCCTGCATAAGCACTCCACCTAGTCCTGAACCGCACGCGTCAAAATATACTACAAAGGGTTCGCTCGAGTTAGGTAACACTAAGATCGATGCAGAGGTCAATCGTTTCTTAAGCTCTTGGAAACTATTCTCACAATGGGTATCCCACATGAACAATTTCCCTTTCCGGGTCAACTTAGTTAAAGGTAAGGCCAACTTGGAGAATCCTTCAATAAACCTACGATAATAACCTGCTAGTCCTAGAAAACTCCTAATCTCGGTCACTGACTTAGGTGCTTTCCATTCTAAGACACTCTCCACCTTGGCAAGATCAACAATTATTCCTCCTTTCGAAATTACATGTCCTACAAAACTTACTTCTTCTAACCAAAATTCACACTTAGACAGCTTGGCAAGTAATTGTTTTTCCTTAAGGGTTTGCAAGACTATCCTTAAATGTTAACTATGCTCTTCCTTAGTCTTAGAGTACACTAAGATATCATCTATAAACACAACCACAAATGAGTCTAGGTAAGGATGAAAGATTCGATCCATGTAATCCATAAACACCGCTGGTGCATTAGTAACACCAAAAGGCATGACCAAATAATTATAGTGGCCATAACGGGTCCTAAATGCGGTTTTCGAGACATCAGAAGACTTCACCCGAATTTGATGGTAACCTGATCTCAAGTCGATCTTAATAAATACGCAGGATCCTCTTAATTGGTCCATAAGATCATCTATCCTAGGTAGCGAGTACTTATTCTTGATTGTCACTTTATTAAGTTGGCGGTAATCCACACACAACCTCATAGATTCATTCTTCTTTTTCACCAACAACACAGGTGCACCCCACGGTGACACACTAGGTCTTATAAATTGTTAATCTAAAAGTTCTTCCAATTGCTTTTTAAGCTCAGACAATTCTAAGGGAGACATCCTATATGGTGCCATGGATACGGGTCCAGTACCTGGTACAAGGTCAATGCTAAACTCAACCTCACGCTCTGGTGGTAAACTATTGACATCTTCAGGAAATTCACACACAATAGGAACATCATGTATTACCACTTTTTCTTCAAGTTCCAACGAGGCTAGGATCATGTATAACTGGGCATCTTCTTTTAAGAGTGCCTTCACTTGGTTTGCGGATATATTGTTAGGCTCATCTCTCTCTTCAGGTTCCATGTATTCAATGGTTTTACTAAAAAAATATACGCGGACACGGTTAGCAGATAACCAATCCATATCGAGAATCACATCGACTAGACGCAAAGGTAAACACACTAAGTCAACTCGGAAGTCCTTCCTACACACATGGATAGAAATGTCAAGACAAATACTGGAGGTGTCAACAGAGTCACTAGTTGGGGTATTCACAATCAAATCATACTGCATACAAGACACATGTAGTGGCACCACAATCAAATAGTACAAATAAAGGAGTATCACTTATGAGACACGTATCGTGGATCAAGTTGTCTTTCTCAGACGCTCCTGCGCCACTGAGGGCAAAGACTCTTCCATTAGTTTTAGGTCGGCTGGCTTGGGAACTCTGGTTTCCAGATTGTGTAGTCTTCTTTGGATAAGGGCATGTGGTGCTGATGTGACCCTGTTGTTGACAATTAAAACAAGAAATTGCAACATCTCTGCACTCAAATGCTATATGACCCTGCTTACCACACTTGTGACATCGAATAGGAGTAGCTGGATCACCATTGTTACCACTGTTGTTACTCGAGACTTGACTCCTGTTGTTGCTATTCACATAACTAACTCGTCTTTCATTCGGGTTTCCTCTACCACCCCCATAACTATAACCTTTTTTCGTTTCCTTTACCATTACTATTACCATTACCATTTCCTCTTCCAGCTGAAGAACCATGTTGGTGATAATTCAAACGACTTCCAGATTTACCAAGAGGGAAAGAGTAAGGTTTTCTTCTATTATGATGCATAGGCCTCTTGTCTTTCATGATTCCAATGTTTCGGTAATGTGCCTTTTCAGCACGACTATCCTCATCATAGATCCTACTCTTATTCACTAGGGTAGGGAAGTCACAGATCTCTTGCATTCCAACCGGCTTCTTGATCTCTGGTCTGAGCCCCATTTCAAACTTGATGCACTTGGACTTTTCTCCTGCTTCTATCACATAGAGTGGATAGTATCTGGACAACTCTTCAAACATAGCGTCATACTCCGCCATTGACATATTACCTTGTTCTAACTTGATAAATTCCATTTCCTTCCTATTACGGATGTCTTCAGGAAAATACTTGACTAGGAACATGTGTCTGAATTCATCCCAAGTAATTGCAGTCCCTGCATTATCTAAACGATGACGCGGATTATCCCACCAATGTTCAGCTTCTTCTGTCAACATAAAGGTTCCTAAATGCACTTTTTGACCTTCGGGACATGCCACTCCTCTAAAAAGTATATCAAATTGATGGAATTAGGAAAATAGGTTCTCTTCTTTTTATTTAGACCAAAGCGTATCGAATTTTGAAATTAGAAACAAAAGAAAAAGGAGTGAAATGAAGATCCCCCTTTCGGAAAAGAACTCGAAAAAAATGTCACTCTTAGTACACGGTTTACAATAGTATTCAGACTCTAAACATAATACGTTTTATTAAACATTTTGCATGACCTTTGAAACGAAAGGTTTCATCTTCCTAACAAATATAATCTCAAAAAGTAGAATCTTGAACACTTGGATATACCTCCATACATATATTTACGATAAAGATATTCATAACATATATAAATAAGATATACATTAAGTATACCGAAATACTGCCACTGGCCAAATGAGACAGCTTATGGAAGAGAACCTTATGAAATAGCTAAATCAAAAATTGTATCAAATTGATGGTAGTAGAAAGGAATACCTGGTCGTAGGATACAGCTATGTTGCTTTGATATTAGAATGCACGAACTGATGGTGACAGAGCAACGATTGATCCTTTTTTTTTTTTAAGTAGCGGCTGCTCTATTTCTCTCTCGTTTGGTTGCTCTATTTGTGTGTATTACCCTAATATCTACATTTATATATATAACATGTTTGGGTAGTGCTACTATATATATACACATATAATTACCGCTACTGTATATGTATACATATATATATAGATAGCTAAGGCCCAATATTTTTATTATTATTATTATTATTACTAAATCAACTTTATTAGTGCTAAAGGTAACAAACTAGTGTAGCAACACACATTCTCTTTTTGTTTTATTTAAATATATATCTATATACATAATTTTTTTTTATTCATTCTATTTTATTTTTGTGAGTTAAATATAGTTAATATTTATGATTTAAATCGATCAGTAAGGCAAACACACAAGACACATATGAAGAAATTATATACATTTTAACACTCATATAATATTAGTAGTGTACTATTATACTATTAAAGAAAAATAATGAGAAATTGGGGTGTTACAGATTTCATCATATACCTTAAATTCTAAGTCTTCTAGCTTATTGACAACAGTTGACTTGATTGCTGACTTCATTTTGACTTTGCAACTTGATCACTTTGCTTGGTCTTTCTCTTCGTCAAACACACAAGTATTCTTGCATATTTACAGTAACCCTCCACGGCCAGCTTCTTAGAAGGACTATGGCCGCTTAGGCCACAGAAGTTTGATCCAATAACAAGTCTGTGATGCCTTAGATGTTCTGGGCCGCACGCGCGCTACACTGATGTATTCAACAAGTCTATAGCCTTGGCCGACAGTCCCGGGTAATCTTTGAAATTTCATCGTGATGGGGATATATCATTGCAATTGTTGGTCTTCAACAAGGAATTCCTAGTAAGTGCGAGTCATCAGCTCGCGTTAACTACGTCTCTACCCTTTGTTCACACTGCTCGTCGCTTCTACCGATTGAACGGTCCGGTGAAGTGTTCGAATTGCGGCAACATGGGTGGTTCGTTGTCCTTATTTAGATACACCTCATCCATACATCTATATATGAAATGAAATTGACATTTACTTCATTTGGTTATGTATCTTGGTTAAGACAATGGAAATTACTATCAATATCATGCATGAATAATATATTATTCACATGCATGTCACCAATGGGTGGTCCTACCTAGATTGCTAATTGAAATATTGAGTTCCAAAGAGAAAGTGAAAACAAAATAAGATGAAAATTGACTACTTATTTTTTTAATAATAACTATGATTGGATCATTATATTTTTGGGCTTCATGACAAGAAATAAAAAAAATCATTTTGAACCAAATGAATAATAATACTTGAGAGTTGCAATAATGGCATAGTATAAAACTTCATTCTTTTACGGGTAAGAGGCAAAAGAAAATATTTCATCATTTCTTTAATAAGATATTTGTCATTTCTTTCTATTTCTTTAATAAGATATTTGTCATTTCTTTAATAAGATACTATGATATTTAGGTGGTATTCGTTCACCCTTAATTCAGTGTTTGTCTTCCTTTTATAGAACAATTGACTTTCTATCTCTTCCTTGTACCTCCACTTTTGTCCTTTTGCTAACCAAAAAGTATCTTTTTGGCCCAATTAGACAAGAGTGGTTCAACCGCCCTTCCTTTTAGTACCTTCTAATATTGAGGTTATCATATAACCTTTGAATGAATATTGTAGCATTTCGATTGTGAGACACTTCTTCAACTCTTTTAATTCAAAAATCACACACCAAACATTAATTATCCTAAAAGACAAAATAAATGACATAAGAATTGAAAGACATAAATCCTAAACTGAAAGACATAAATCCTAAATTGAAACCTAAAATTCTAATAACTTAAAATTTTCTTACTCTCTTTCTTTTTTGATGGAAAATTTTTCTTACCCTTGGTAAATAATCTTTCCATCTCAAATATAAGAGAAAATTAGTCAACAAAAATAGATTTAGATCCATGCATTCGCACGGGTATAATTTCTTATCTCGAGATGTGTCGCGTGTGACACCCTAAATCCTAAAACAACATATAAAATAATTTATACTAGATTTTTTTTTATTTAATTTGCAACGGATAAAGAAAATATGTTTTCGAGAAAATAAGAATTTTTATAACTAATTTATGATATCACGTTCCTCTAAATACACACGTAAAAATTTAACTTTATTCCTTAATTAAAACAATGCAATCTCAATGAACTTGACTTAACTATAATTTCTTGATTTAATTCCAAAAACTTACTCGTACTTATAAGGTTTTCATACAAAAGGTCTTTTCTAATTAAACAAGTGAAAGTGAAATATAAATTACAACCCTTAATTCCCGGTATCACCTATCAGAGCGGAGTTTCTCCTAAATTTGAACTTCAAGACTCATTAACCTGTAATAACTGCGATTTCGCAAACGCAGGGCCAAGCCAGACGAACACAAACAACGAAGGAGGTGAGTTTTGAAATTATGTTTATAGTATAATATAAGTAAAAAGAACACGCAATCAATCATAATAAACCGTATCATTATACAAACATTCTTCAAGAAAAGAAACATCACATTATAAAGTCAAAATCACTAACGAGAAACCAATATATTTCATTATAACATCAAATCATCTAAAAGAAATTATTATCGCACACGGTACATATTAATCACAACAAAACAATCACAAGAAGATGCAATGCTATGCATGAGCTTAAACTCTACTTCACAATGTGGTACCATTCTAACTCTGAAGTACTTGGTTAGGAGACTTGATACTATGCCACCATCCCGGTGGGCGGACAATTCAAATTGGCCCTGTCCTCATAGATCCGCTCAAGTCAACCCGAGACACATATATGCGACAGTCGAGGTAAACGTGTGTTGCATGGTAGCTCCCGACATTTGGAGTGCTACCTCCAAGTCACCTAGGAATTCCCCACCCGAATACCTCCAAGGTCAAACAATCTTGCCCTAAGGCTCAACAGCAGACCGCCACGTTCAAGCTCATTCAATTGTACTTCCCCATAATCACTAGGCTTGTCAGACCCTACCTATATGGTGACAAAATAATATCCACTTCAAAATTCTCAATATTTATTTTATCCCCTCGTTGGCCTATGATACTCCATTAAGACCATAATCTCAAACACAAATTGGAATCATCACCACTCCATCAATTATGGGGTTACTTCAATATCCTCATCACAAATTTATAACATCACAATTATTAATCATACATCATTATCATCACATAAACTCATCACCATGCATCCATATTTTATTATCACATCACAAAACTCATCTAATCAAACATACATAAAATTCATTCGACATCCAATATCACAATAATATTAAATATCACACATTTAACGAAAATAAATTAAATATCACGATAATGTCAAATAACACACATTTAACAAAATTAAATCAATCAACACTTTATAAATATTTTTATTCCAAATTTTAATCTCACAATTTCCATATTTTCACATTAATCAATTTATCACTCAAAGGGCTACTGCCGTACGTAGCAAGCCCCGAATGAATCGTTGGGAAATACGGTTTTCCCGATCATCTCACAATATATTATACTCATAAATTCAAACGCTCTCTCACCCCTTACCTTACTTAGACGCTTTCTCTAATCACAGAAAACAATGGAAGTTTTCAACAGCAACCGTAGATTGACAACGTACAGCGAGTGAATCCAAATTAACGGCGAGTTCACAAAATCTCTGAGACGTGACTGATAAATTATGCGGAGCATAAAAGTCAATGTTAAATAATTAATAATAATTTTTGGAGCAAAAATAGAGTCAAAACGACGAGAAAAAAACTGCAGAAAAAGTCTAACCGACTCGTCGAAGCGCCGGAAGGGTCTGACATCAACTTCACCGAAAAATGCAAATGAGTAGTGCTTCTTGAATGTTTCGACGAGAGGAATCCAAAAACGATGTCAGTTTGTTGATACGACAAATGTGGTGATCGGAATCGGCCAAAAAGAGCTGGCCCAAGAAAAATAGTGCAGCTGTTTCTGATGAAACGGAGCCACGATTGATAAAATTGATGCCAAAAATGGATTCAGTGGCCGATTTTGTGTGGGATAGAATTTGGGATCGGTTCAAATGGCAAGGAGTTGGTGGGATGAATTTGAGAGGAAGAGGATGTGCGTTTTTTTTTGTCTGCGTTCCTGGTTCCTTTCGTTTCTTCTTCTTCTTCTTTTCTTATCTGTTCCTTTCTTTTCTTCTTCTTTTATTCTAAAACTAATATTTTATAAAATAATTAATCTTTTAAAATACATTAATAACCAAAATTATCATATTCCAAATAAGCACTATAATAGTACTTATTTTTTCAAATACTCAAATTAAAATATTACCATCATTAGTGAATAGTCGAAATTAAAAAATAAATAAATATAACATCTACATTTTATATTAATTACTAAATCATAATAAATATATATAAAATCACAACGTCATAACAAGTATATAAAAATAAAATAAATCAAACACAATATCACTACTATCCCAAGATAATTATTTATAAAATAAATAACTAAAAATAGAAAATAGTTCTAAATAATTGAAATGTAAAATCGCATGAAATCTTATTCCTTAAAATATTACACTAAAATACAATTACTTTTAGAAAAACATATAAAATAATAAAATAAAATATTTGTTATTGATATCACTCATTTAATATAATATAATATAATATATATCAAACTAACACGTCATAGAAAACATCCATATAACGGAAATTAATCACAAAATCTATCAACATATATTCTAAAATAATATAAATATCAAATTAATTATTTAAAATCTTATTTCATTAATAAAATAGTTTATTATAAAAATTGGGGTGTTACATCATGTGTATAGTTTTTATAGTTAGTATATTACAATTGATCTGATTTTTATGTTGTCGATATTAAAAGACAATAATTTTAAATAATTATTCAATGAAAATATTTGTTTTTTGTATGATTTTAATAATAAATTATGATTATATATTATTATTATTATTATTCTCATTTTTATTTGTAAGATATAAATAAATACCAAATATGTGTCAATTGTAACACTCCATATTTTATAATAAACTATTTTATTAATGAAATATAATTTTAAATAATTAATTTGATGTTAAAATTATTTTGAAATATATTTTGATTAATTTTGTGATTAATTTTTTTTATATGTGTGCTTTCTATGAAGTGCTAATCTTGTACATATTAGGCTAAATGTGTTATATAAATAACAAATATTATATTTTTATATTTTATATATTTTTTTTAAAATAATAGTATTTTAGATATTTTAAAGGCTAAATAGCACCCGTGGTCCTTTAACTTAATTTCAGTTAACGTTTTAGTCCTTTATCTTTTTTTTTTTTCCCGATTTGGTCCTTTATTTTAATTTTAAGTGTCAATTTGATATTTTATGTTTGAAAATGTCAACAATAATATCCTGCTACAAATCCAGAAGGATGTCATATCTGGTTTCAAGCCTACCTTCTGGTTTTGTAGCAGGAAATCAGCAAATGGCCGATCTTTTATGTTTTAAAATGTCAATAATTTGATCTTTATATTTTCAATCTTTATTTGATGTTGTTAGAGATAGAAATATGAGTTTATTTGAAGATTTGAGTGTCCAATTTGATGAAATTTGTATTATATTGAAGAATATAATTAATTTTATGGGTTTTGGTTTAAAATTTTGATGAATTTTTTGAATTTTTGTAAAAAAAAAGGATAATATTGTTGACATTTTAAAACACAAAATATCAAATTGTCACTTAAAATTAAAATAAAGGACCAAATCAAGAAGAAAAAAAAAGATAAAGGACCAAAACGTTAACTGAAATTAAGTTAAGGGACCACATGTGCTATTTATCCTATTTTAAATAATAAGATTTTAGACGATTCTACGTGTATATGTGCGTTTTAGTTAATGTGATATTTTCTTATATATTTGACCAATGTTAAGTGTACACATAATTATATTTAATTATTTCTAAATATATTATATTTTAATTATTTATTTTACCAATATTTATCTTGAGATATTAGTAATATTGATATTAATTTTCTTTATTTTTATATAGTTGCTATGGTATGATGATTTTATACATATTTATAGTGATTTAGTTATTAATATAAATTGTTGATGTTATATTTATTTATTTTATTATTTTGACTATTCTATAAAGATGATGTATTTTTATGTGATTATTTTCAAAAATATTATAATAATAATTATAGTTATTATTTTGAATATGAGAGTTTTGGTTAAAATTATATTTATCTATGTTAATGAAAAACAATATTATGTTAAAATGAGTATTTTGGAGAAAAAGTTTCTAACGTTGATGACTAAAATAAATTATTTGTTTACTTTTAGAAATACTAAAAAATGGACTTTGGACCAGACAACTATTTACACCCCTATTTTCTACTTCTGCATATTAATTTGGGCTATTATTGTTACTGAATTGGACCTTTCTTTCCTACACCTGCGAGTTGGTCTTTACACCCATATTTCTGCCTCAGGTTGGACTCCCTATGTTGGGCCTTAGAGTCTATTTTACTCCTGCACCTGTACATCTGCTATACCCCCTCAATCTGCAATTAAAAGAAAGAAGAAAAAAAATAGAGAAGACAACAACCGCAACCATGAAGAAAGCATCAACACCCTCTTCCTCTGAAATTCATCGCATCAATTCCTTGCCATTTGAATCGATTGCAACTTCTATCCCACACAAATCGGCCACTGAATCCACTTTTAGTAGTAATTTTATCGATAGTGGCTTCATTTCATCAGAAACAGCTGTGTTAATTTCCTTGGGCGATCTATTTTTGACCGATTATGATTACCACGTTTGTTGTCTCAAAAATCTGACATCTTTTTTTGGATTCCTCTCGTCGAAACTGTCAAGAAGTACTAGTCATTTGCATTTTTCGGTGAAGTTGACGTCGGACCTTTTCGGCACTCCGACGAGTTGGTGAGACTTTTTTTGCTGTTTTTCTCTTGTCATTTTGACTCCATTTTTGCTCCAACAATTATTAATAATTATTTAACATTTATTTTTATGCTTCGCATAATTTATCAGTCACGTCTGGGCAATTTTGTGAACTTGCCGTTTATTCGAATTCCCTCGCTCTATGTTGTCGATCTACGGCTGCCGTTGAAAACTTCCATTGATTTTTGTATTTGAGAAAGCGTCTAAGTAAGGTAAGTGGTGAGAGTGTTTGAATTCATGTGTATAATATATTGTGAAATGAATGGAAAAACCGTATTTTCCAACGATTCATCCGGGGCTTGCTACGTACAGCAGTAGCGCTTTGAGAGATAAATTTATTGATGTGAAAATATGAGGATTGTGATATTAAAATGTTAAATAGAAATGTTTATAAGGTGTTGATTGACAATAATTGTGTGGTATTTGATATTTGATATTATTGTGATGTTGGATGTCGAATGATATTATGCATATGTTTGATTAGAAGGATTTATGTGATGTGATAATAAAAGATGGATGTATTGTATGATATATGTTTATGTGATGATAATGATGATGTTTGATTGATGATAGTGATGTTATAAATTTGTGATGAGTTTATACGATGATCATGATTATGTATGATTTATGATGTTATAAAATTGTGATGAGAATAGTGAAGTACCCCATGATTGATGAAATTGTGATGATTCCAACTTGTGTTATAGATGATGCTCTTAATGGAGTAGTCTAGGCTAACAAGGGGAGAAAATAGATGTTGGGAAAATTTGAAGTTGATGTGAATTTTTGTAATGGAGATTATTTTGTCATCATATATGTAGGGTCTGACAAGCCTAGTGATTTCAGGAAAGTACAAAAGCCTGATCATGGCGGTCTGCTGTTGAGCCTTAAGGCAAAATTGTTAGATCTTGGAGGTATTCGGGTAGGGAATTCCTAGGTGACTAGGAGGTAGCACTCGAAATGTCGGGAGCTACCATGCAACACATGTTTACCTCGGCTGTCATGTATATGTGTCTCGGGTTGAGTTGAGGGGATCTATGAGGACATGGACAATTTGAATTGTCTGTCCACACAGCTGGTGGCATAGTATCAAGCCTCCTAACCAAGTACTTCAGAGTTAGAATGATACCAAATTGTGAAGTAGAGTATAAGCTCATGCATATCATTGCATGTTCATGTGATTGTTTTGTTGTGATTATTATGTATCATGTGCGATAATAATTTCTCTTAGATGATTTGATGTTTTTATATAGTGGAATGTATTGATTTTCCTTGAGTCATTTTGATTTTATAATGTGATGTTTTTCCTTGAAGAATGTTTGTGTAATGATACAGTTTATTTATAACTAATTGCGTGTTTTTCTTACTTATGTTATGCTATCAACATGATTTCGAAACTCACCTTCTTCATTGTTGGTGTTTGACTGACTTGGCTTTGCATTTGCAAAATCGCAGTTATTACAGGTTAATGAGTCTTAAAGTTCAAGTTTGGGAGAAGTCCTGCTCTGATAGGTGATACCGAGAATGAGAGTTATAAATCATATTTTACTTATTTAATTAGAAACAACTTTTTGTGTGAAAACTTTATAAGTACTAGTAAGTTTTAGGAATTAAATTAAGAAATTATAGTTAAATCAAGTTTATGGAGATTGAATTATTTTATAGGAGGAACAAAATTTAAAGTGTTCAATTTGTATTTTGAGAGATGTGATATCCTAAATAACTCGTAAAAATTTAAATCATTTGAAAGAGTTTTTATTTATGCCCTGTAAATTTTATAGAAATATGATATAAATTATTATATATATTATTTTAGAGTTTAGGGTGTAACATCATTTGTTATGTCTTTTTGTTATATTTATCAGTGATAAATATTTGTCATGTATTTTTTTATATATCAATAACAAATATTTATCACGTAGTTTTTTTAAATTGATCAATGACAAATATATGTCCCGTGTTTTCATGTATCAGTGAAAAAATATTCTTATATGTATGGGTGGCAAATATTTGCCACTAGTTTTTGTATTTTAGTGGCAAATAATTTCTCATATTATTTTATAGTTATGAATTGTAAATATTTATTCTTTGCGTATTTTAATACTTATCAATAAAAAAATAGTTGTCACATATGTTTGTATATTTTATTGGTGATAAATATTTGTGCAATTGTTTTTTTGGTACAATTCAATTGTTTTATATTTATTAGTGGAAAATATTTATTTTGTGCTATTTTTATGTATCACTGACAAAAATAATTGGTGTATTTTTTTATGTTTATGAGTGACAAATATGTGTCTTGAATTTTTTATGTATATCTGACAAATAATTGTCCCGTATTTATTTATTTATTTATTTATCATTGACAAATATGAGTTTTATATTTTTTTTTCTTTTTCATTCTCTGAAAATCGTCATTCCAAAAGGTGACTTTAATGTAATTTGGAAAATCGTTCCAAAAGGTGATTTGGTGCTGCAATCAGAACTTGCAAAAAGAAGTACTTTTTTTAAAAGGCGACTTACTTAATTAAAAAGAAAAAAAAATATAAAAAAGAAAATTCTTAAGAAAGTCGCAATTACAAACTTGGACTTCCTTATAGAAGTTGCCTTTGCAAATGACGACTTCTAACTAAGTCATGAAAATTGGTAATTTAATATACTAAAAAAAAACCGGGATTTTGAACCAGTGTCACTTCTACTCAAAACTCTCATCGACTCAAATAATTCTTTATCTATACTTTGTGTGTCAGTATACTCATATATGTAACCAATAAAAGTAAACAAGTGAACAAAATGGTAAAAAAAACATTATTAATCTTGTATATATATATATATATATAAATAAGGAAATGTGAAAGAAAAATAGTAATAAAGAAGACACCACTCAAATGAAAATGCAAGCTCAATTTAAACTAAGAGTATTAACATGGTAGAGTTTTTATAAAACTTTATTTATTTATATTTATTTATTTATTTTTATCATGGTAGAGTTTTTATAGCATGGTGAATTCAAAATGTGACAATGGGCAGTCTTAAGTTGCTACTGTTTTCTTTTGCCTCTATATTTAACTAAGCAATTTACGTTCACAATGTTATGACATGATTATAATTGTGTACTTCTATTAGTATCATGTATTACTTTTACACACTTTACATTATTATCAATGTTGAGTCATTGAACTACTTTTGATTTTACTTTTTTTTTAATAAAAAAATTAAAAGCAAAACTGTAGTTGAAGAACCATATATATATATATTTCGAAAACCAACTAAACTAGTAATGTGTTCAACAAAATTTGAAAAAGCATTTATATAGATGAAGAAAAGAAGGATGTATGAGGGCTAAAATGCATATGCTCGATCGTCATGCATATGACTTTAGGATCAGTGGTACTAATTAGTACACATGCTTAGTGTAAGGTTAATTCCTTTAAATACTTTTTCATATATAGACATATACTTCTATGATAACTTTTTTGTCTTGTGGGCCTATAATAGTATTAGCAATCTCCACCAATATTTCTACCTTATATATCTATTATAATTTATTAAAACAACCTCTCCGCTATATTTGGCTGCTATCTCATCATTCTATTTATTAGATGCTTTTATTTTTGCCACATCATAAATATTCCTAGGTGTCACTAGACTCACTTCCTCCTTCTCCTTCTTCTTATTATGCATGTTTTTTTATAAACTTTTTGATATCATTATTATGCATTTCTCATTGTTTTCAATTTATGTCAATCAATTATGAGTTATATCTTACGTTATCAATTTTCCTTTCACATTCATGCACAATTATTACACTGAGTGGTGAGTAATGATCCACTTCCTATAACATTATTATGCATTTTTCATTACTCACTCTCAATTTATTATGTCAATCGAGTAATATTTTACACTATCAATCCGCTTTTTACATTCATGCACAATTATTCTATTTAGTGGTGAGTAATGATTTCATACGTTGAAAATTCAATTATTCATTCAATTCAATGGAAAAAAAACCACATAACAACTCATAAGTAATAAATCGGTATAAATCAGTCTGTCGAGCACAACAAATCTGCCTGGGCTTGCAATCTAGACTATGATTCTAAATTTGTGGTCGTCGTTATGCGGCAACATCATTGTCATTTCAGCCGCAATCACGACTACAAACCATAATTTAAAACCAAGACCCGAAAAAAAACTCCATGACATGTTTAGTCCCCTCCGCCTCAAATCAAATTGTAATACAAAGTTAAAGATAAACTTTTAGCCAGTACGAGAATAAGAGGATTATAGTCAAAGGGAAGAATATTATTTTAATTTTTAGGTAACTCCAATAATTTTTCACAAATAAATGATTGCTTTCATAATTTAGTAATAGACAACTACTTTGTAACTTTCAATTTTTTGTGTATTGCAATAATTTCAAGCATAGTGACTTTTGAAATTGGATTATGTTTCACAATGTAATTTAAGTCAATCGACATTTTCCAATTTGACATTTGTACATGTCAGTCAACTACATGCATCACATATAAAAGTTGTTGCTATAAGCTTTTTTTTTTCCTTTCTATGAACTTGTGGCATATTCCAACTTTATGTTTAACAATTTTTACAAACATTAATGTTATATCTAAATTTGTCGCAATTATTATTATGTTATACTTATAAAACATAAATTGTGAACAATATAGTCATCTCACTTAAGCCCATTCAATTACATATTCAAGTGTATGAATGAGTAAAAGATTTGTTTTTATATAAGTTGCAATATTTTTTGTAAGTTTTTGTCATGAGTTCTCTATATAACAACTATAGTTAGTTTTTTAAGAAATTTTAGTTACACATTTTAGTTTGAAACCTATTATTATTTCTGATGTAGGAGGGTTCGCTGCAAGAATCGAGGAAGAAACGGCTTTGCGGGGAAATGCAGAAAAAGATCGTCCGGTGTCAGATTGCCTATTATTATACCTTTCCGAAAAGGGAATTGCGCCACGAACACAACACATTGCTTCGCCATGACGTATGGGCTCCAGAATCGTTTTGAGCTCTTCTTGGGCCTCAAAACAGTCATTTTAGTTTTCCCGTAATTTCGGGTTTTTCTGTTTTACAGCCGCTTTAGTTTTTCTTTTAATTTAGGGCTTTTCTGTTTTACCTAATTTTCGTACTAGGGTTTCTATTTTCTATTTAAAGACTTTCTGTGCTGTAACAAAAGGGTATCTTTAATAAAATAATTAATTTTCAGAGTTTTTCTCTTCTCTGGTGGATTCCAGAACTTGTTCTTTTTTTTAGGATTAGCGCTTGCTAACCCTTTGCGATTTCCGACTGCGTCAATTTCTCAATACATTTAAACACACCGAAACTGTAACATCCTCTAAATGTATTATTTAAAATAATTAAGACTTATAAATATATATATTTCGTTATTAATTTAGGTGTGATAATTATTTGCCTTGTTCGACTTATTGTAGTTGATAAAATTATTAGTAAGAATTATTTGCCTTGTGTGATAATTATATATATATATATATAATTATGTTTTTTTAGTACAAGAAGAATTTGAGCTAAGGGTTTGTGGCTAGGTGTGACCCAACCCATAACAGAAATTTGGGCTTGGAGTTGGTGGCTTAGTTTTTGTATGATCAAGGTTAAGAAAAAAAAATATAAATAAATAAAATAATATTTGCTCCCTTCTATTCTTTATTTGGGCCCAACACTATCTACCCAATAATCTCCACTTTAAATTTTCCCTAAAGTCCACAATATTTCCATACTAAGTAATAGTAAGCAGAAAAAAATACCAAAACCCTAGCCGTCATCTCCTTCGTGAAGCAAACTTTTCGTGTGAACAACTTCGTAGGGGCTTAGAGTTTCGTACTAGGAAGAAAAGCGGCCAAGGTAAGGTTTTTCTCCGCACAAATTATAGTTAGACCGTTAGTTGGATACATGAAGCTTATAATTGTAATTTCTTGTTTTTGAAAGAAATAAATGTAGACTAATAAAATAAAATAATGAAATCCGAAATCTTTAACATTGAGTTGATATGTAATGTATGTCTTTTCAAGAAGTAAAAATGTGAATTTTTATCTTTTACGTGATAAAGTTTTAATTTTTATGATGAGTATGAAGCAAAATATGATTATTTTTTTATGTTATATATATATGACAAGATTTTGGTTCGATGATGTATATGAGTTGGAGTTGAAGTTTCTTGTTATATATAAAGTTTTAATCTTTATGGTGTAAATGAAGTCAAGTCTCGATTTTTATGCGTACGTTGTGAAAATTATTATTTAATGATTATTTGTCTATGAATATATGATTCTCATGATAAGGATGTGTGATATGTGATCTTTGTGATATGTGAATATGATGATGGTTTTAAAAATATGATTTTTTTTGTTGAAAGTATATGACATGATTCTTAGTGAGCTGTGTGCGAGTATAGTGTTGATAATATATGGTCATGTCATGGCATGTGCATCTTTGTGGGAGTTGCCTTAGTGGCAGGTTTATTTCCTCATTGGTATGAGTGATTTTTCTGTGTGGAAGTTGCCTTAGTGGCAGGTTTATATCCGGCTCATATAGTTTTAAGAGCATGCATTATACATATATTTTTTTTATACGATTTGCCATTTGCACATTTTTTTCTTTTAAATTACAAGTTTTTACCTTTATATGTTTTGTGTTATTGTTCTATATGTTTAGCTTTGGTTTGATGTGGATGATGGAAAAAATTGACCCTTACAACAACATTTTAGGTACTAATGAGTTCGAGGAGATTCAAGAATAATTGATGAGTATTAACGTGCGGCGAACGTGGGGTAAAAATGGGGCTTTCAAGACAATTTTGTAATAATAAGTATTGCCGCAACATTTCTATGTTTATTTATTTTTTAAATTTTTTGTCACTAAACTTTTAAATGCATTCGAATTCTATAAATACAGAAGTGGGTTTTTGCTTCCGTTAGGAATAATTAATTTTTCCTTTATTTTAGCTTGAATAAACCTTTTTTTTATAATATTAAATAAATGTGATTGTTACTAATTATTTAAAAGCATAAATGTGATTGTTACTAATTATTTAAAAGTTTAAATGTAGATATTCTTACCCAAAAAAATTATGGTAAATTTTTCTAAAAGTATTTTTTTTAGTAACGCTTTGGACCAAAAATCCGGGGCGTTACATTATGGTATTAGAGCAATAATCCTCGGAAAATTTTTGGGGGGACGATTATGTATGACGCATGCCTTGATTTATGTGTGATGTTTGACTTTGATATATTTTATTCTATGATTTATTACTAATTTGGTTATATATATTCATATAGGGAAAATTAACATTTTGCATTGATTATTTGGTCTCTTTTAATACTTATTGATTTTTTTCTTTCTTCTCAAAAACAGAAATTTTCCTTCAATTAATTGCAATTATAATATGCCTTAAATTCTTAATCGTATGATTTGAAATAGTTTAATTTGATTCAATGCAATAATTAATTACGATTTTATGATGGTATAAATTATGAATTTATTGCATTATAAATTGAAATTATCTCGATTTAATTTGATTCAATGCAATAATTAAGTACGACTTTATGATGGTATAAATTATGAATTTATTGCATTATAATTTTAAATTATCTGGATTTAATTTGATTCAATGCAATAATTGCTTTTAATTTTATGACGTTGTGAATTTACTCTCATGATTTAAATTTTTTTTGAATTTTTAATAATTGTTTGTATGTTATGAATTTAATAATCGTGATTTAATGACATTATGACGTTATGAATGTACTATTATGACATTATCAATTAGTTGAAACTGATTGATGTTTTTTTTTTAAAACTATAAATGATTAGTTGTTATTTTGTTATACAGTGAAATTATTGCGTAATAAATTAGATTGATTTGATTTGAAAACATACGATATTTAATTGGTCTCCACCTTAATTATGAAATTAATTAGGCCAATTGAATTTATAATGTTTATGAATGCTCCTTAATTACTTAATTTTGTGTTATGATCTAAATTTTTGTAATAAAGACAATTCGTTAAATCTCTAACTGGTATAAAATTGTATGATTCCCACAATATAAGTGAAGGGTAACACCGTAAAAAGTTGTATTAGTGGAATTCTGGCTAAGGAAAGACTTGGTTATTAAGTGGTCCATTGACCCGCCTCTCTTTCCTGGGAACCCCACTAGTACACGACTTATCGTGTGACCTAAAGCTATTGTCCCCATAATAGAAGGGAAGGGTAATACCATAAAAAGTTGTAGTAGTGGGATTCTGGCTAAGGAAAGACTTGGTTATTCAGTGGTCCGTAGACCCACCTCTCTTTCCTGGGAACCCCCCTAGTACACAATTTATTGTGTGACCCGAACCTACTATATAGTTGTGAATCAAAATATTCCATACGACCCTAAGGTTACAATGAGATCGCAGTGTTGTCCTGATTTGATAATTGTAGGAAGTATGGCTCGTCGTACGAATCGATCAGTACCCCAGGGAGAAAGTGACATGACTGAAGCAATCCAAGCCATGAATGCAATGACTGCCGCAATGGCCCAACAAGCTGCAGTTCAAGCTCAACAGGCTGCAGACCAGGTTCAACGTAATGCGCAGAGGGACCTAAGGGAGGAAGCAGCTATGGCAACAAGAGGACTGACTAAATTCCTTAGGCAAGATCCGCCAAAATTTAAAGGGGAGCGTGACCCTGACAAGGCCGACCTCTGGCTGCAGGAGATTGAGAAGATCCTTGAGATCCTCCACTACCCCAGATGACACGAAGGTGGAGCATGCCGCTTATTTGTTGATTGGTGAAGCTGAAAACTGGTGGCGAGGGGCGAGGCAAATGATGGATAGAAATCATGAAGAGGTGACCTGAGAAGTTTTCAAGAGAAAATTCTTGGACAAATATTTTCCAAAGAGTGCCAGGGCTGAGAAGGAGGCCCAATTCCTGAGACTATATCAGGGAAGTCTCACCGTGTCCGAGTATGCAGCAAAGTTTTGAGTCCTTAGCAAAACACTTTCGCTATTTTCGTAACCAAATGGATGAAGAGTACATGTGTGAGAGGTTTGAAAGCAGACTCAGATATGAAATTAAGGAGTCTGTGGGACCTATATAGATACGTCAATATCAGGTGCTGGTGGAGAAGTGCAAAAAGGTGGAGATCATGAAACGGGGCCGCCTGAACAGAGGTGCTATTGGGGGACCAATGAGACCCCAGGTAGGAAATCAAACACAACCTTACCATTTGATTATGGGGTTCTATCTCTAATTATTACTTTCAAACGGGGAAATGGTGACCAACAAAACAAAGGCAGTCGGTTCCAACAGAAAAAGCCGTATGCCCGCCCACAGGGGACTACTGGAGATTGACCGGGACCCCAAAACAGGGGAGATCAGAGGCATCAGAGTCCAACACAAAACCAGGCGCATATTGTTCGATGCTATCACTGTGGACAGGAGGGACATAGGCTGACTGAGTGTCCAAGAAGAACCAAGATATGTTATGCTTGTCAGAAACCAGGCCATATGGCAAAAGATTGTCGGGAGAAGGATACTGTCAACAACAAGGATGTGGCACGCCCTACTGCTCGACGACGTGTTTATCACATTAGAGGAGAAGAAGCACCATCTTCCTCAGAACTTATCCAGGGTGAGTGTTTTATTGTTGGAAAAATACTTTCTGTGATATATGATTCTGGAGCAATACACTCGTTCATTTCATTAGATTGGGTGGAATCGCTCCAACTAGATGTCACTACCTTACCATTCAATTTAATGGTTACCCTTCCCTCTGCTGAACCAGTAAAATGTAATTTGGCGTGTTTGCAATGCTCGCTGACTGTGTTTAAAATGAATTTTAAGATCGATTTAATTTGTATTCCTCTGAAACATCTTGGAGTAATTTTGGGAATGGATTGGTTGTCTAGCAACTACATCATGTTAGACTGTGCCCGACGGAACGTGATATTTCCAGATCCCGATATTTCGAAGTTCCTTTCAACCAACAAATTGATGTTTTCTCTGGAGGGAGGAGTCCATAAATATGTGAAGGTGCAAACACGAGAAGGGGGGGTTGAATTGTGTTTGACTTAACTTGAATACTTTTCCTGTTTTTATACTTTTAAAACAAAACTTGATGTATAATTAAAAACAGAGTTAGCAGCGGATAAAAGTAAAAATAAAACTCACATTTTTTATACTGGTTCGCCGTTAACGAGGCTACGTCCAGTCCCTTCACCTTGAAGGATTTCACTAATTCAAACCTTGAATTACAACCTTGCTACTAACCCTCCAAATTAGTCTTCTCAAACAGTCGAACAATCCTAGACTTCTTTGAGGAATGCAACTCCTGTCTTCAGCCAATCTGACAATCCCAGATTGTAGAAGAAATCACAACACTATGAATCTAATTGCCAAGTAACCTGCTACCTCTACTGACTCCCTCAGATTGTAGACTCTACTTCAACAACTTAGATTTGACACAGTGGAAGGAAAATAACACGAGTACTTGCTTCTTGAAAGCTGGGACTCACAATTGACTTCTATGAAAATTTGAGAGTGTTTGCTTTGGAAGTGTATGACTCTTTTGTGATTTTTGATTTTAAGTATTCTGCCTTGAGCCTCCTTTTATAGATGCAGATTTGGGCCTCTTCCAAGCTTAAATTCGAGCTGAATCTTGCTGGATTCTCTGTAAAAATAACTTGACCAATTGGGCTTCATTTAAATAAAAAACATATCTTCAGATTTCTTTTCAAAATAACTGGCCAATTAAATAAGTTAGTTCCTTCCCGCCACAGCTCCTGAATTCCACAACACCTCACTTTATTTTTGTAACAAATATTTTCAATCCTTTGATCAAAATAAATTAAATTCTCCACCGTATAATTTTCCTGATTAAATCTGGACCATTGGATCTTCATGCGCTAGTCCACATCTGGACCAAACTAATTGATATGCTGTGATCCTCTGATTTCGGCCTTCCTTGGACCACACTTCCTGACCCTCTGATCTTTTGATTTCGGCCATCTTGGATGCGCACCTGATATGCTATAATCCTCTGAATTCGGCCTTTGCTGGACTATACATTCTGTCCCTCTGATTTCGGCTAACATTGGGCCATGGTCTGATTTTCTGATCTGGACCATCACTGGACCAAATAATTAATTCTGAACCACTGATCTGGAAATCTTCCCTCTGATCTGGACTAATTCTGGACTTTGGTCTGGATTAAATTGAAATTAAATCTGGACAATAAATATTTCAGTATGGGCATTTTACCTTTGATTTTAGATCAGGTCAAGATCATTCTGGAAATCATTTCTTCTTGTCTTGACTTAGTTTCATGCCCTGAATCATGCTCTCTTATTGTCTGGGTCAAATCTGGATTGATTCTCTTGTTCTGGACTCATAAACATAGCTTCTGGTTGAGTCTGGAACAAGTCTGGGCAGTTTAATATTTCACTGCCAGGCCATCTTCTGGTCAGAATAACTTCTGGAATAAATCTGATATTTGATTCCTCTTGGTCTGGACAAACTCTCCCTCTGGCAGGCTTTCTTCTGGTATGGTCCAGGTCTTCTTCTGACATTGCTTCCTTCTGATCTGGACAAGCAAAGATATCTTCTGGTGATCCTGGAGTATCTTCTGGTAATTCCAGAATGCATTTTCTGCTTCTACAATCTTCAACTTCTAGTGACATTTGATTTAATAATTCAAGGTTCAAAATAAGATTACATGGAGTGCTTTTGTAAACATCAAAATCCTAAGTACTTAGAACCAACTTGGTTCCAACAATATGTGTTTCTCAACTCAGTAAGCATGAGTCTAGAGGTTGTTGTCGATGAGATCTCGGTAGTGAAGGATTTCTTTGAGGTTTTCCCACCAGACGTACCAAGACTACCCCCAGTCCGTGATGTCGAATTTTCTATCGATGTTATTCCAGGTACTGGACCCATCTCTATCGCTCCTTACAGAATGGCCCCCTTAGAGCTATCAGAACTAAAGAACCAATTGGAACACCTTCTGTCTAAGAAATTCATTCGGCCTAGTGTGTCACCACGGGGAGCCCCTGTGTTATTGGTCAAGAAGAAGGATGGAAAGTCGAAATTGTGTGTTGATTATCGACAGCTCAACAAAGTCACAATAAAAAACAGATACCCTTTACCTCGCATTGATGATTTAATGGACCAACTCAGAGGGGCAGAGGTGTTTTCTAAGATTGATCTGAAGTCGGGATACCACCAGATTCGAGTGAAAGAAAATGATATATCCAAGACAGTCTTTAGAACGCAATATGGGCACTATGAGTACTTGGTGATGCCTTTTGGAGTGACCAACGCGCCAGCTATCTTCATGGATTATATGAATCGTATCTTCCGTCCGTTCTTAGACAAGTTTGTGGTGATCTTTATGGATGACATCTTGATCTATTCCAAGAGTCAAGAGGAACATGAGGAACATTTGCATCAAGTTCTGCAAGTACTGAAGGAGCAACAACTATATGCCAATCTAGGGAAATGTGAATTTTGGTTGGAAGAAGTTAAGTTCTTGGGACATGTAATTTCTAAGGAAGGGATCGTTGTCGACCCATCCAAGGTAGAAGCTGTGATGGCATGGAACCAACCGCAGACAGTTACAGAGATTAGGAGTTTTCTGGGGTTGGCTGGGTACTATAGGAGATTTATTGAGGGATTTGCCAAGATTGCTGCTCCATTGACACACCTTACGAAGAAAAACCATATTTATGCTTGGACTGAGGAGTGTGAGAAAAGTTTCCAACTGATGAAAGAGAAACTAACTACATCTCCAGTGTTAGTGTTGCCACAACCAGAAGAGCCTTATGAAGTTTATTGTGATGCCTCATACCAAGGATTGGGTTGTGTACTGATGCAAAACAAACAAGTAGTGGCATATGCTTCAAGGCAATTGAAGGTGCATGAAAAGAATTATCCCACTCATGACTTGGAGTTAGCTGCAATTGTCTTTGCATTGAAAATTTGGAGACATTATCTGTATGGGTGTAGTTTTGATGTATTTAGTGACCATAAGAGTTTGAAATACTTGTTTGATCAAAAGGAGCTTAACATTAGGCATAGGAGATGGATGGAGTTTATTAAAGATTATGAGTTCACATTGCATTACCATCCAGGGAAAGCAAACGTAGTGGCTGATGCCCTCAACAGGAAGCGCGTTCATCTCTCGTTTGTAACAATGAAGGGGTTGGAGTTGTTAGAGAAGTTCTGTGACTTGAATCTTAATTTGGAATCTCCAATGGGGAAAGTGCACTGTGGAATGATCATTATAGATAGTCAACTGATGAAAGAGATTAAAGTTCTCCAAGTTACAAACGTATTGACTCAAGAGAAAAGGAAGTTGATTGAGGTTGGCAGGGCACCTGAATTCAAGGTGGGCCCAGATGATATTTTGAGATGTAATGGATGTGTTTGTATACCCGAAAATACCGAATTAAGGAGGACTATCTTGGATGAGGCACACAAAAGCAAGCTGAGTATTCACCCTGGTACCACCAAAATGTATAAAGACCTTAAGCAGAAGTTTTGGTGGGCAGGAATGAAAAAACAAGTAGCAGAATATGTGGCTTCGTGTTTGACTTTTCAGAAAGCTAAGGTAGAACATCAAAAGCCAGGGGGACTATTAAGGCCATTAGACATATCAGTATGGAAATGGGATACTATATCCATGGATTTTGTGGTAGCATTGCCTAATACTCAACGGAAGTTTGACTCCATTTGGGTGATTGTCGACAGGTTGACCAAATCTGCCCATTTCATACCCGTGAGGACTAATTATGATGTGACTAAGCTTGCAGAGATATACATTGCAGAGATTGTCAGACTACATGGGGTACCCTCTAGCATTGTGTCAGATAGAGATCCGAAGTTCATTTCTCGTTTGTGGGGAGCATTACATGAGGCGTTGGGTACTAAGTTGAGATTGAGTTCGGCCTATCACCCTCAAACCGACTGACAAATAGAAAGAACTATTCAGACCCTGGAGGATTTACTGAGAGCGTGTGTGCTAGATGAGCGAGGAGGTTGGGATAATATATTGCCTCTCATTGAGTTCACCTACAACAACAGCTATCATGCAAGCATTGGGATGGCACCGTACGAGGCTCTGTATGGGCGTAAGTGCCAAACCCCCTTGTGTTGGTATCAGGATGGTGAGAACTTAATTGTGGGGCCAGAATTGGTACAACATACCACAGATAAGGTTCGTCTGATCCAAGAAAGGATGAAGGCAACACAAAGCAGACAAAAGAGTTATGCCAACCAACGGAGGAAACCGCTGGAGTTTCAAGAGGGTGAACATGTACTTTTGAGAGTGACGCGTACTACTGGAGTTGGTAGGGCACTAAAGTCGAAGAAGTTAACTCCTAAATTCATCGGCCCATACCAGATCCTTCGACGTGTGGGTGTAGTAGCTTATCAAATTGCCTTGCCTCCGAGTTTGGCCAAGCTGCATGATGTGTTCCACGTGTCACAGTTGAGGAAGTACATGGCTGATCCTTCCCATATTATCGTGCCAGATGATATCCAGTTGAAGGAGAACCTTTCTTTTGCAGTTCCACCATTGAGCATTGGAGACAGGACTACTAAGCACCTACGAGGTAAGGAGATCACATTGGTCAAGGTAATTTGGGACCAAACAACTGGACATGCAACTTGGGAATTAGAGGAAAAAATGAGAGAGCTCTACCCTAACCTTTTCATGTTAGACTAGTTTCGAGGACGAAACTGTTTTTAAGGGGGTGAGTATTGTAACATCGTCTAAATTTATTATTTAAAATAATTAAGACTTATAAATATATATATTTTGTTATTAATTTAGGTGTGATAATTATTTGCCTTGTTCGACTTATTGTAGTTGATAAAATTCTTAGTAAGAATTATTTGCCTTGTGTGATAATTATATATATATATATATATATAATTATGTTTTTTTAGTACAAGAAGAATTTGAGCTAAGGGTTTATGGCTAGGTGTGACACAACCCATAATAGAAATTTGGGCTTGGAGTTGGTGGCTTAGTTTTTGTATGATCAAGGTTAAGAAAAAAAAATATAAATAAATAAAATAATATTTTCTCCCTTCTATTCTTTATTTGGGCCCAACACTATCTACCCAATAATCTCCACTTTAAATTTTCTCTAAAGTCCACAATATTTCCATACTAAGTAATAGTAAGCAGAAAAAAATACCAAAACCCTAGCCGTCATCTCCTTCACACCTCATCTCTTTCGTGCAGCAAACTTTTCGTGTGAACAACTTCGTGGGGGCTTAGAGTTTCGTACTAGGAACAAAAGCGGCCAAGGTAAGGGCTTTTCCCCGCACAAATTATAGTTAGACCGTTAGTTAGATACATGAAGCTTATAATGAAATCCGAATTAATGTGAATTTTTATCTTTTACGTGATAAAGTTTTAATTTTTATGATGAGTATGAAGCAAAATTTGATTATTTATTTATGTTATATATATATGACAAGATTTTGGTTCGATGATGTATATGAGTTGGAGTTGAAGTTTCTTGTTATATATAATGTTTTAATCTTTATGGTGTAAATGAAGTCAAGTCTCGATTTTTATGCGTACGTTGTGAAAATTATTATTTAATGATTATTTGTCTATGAATATATGATTCTCATGATAAGGATGTGTGATATGTGATCTTTGTGATATGTGAATACGATGATGATTTTAAAAATATGATTTTTTTTTGTTGAAAGTATATGACATGATTCTTAGTGGGCTGTGTGCGAGTATAGTTTTGATAATATATGGTCATGTCATCGCATATGCATCTTTGTGGGAGTTGCCATAGTGGCAGGTTTATTTCCCCATTGGTATGGGTGATTTTTCTGTGTGGAAGTTGCCTTAGTGACAGGTTTATATCCGGATCATATAGTTTTAAGAGCATGCATTATACATATATTTTTTTTATACGATTTTCCGTTTGCGCATTTTTTTCTTTTAAATTACAAGTTTTTACCTTTATATGTTTTGTGTTATTCTTCTCTATGTTTAGCTTTGGTTTGATGTGGATGATGGAAAAAATTAACCCTTACAATAAAATTTTAGGTACTAATGAGTTCGAGGAGATTCAAGAGTAATTGATGAGTATTAACGTGCGGCGAATGTGGGGTAAAAATGGGGCTTTCAAGACAATTTTGTAATAATAAGTATTGCTGCAACATTTCTATGTTTATTTATTTTTTTTAATTTTTTGTCACTAAACTTTTAAATGCATTCGAATTCTATAAATACGGAAGTGGGTTTTTGCTTCCATTAGGAATAATTGATTTTTCCTTTATTTTAGATTGAATAAACCTTTTTTTTTATAATATTAAATAAATGTGATTGTTGCTAATTATTTAAAAGCATAAATGTGATTGTTACTAATTTTTTAAAAGTATAAATGTAGATATTCTTACCAAAAAAAATTATCGTCAATTTTTCTAAAAGTATTTTTTTTTAGTGACGTTTTGGACCAAAAATCCGGGGAGTTACAGAAACAAAATTAATTCATATAAAATGAAGATCTATATACCTTCAAAGACATGGATTCATATACACTTCTATACCTCAAAATTTTAAGATCTACCATAGGAGTAAGCTATAAATGCTTTACTCATAATAACACCATTTAAGAAACCAAACAAGTCATAACATTTCATACTCATATAATTTTACAAATAATTTTTTCATTCCCAATATTTTAAAAAAAGTATCAAATGAATTTTGCGAATAAATAAACTAATAGTCATAATAAATAATTAAAATATTATTAATATTATCATTTTATAAAATAAAAATATATATTTTATTTGACAGAAAATACACAAATTTATTAAAAATTATAATAAAATACGAATATATAAAAAATTATTAAAAAAGTTACTTCCAATTACACAAATTTATTTAAAATTATTATAAAATATGGATATATTAAAAATTATTAAAAAAATAATGAACAAAAGTTTACTATACATGTATTCTGAAAAAATATGTTAATACTCGACTTTCATCAATTAAATTATTTATTTGTATTTGAATGCTATTTTTGGTTTTAAAATTGTCTTATTATAATGAAATTTTGAATGTCAAAAAATAAATGAGAAATACAATATTGCATAAAATTAAATTAGTTTTCAATAGAATTTATTTATTGTACATGTCAACATAACTACAATTCAAAAACTTTTAAAATCAAATTTGTAATATTGCACAAACAATTTACTAAAACTTTTAAATACCTAAAATTATATTTAAAGTTTATGTAAAACTTTAATAATATAAATTTCAAACTCATGATGAAATATATCTAATAAACAATTTCCTTTACAATAACTTTCCATGCTCGCAATTGAAACGTTATACTAATAAAACAAATAAATTTATAATGCGCTACAATATAATTCAACATTAACATTATTTAAAATAAAAAGTATTAAATCATACTTTTAAATTTTTACATCTTATTTTTTGGTTTTTATTTTACATTTTATTTCATCAAATAAATATAAATACCATTATATGTTGAAAAACAAATTGACAATCAAAGTACAAGAAGAAAAACAATCATCCAATATTATAAGTTATCAGGCAAAATTGACAAAATTTGAAAAAAATTAAATTAAATGATTGTGATAAATAAGATTTTCTCTAATTTTAATTTTCCTAATTATATTCAACTATTCTAAATCAATAAAGTAATATTGTAAAATAACTATATTTATCATACGTAAAATATTATTTATAAAACTTGTGAAATGATTTAATTATTTAATTAATACCCGCACAACGCACAAGTCATTATCTAGTATTACTAATTAGAATTAATCATTTACTTCACTTGCTTTTATTTTTTTGACACAATGTAACACAATAGATTTGTCCGACTACACAATGCAATGCACTATACTTTCTCCTTTTTGTAAAAATATAGCATTAAAAAAATATGAATAACTTTGTACCAAATATATATATATATATATGATTAACTTATATAACATACATTAATACGTTAATGCTAATTCATTTAAGGGGGGCAGCAAGCTAAGTAATGCCTTAAATTAAATTAAATTAATCTCTCAAGTTTTAATTTATTAGTGTGTGAGTGGTTTGATATATGTAGATAATGTTCATAATTTGTATTAATGTTGAGAATGTGAGATCTCCAATACATGTAGCATAAACAATAATGTTAGCAAAAACAAGTGTGGGATAGAGTGTAGAATATGCATGCATATGATCGATCATCATGCATGTGAGTTTGGAAATGAGCACTAATTGGTGCACTTGCTAATTGTAATGTTAATTTCTTTTAAATGCTTTTTTAGATATAGACATATAGTGTAAGGTTAATTCCTTTTAATATTTTTTTCACATATATATAGGCCTATAGTGTAAGGTTAATTTTTTTATCGTGTGATAAATATCAGGAAGTCACACATATCATTTAACAAAGCAATTTATACTTAAAAAACAATATAACTTGTGTGGACTCAACAGGGGTTAAAATTACAGTTAATTAAACAAGTCGCTAAACATATGTAAAGGTCATATACAGGTATCATATACAAGAGTGCTTAATCTATAGCACATGCGCTAGTAGTTGCATATCATAGCTGTGACTTTGTGGTCAGTTGTCACTCTTGAAGTGGGGGATTTACTTGATCACCATTTTCAAATCAATAATTACTATTACAACTATGATGGTGAGGATACTTAGTCAAAGATTAAAGATTAACTGGTTTACACCTTTACTTACCATATTGGTTAATAGATAATAAAGTGTCACTTGTTTGCCTACCTATGTGAAACTTTAAAACACATAACTTTTTCACTTTCAAAAACAAAAGAACTATTAAATGGATGCTAAATTTCTTTTTCGATAATTGTTTAAGTTGTCCAAAGAAATTGCTCATATGCCATTGTGATTATCATCAAAAAATTGTAACAAGCACATATATTACAAAGCTACTCTCAACTTTGATCAACTTTAAAATACTAACTTTTTCACTTTCAACGTAAAGTTGAATTCTAATTTTCTATCATAACCGAGAATTTCATAAATAAGAGAAATTGTAGCCAACTAGCGATTATGTATAACTCCGGGAACAATTAAATCCAGCTGTAATATTATACAAAAAAAATTATACTAAATATTGTAAAATGATATCTGTATTTAGTTTAACTAGAAAATTTCCTATCTATCTATTTATATATGATATCTGTATATAGTTGAGAAATAATTTCCTATGATATTTGTATATCGTTGAAATTTTCTTTAAAAATAATAATTTTTATAGTGATTAATTATTTAGAAATGCGTTTTAAATGATTAATGTACGAGTAAAATTTTAGAAATTTTATAATTTTAAAAATACACATTATTTATTTCATTTTTATTGTATTTAGAAATGTGATTTATTTTAGTTGTTTTTATTTAGACGTGATTTATTGAGAAATAATTTAAGGAAAAACTTTAAATTCTCAATGATTTTTTTTGTGCTAAATGATTAATGATATATTTTATGATAATTTAAGTCTAGAAATCAATTTTTAAAATGATGTGTAACTTTTAAAGTGATTTATGTACTATCTGATTCAATTTAGTTTGGTAGCGTGTTGTATCTTCTAGTATATAATTATTTATCTTATCTGCTACATGGAAATCTCTGCTTTAGTTTATTGTAACTTTTAAATGGTGATTAATTCAAAAAAAAAATTAATCGAGATCAATTTGGAGTAGTTAGTTTTCTATGAGAGTATATTATGTGTTAGAATCATCATTTGAGTTATGTGATGAACGCAAAATCTTAGTGCTAACTTTTGGATTAATTATGTGAATGTGTATATGATTATATAAATACTAAATTGTTTGTGTTTCAAGTGTTCTAATTGATGGGAATTAGTGTATAGAGTTAGAGGAGTTAGAGTAGTCGAGAGCATCTAAAAGTGAAATAATTCTATATTTTTTCAATCGGATTATTGATTATATTGATATAAGTGTCGTTGTTACTACTTGTAAGTTACAAATAAATTATTGTGAATATGTAATTACGTGAACTTTTAACTTGAAGTAAGGAGTAGAAGTTGTGGCGCTGCCTTTGCAATCCTGAACTATGTTAAAAATATACTTTTAATTACCCATATGTTTGAATTTGAATGACTATAGTTATAGTTGCTTTAACTAATTAACTCCATGAGTAGGAGAGACTAGTTACTCCGATGACTCATTGTCGATGAAAGAGACAATAATAACTCACTATTTTGTTAGAAGTGTCTTTTAATTTTATTCTTTAAATAGTTGAAAAACATGTTCATTGCTTATGTCAATTGAATGAATTTAATTATGAAATGTATGTTATTGTGAAATAGTATCTCTATCATTGATTTTTTTTCTCTTTCTTTCTCCTTGAATATATATAAAGTATGTTTTTATAGAGTCATTGATTGTAAATCTATAATATGTTATTAAGTTTTTAGATGTGTTTAATATTTTAAAAACTACTCTCTTTGTTAGACTTAAGTTAAATTTGTTGAATGTTTGGTGATATGATCTAAACTTTATTTTACGGAATAAAACTAGTAATATTTTGTTTCAAAAAATAATTGAAGTTGACAATGTACTTGGAATGTGTTTCATTTAACCCAACACAATGAACTAAGTTATTATTAACTAAATCTATATGTTATGTTTTATATGTAAATTATAGTGAGTAACTCTATGGTATTTTCTTTAATAATCGAGTGATAAATGTGATGTGTTTAATTGATTTATTGTGTTATGTTAGCCTATCATGCTAACTTAATTGATTTTTGACATAGTGTGCTTAACTGAATAGTGAATGTGTTATATATGTTTATTATATCTTTGGGATACTAAGTTTGAATATTGAGGGTATTTAGTTAGATATATGTTTGTTTATTTGTTCATTATAAATTTCGAGGACGAAATTTCTTTAACGAGGGGAGAAATGTAACACCTCAATTTTTATAATAAACTATTTTATTAATGAAATAAGATTTTTAATAATTAATTTGATGTTAAAATTATTTTAGAATATATGTTGATAGATTTTGTGATTAATTTTCGTTATATGGATGTATTCTATGATGTATTAGTTTGATACATATTATATTAAATGAGTGATATAAATAATAAATATTTTAATTTATTATTTTATATATTTTTCTATTAATAATTGTATTTTAGTGTAATATTTTAAAGAATAAGATTTCATGCGATTTTACATGTATCTATGCGTACCTAATTAATGTTATATTTTTGTGTGCATGTTAAGTACGCACATAGTTATATTTCAATTATTTAGAACTATTTTCTATTGTTAGTTATTTGTTTTATAAATAATTATATTGGGATAGTAGTGATATTGTGTTTGATTTCCTTTATTTTTATATACTTGTTACGACATTATGATTTTATATATATTTATTTTGATTTAGTAATTAATATAAAGTGTTGATGTTATATTAATTTATTTTATAATTTCGACTATTCTCTAATGATAGTAATATTTTAATTTGAGTATTTGGAAAAATAAGTGTTATTATAGTGATTATTTGAAATATGAGAATTTTGGTTATTAATGTATTTTAAAGCTTAATTACTTTATTTTATAACATATTAGTTTGAAATATTAGTAATATTTTAGTAATTAAATTGTGTTTAAAAAAGAAAGTGTTAAAAAAAAGTTAGTTATGATAATCGTTGGTTTATTTTAAAAAATAAATAAATAAAAATGAGTAAAATGTGTTTTATAAGTTAGACACATTTAGAAGACTAAAACCTAATTAAATAATAATAATAAAAAGTATGAGAAAGAGAGGGGAGGACAAGAACAACGGCGGCAGTAGAGAACAAAACAAGAAAATCGGCACTGACTATCGATAACTGTTCCAGAAAACTTTCTCCGTTTTATTCCAAATTTTAGTATCGTGTTTAACTCGTTTAGTAAATCAACTAAACACACTTTTCCATATTTTTAACCATCTCAATTTTTCTCTAAAATACCTACCTGACTTCTCTGTTTACGGAATTCGTTATTTTGCACCGTTCTTCTTCACCGTAAGTCCAATTGAGTGAAACCAACACCAAAACGATCGTGTGAAAAGTGGCTATATTATCCCCTGATTGGTTTTCTGATGTATGGTAAGTTTCCTTGACCGAATTTCGAAATTAGTTTTTAGAGTGTCTTCTCATAATTTATTTTTGACGTTTACCCATAAAATGTCGAGTTATATCGATTGAAGGACAAAGAGTCAAATAACAAAGGTTGTTTGCTCGTGGAATCGTATTTGTATGTGAAAGCGTCGAAATAAGATAAGAGGTGAGAGAGCGTTTGAATTCATGAGTATAATATATTGTGAGATGAACGGGAAACCGTATTTCCCAACGATTCAGTTGGGGCTCGCTACGTAAGATAGTAGCCCTTTGATAGATAAATTAATTAATGTGCAAATATGGAAATTGTGAGGATAAAATGTGGAATAGAAATATTTATAAGTTGTTGATTGATTTAATTTCGTTAAATGTGTAGTATTTGATGTTGTTGTGATATTGGGCGTTGAATGAATTTTATATATATTATTGAATAGATAGATTTATGTGATGTGATAATAAACGATGAATGCATTTTGATAACTTTATGTGATTATGATGATGTATAATTAATAATAATGATGTTATAAATTTGTGATAAGTTTATGTGATGATGTATGACTAATGATAGTGATGCTATAAAATTGTAATGAGTTTATGTGATGAGATATGATTAATGATAGTGATGTTATGAATTTGTGATGAGGATATTGAAATACTCCATAATGGATGAAATAGTGATGATTGCAACTTGTGCTAAAGATGATGCTCTTAATGGAGTAGTCTAGGCTAACGAGGAGAGAAAATAGATGTTTGGAATATTTGAAGTTGATGTAAATATTTGAAGTGGAGATTATTTTGTCATCATATAGGTAGGGCCTGACAAGTCTAGTGATTCCGGGGAAGTACAACTGAATGAGCCTGATCGTGGCGGTCTGCTATTGAGCCTTAGGGAAAGTTTGTTAGACCTTGGAGGTATTCGGGTGGGGAATGTAACACCCCAATTTCTTATTATTATATTTTAACTATCAAATGTAATGCACAACTATTATTATCCGTATGTTGACATGTGCGATAATTTCCTTTGTGTTTGTCATATGTGTTCGCCCTAGTGATTTATTTAAATTATTAATATTAATAATATTCAATTTGTTTTAGTATATATATATATATATACACATATATTTATATAAAAAGGAAATAAGAAGTAAACGTGTGTGTTGCTACCTAATAAGCCTAATAATATACCTAATACTACTAGTACGTATAGATAGGTATATAAGTGAATGAAGGAGACTGTCGTGCAGTCCGTGTCTCTATTTCCCTGTTCTATTAGGAAGAAAAAAAATTGAATTGACTACTACCCTGTTGCATCCTATGAAACCCTATATCCCAAATTTATTTAAAATTTTTTTTCTTTCAAATTTTTATTTAAAAATAATAGAATATAATTAAATAAATAAATAAAACTTTTGAAGATTTCTTTAAGGCAAAAGTATAACTTAATTATGGAAAAGTCATATTAATCCAAAATTTCCATCAACTTAACAATTCGATGGTCATAACAGTGATCAAATTAAATTCTTTTTGAAGCACACGTACAGAAGTTACTGATAATTATAAATGTAGTCCCAACCCGATGTCACTATTAGAGCAAAATATCCCCAAATTACAGATGTTCAAATATAAAATTAACAGAAGGAAGATGATAAAAGTCTTCAAGATGAGACGACTTCCTACACTCTGAGAGTATTAATCTTCACCTGCAACTTGTAGCTCGTCTGCGTCCATCGCAAACGCCAAACACAAACAATGAGGGGTGAGTATCGAAATTATGTAATAGTATAATGTAAACGAGAAGAACACATAAGTAATCAAATTAACACAAACATGAGAACATTCCAGAACATAATATCAAGGATAATCTAATTTAATCACAATAAAACAGTCACAGGGAGAAAATGTTATGCATGTCCTATACTTTATACTTCTTCATCACTTGGTACCATTCTACTCTGAAGTACTTGGTTAGGAGGCCTTGTACTATGCCACTACAAGAGTGGACGGACAATTTATGAATGGCCAAGTCCTCATAGATCCCCTCAACTCAACCCGAGACACATATACGCGATGGTCGGGGTACTCTTGTTTTGCACGGTAGCTTCCGGCCTTAGGGAATAACCCACTAATCCACTTAGGAATTCCCAACGAGATGTACCCCCAAGGTCTATCAGTCTTACCTTACGGTTTGACTGTAGCCTTCCACAATCAGGCTCATTTAGTTGTACTTCCCCGAATCACTAGGTTTGTCAAACCCTCCCTATATGATTACAAAATAATCCTCACTCCAGAACTACAACATCTATCTCATACGTACTGGATTATCATAACTCAATAGTTTTCAATTGTACATCACAATATTCATCATTATATATATATATATATATATTAGTCAATCACAATAAAACCCCAATATTTGGTCTACACTACTCACAATACACAGTCCAATCACATAATAAGAAATCAAACAGGTGGGACATTGAAGTAATATCACAATTTCAATCAAGTTACAAGAATACTCAAGTACATATCATTCATACAATAACAATCAGCATAAGGTTCATAAAACTAGACAGTATGAAATCTTGATATACATAAATTCACAACAATTCTATAGGTTACTAAAATATATTTTAGTTCTCCATATTACCATCCATATATTATTAAGTAATTATTATCACTCAATAGGGCTCGACCATACGTAGTAAGCCCCAAATGAATATCTGGGAATTTCAGTATTCCCGTTCATCTCATGTCATTTTATACTCATAATATCGAACCTCATCTCACCCCTTACCTTGGCTGAAGATTTTTCTCAACGAAGCTGATCCGTTGATGTAATGTGTCGCGTCTTCGCCAATCACCGTCTCTAACAGCCTAGTCTTTGAAATCAATGTTTGATTTTGATATTAAGAGTTGCGGCTGGATGCAACAGGGCAGTAGTCAATTCAATTTTTTCTTCTTCCTAATAGAACGGGGAAACAGAGACACGGAATGCACGACAGCCTCCTTTATTCACTTATATACCTATCTATACATACTAGTAGTATTTGGTATATTATTAGGCTTATTATCAGACCTATACACTTAGCCCATGACCCTTATTATTATTAATATTATTATTATTATTATTATTATCATTATTATTATTATTGTTATTATTACTACAATCATAAACCCACTCTACTAATGCTTAAGTTAATAGACTAATGTAGCAACACACACTTTTACTTCTTATTTTCTTATATATATATATATTTTAAATCAAAATTGAATATTATTAATATTAATAATTTAAATAAATCATTAGGGCAAACACCTAGGACAAACACGAAGGAAATTATCACACATGTCAACATACGGATAATAATAGTTGTGCATTATATTTTATAATTAAAATATAATAATAAGAAATTGGGGTGTTACATTTCTCCTCCTGTAAAAAAAATTTTCGTCCTCAAAATTTACTTGAGGAAAACAACTCTGGATACGAATTACACACTTGACTTTTGACTTCCCACGTAGCAGTTTCACCAACAGCACCTCCCCAGACAACCTTAACCAATGAAATTGTCTTACCCCTTAATTCTTTGACTTTCTAGTCCTCAATCCGTAGCAGTAAGGTCTCAAAAGTTAGATTCTCTTTTATTTGGACTTTGTCTGACTCGATTATATGTGAAGGATAAAAAATGTACATGCGAAGTAGAGACACGTGAAAGACACTATGAAGATTAGAAAGAGACGGAGGCAACGCGATTTGATATGCTACGTTACCGACATGTTTAAGAATTTGGTAGGGTCCTATAAACCGAGGAGTAAGCTTTCGCATTTCTAACGCCCGACCAACCCCAGTTGTTTGAGTAACTCTTAGAAATACATGATCACCTTCTTGAAACTCGAAGTCTTTCCTTCTTTTATCATGGTAACTCTTTTGCCTACTCTGAGATGCTCTCATCTTTTCTTGAATCATTTTTACTTTTTCAGTAGTCTGTTGGACAATCTCAAGTCCTAACACAAGGTTATCGTCCGTCTCAAACCAGCACAGAGGGGTTCTACACCTCCTTCCATACAACGCCTCAAAAGGGGCCATTCCAATGCTAGAGTGGAAACTATTGTTATAGGTAAACTGTATAAGTGGTAAAAAGCTATCCCAACTTCCAATTTGTTCCAACACACAAGCTCTCAATAAGTCTTCTAGAGATTGATTGGTTCTTTCAGTTTGACCATCTGTTTGTGGGTGATAGGCTGAACTCATCCTAAGGTTCGTACCCAAAGCGCTTTGTAAACCTTGCCAAAATTTAGAGGTAAATCTAGGGTCTCTATCTGACACTATACTCGATGGGATTCCATGCAACTTAACAATTTCCTTTATGTGTAATTCAACTAACTTTTCCATAGAATAAGTTATGTTTATCGGAATGAAATGAGACGATTTGGTTAATCTATCCACAATAACCCAAATACTGTCATAATTTTTTGGAGTTCGAGGTAAGCCTACAACAAAGTCCATAGAGATGCTATCCCACTTCCTTATACATCTTTGTGGCTCCAGGGTGAATACTTAAACAACTCCTATGTCCTTCCTCTAAGATTATCTTTCTTAACTCCTCTACATCGGGTATACAAATTCTATCCTTAAATCTCAAAATTCCATCCACACCCATTTTAAAATCAGGTTCTCTCCCCTAGTCAATCAGCTGTAACTTATGCAAAAGGTATAAGTCCAATTTTTGATTCTTTTCAATCTCTTCTAATAGTCCACTAGTCACCTTTAACGTTCCCAATTTAATACTTTCTGGTGTCAATTCACAAACTAAGCTAAGGTTTCTAAACTGTTTCAGCAACTCGCTATGCTTAACCATTAAAGCGGACACACTCAAATTCTTCCTACTCAAGGCATCAACCATTACATTGACCTTTCTAGGATGATAGTTAAGTTCAAAATCAAAATCCTTAAGAAATTCCATCCACCTACGTTGCCTCATATTCAATTCCTTCTGGTCAAAAAGGTACCTAAGGCTCTTATGATCACTAAAAACCTCAGATCTAGATCCGTACAAATAGTGTCTCCACATCTTAAGTACAAAGACAACTGCTGCTAGTTCTAAGTCGTGGGTAGGGTAGATCCTCTCATGAATCTTCAGTTGCCTAGAAGCATACGCTACGACTTTTCCATCCTGCATAAGCACTCCACCTAATCCTGAGCTATACGCGTCACAATATACTACAAAGGGTTCGCTCGGGTTAGGTAACACTATGATCGGTGCAGAGGTCAATCGCTTCTTAAGCTCTTGGAAACTATTCTCACAATGGGTATCCCACACAAACAATTCCCCTTTCCGGGTTAACTTAGTTAAAGGTAAGGCCAACTTGGAGAATCCTTCTACGAATCTACGATCATAACCTGCCAGTCCTAGGAAACTCCTAATCTCAGTCACTGATTTTGGTGCTTTCCATTCTAAGACACTATCTACCTTAGTAGGATGAACAACTATTCCTCTTTTTGAAATTACATGTCCTAGGAAACTCACTTCCTCTAACCAAAATTCATGTAAGACCCTTAAAAATAAAATTAAATTATGGATTTAATATTAAGTGTGTTTTGGGGAATATTTGTAAAATATTTAATATATGTATATTTTGTGTAAATATATATAAATATTTATTTTTGGAGGTTGAATTAAAATTATTGGATGAAGAATAAATGAATTTAATTACGAGTAATTAAATTATCGGGCAGTTAATTAAGATGTTATCTGCTAATTGCAACGAGACTGGTTAAGTACTGGAGGGTCAAGCAATATTATAATATTAATGTGTTGGGTGAGGTGGCACATATATGTCTTTATATATGAGTGAGAAGCCAGAAAAGAAAAGCAAAAAACATTTTCCCTCTTTCCTTACTGCATGCGACATAACCCTTCTTTCTCTTCTCTTTTTGTTTTCTGTGTTAGTGGTAACCAAAGAGTTGCTCAAAAGTCAAATTACTTGGAAATCCAAGCACCGAACCAGAAAGTGTCCAGTACGAAAGTTGTTCCTCTCATCGTTACTGAGCTAGAGAACCAACTTTCGTAGCGGCGAACGTGGACGGGAGTTTCGCCGACTTTTGTCGCAGTAGCACAAACAAGCACAGGAAACATAACAAAGGTAAGGGGCACCTTCCAACTTTCTAGATTGCATTTAGGGCTGTAAATGCATGCTGTTGTGGCATTGATGATGGCTTCGTTGTTGTTTTTGAAGTGAAACTGTTATGCATGTCATTATGAATGATGAAAAATGCATGCTGTTGATATTTTGAGGTTCTGTGATGTTACTGTTTTTGGTTGATACATCAATGTTTTTTTGTTTGTGTGGGAATACTAGAAAATGCGTTGCATGTTGTTTTGGGGATGATCCAAATGTATGAGTTGGTTTAAAAATGGCTGTTCTGTTTTGTGGTTATTTTTTAGGGTAAGGTTTTTGCTGGTGTTGTTGACTCATTGCTGAGTGGAGGATGTTTTTAAGGTTTTATTGTGGTGAATAAAATCGTTTTTATTGTGTGGTTGACTTTCAGTTTTGGTGGTTACAGAAAAACTGTGTTTTTGTGATGAGTTTTGTGGTTTCAAAGAAATGGTGATTATGTTTTGGTGTTGTGTTGGTTTTTCAAAGAAAAGAGTTTGAAAACGTGTTGAAGTTTCTGGAAAATATCACTGCATTCGAAGGTGTATTCGAATACAGTATTGGTGTATTCGAATACATGCCTGCAAAGTTTCTGTTTTTATTCAAATTTTGAACTTGTATTCGAATACGACCCTCTGTATTCGAATACAGATGAATGATTTTTGCTTTTGACTTAGCATCTGTATTCGACTACGACCTTGTCGTATTCGAATACAGGATTGCAATTTTTGCCACTGACTTCGCATCTGTATTCTGCTATGACAACCTTGTATTTGAATACAGAATGTTGATTTTTCACTATTTTAGCTTCTGTATTCGAATACAGGGGAGCTGTATTCGAATACTGATTGATTCTTTTCAAAAATTCCAGTTTTAAACATTGTTTTGTGAACTTAAAGAGTTGGGGAAACATTGGGAAGACTTGTGATGAATTAAAATGGAGTTTTTGAGATGGTTTGAGGTGGTGATGATGAAGTTCTTGAATTCTTTGTTGATGTGGTGATAAATACTGATTTTCCACTGCTTTTAGCTTCTGTATTCGAATACAAGGAAGCTGTATTCGAATACAAGGAAGCTGTATTCGAATACAGATTGGTTTACTTCCAGAAATTCCAGATTTAAACATTGGGTTATGAATTTTAAGAGTTGGGGAACATTGGGAAGGTTTGTATTGAATTAAAATGGAGTTTGAGATGGTTTGAGGTGGTAATGATGAGGTTCTTGAATTCTTTATCGATGTAATGAAAATGAAATTGTTGAGATAGTTTGAGATGGTTTGAGGAGGTGATGGAGTGGCTGGACTTTCAGCTGGCATTTGCATTCTGTTTTCAGTGAAAAGAGAACATTGCATGTCCATGCATTGCATAGTCAGGTGGTGACCGCGATGGGCCATAGAGTTAAAGCGGTAACCGTGATGGTCTGCGAAGTAAAGTAGTAACCACCGTGATGGGCTACGGAATGGCCGCGTGTTCGTGGTGGTCCATTCTATCCGTGCGGGGATTTAACTTCTGTATGTTCTGGCCTGTTAGAGGCTAACATACGTGAAACGTGCTGGTATGTGAGTGACTGCATGTTCTGCACTGGTGCTGATCCTTGAGAGATTGCACCATGGTCATGTTGGCCTGTTAGAGCCTAACATATATAAATCGTGCTGGTCTGTGAGAGACTGCACGTGTGCTGGTCTGTGAGCGACTGCCCCTTGGTTATTCCAAGAAGTTGTGTATACATATTGCATGGGGTGGTTGACTGTGAGTCATATTTTAATCTGAGTTGATGAGTGGGAATCGATGTGTGTAAATACCTTATGAGATCTGAATTTCTAATGAATTGTTGAATTGATATTTGTACTTACAACATGATTTTTATATTAATTTGGTTGCTGTTTTGCAAAGGTACAAATGTCATGTATTTTCAAAAAATGAGCATCCTTATTTATCATCATTGTTATATAATATGCCATGAGTGTATATGTTTTATCATAAATAAGTGCTTTGTGGTAATTGTTAATTTCGGTCGGTGACCCTTTACTATTATTGTGGAAAATTGGGCTTTGCCCTCAGATGATACCCAAACCTGTCCAATCGACGGTTACACTAATGACGGAGACGTCGTTAGTTTTCCTTGATCTTCACGAACGGAGTTATCGTGGACAACGCAGAGGGGCAGACAGCTGGGGCGAAGACGAGACTTGTAGAGGAGGCGGTGGAAATCACTTGCTACTATAGCTTTAGTGCATGATCAGTTTAGACTCGTTTATAGGGTCTTGAGCTCTGGGGATGTAATCATGTATAGGGTCTTTTCCGCTAAATCTTTTCCGCACTCTGATATTTTTTTTTTGACATGATATGACACCGACATTTGGAATGTATTAACTTTTGTTATATGGAAAGTATTAATTCCCAAAGTTTAATTACTTAATTATATTTATGATGTAATTTTTTAATTACGTTCATCAATTGAATCACGACATATTATTTTATGAAATAAGTTAATCTTATTTCTTTTAATTCTTTTGAATTAATTTGAAAATTTATTTATTTATTTTGGTAACAAAAAATATACTCGCGCTGTTTAAAACTCGGGGTGTTACAATTCACACTTAGACAGCTTGGCAAATAATTGTTTTTCCTTAAGGGTTTGCAAGACTATCCTTAAATGTTCACCATGCTCTTCCTTAGTCTTAGAGTACACTAAGATATCATCTATAAACACAACCACAAATGAGTCTAGGTAAGGATGAAACATTCGGTTCATGTAATACATAAACACCGCTAGTGCATTAGTAACACCAAAAGGCATGACCAAGTACTCATAGTGGCCATAACGGGTCCTAAATGCGGTTTTTGAGACATCAGAAGACTTCATCCGAATCTGATGGTAACCTGATCTCAAATCGATCTTACTAAATATGCAGGATCCTCTCAATTGGTCCATAAGATCATCTATCCTAGGTAGTGGGTACTTATTCTTGACTGTCACTTTATTAAGTTGGTGGTAATCCACACACAATCTCATAAATCCATCCTTCTTTTTAACCAACAACACAGGTGCACCCCATGGTGACACACTAGGTCTTATAAATTGTTTATCTAAAAGCTCCTCCAATTTTTTCTTAAGCTCAGAAAATTCTAAGGGAGACATCCTATATGGTGCCATGGATATAGGTCCAGTACCTGGTATAAGGTCAATGTTCAACTCGACCTCACACTCTGGTGGTAAACTATTGACATCTTCAGGGAATTCACGCACAATAGGAACATCTTGTTCTACCAATTTTTCTTCAAGTTCCAACGAGGATAGGATCATGTATAACTGGGCATCATCTTTCAAGAGTGCCTTCACTTGGTTGGCGGATATATTGCTAGGCTTCTCTATCTTCTGGTTCCACGAATTCAATAGTGTTACTAAAAAAATCTATGCGGACTCGATTAGCAGATAACCAATCCATACCGAGGATCACATCAACTAGACGTAAAGGTAAACATACTAAGTCAACTCGGAAGTCCTTTCCACACACATGGATAGAGATATTATGACAAACACTAGAGGTGTCAACAGAGTCACTAGTTAGGGTATTCACAATCAAATCATACTGCAATTAAGACACAGGTAGTCCTAAATGTAACACCCCGAGTTTAAAACACAGCGCAGGTGTATATATATTTTTTTCAATAAATAATTAAAATGAGTTTTCCAAAATTAATATCAAGAGAATTAAAATAAAATCAGTTCATTTCAAAGGTTATCACCCAATCAGTGTCAGAGTGCAGAATAATACAGCGGAAAAAGTAATACATTAATTCCCAAAATAAAATTACATTTCCCAAAACTCAAGACCCTATACAAAAGTCTAGACTGATCATGCACTAAGCTACAGTAGCACGGTCTCCACCGTATCCTCTATAAGTCTCGTCTTCAGCCAACCGTCCGTCCCTCTGCGTTGTCCACGTAGACTCCGTACGTAAAGATCAGGGGAAACTAACATCGCTTCCGTCGTTAGTGTATCCGTCGGTAGGACGGGTTCGGGTAACATCTGAGGGCAAAGCCCAAAGTCCACAATATAATAGCAAGGGTCACCGACCAAAATTAACACATAAGCACATAGCATATATCTCACAACAACACATATATTCATGGCATAATATACGACAATGATGAGGAAAATAATAATGCTCATTTGAAATTTAATGACATATATGCCTTTTCAAAACAGCAGCCAATTATTATGAAATATGTGGTAAGTACAAACAACACCTCAGCAAATCACAATCATTAAATCAGAAATTCAGATTCTGAACAGTACTCACACACATTCAATTTCCACTCATCATCATAATCCAATCGTGACCCACCGGTCAATCCCCCAATGCAATATGTATATGCTCATGTATACAACTTTCTTGGAATCACCAAGGTGCAGTCGCTCACAGACCAGCACACGTGCAATCTCTCACAGACCAGCACGATTTATATATGTCAGACTTTAACGGCCCTCAAGACCAGGGTGCAATCTCTCACAGATCAGCACCAGTGCAGTCGCTCAACAGACCAGCATGACTTCACAAATGGAATGGGCCGTCTAATACACGCGGAACCATTCCGTAGCCCGGATAGAATAGACCGTCTAATACACGCGGAACTATTCTATAACCATCATGGTCACTACAATTTACATGTATTAGCCTCTCACAGGCCAAATACACAGAAGTTAAATCCTCGCACGGATAGAATGGACCATCTAATACACGCGGAACCACTCCGTAGTCCGAGTTGAATAGACCGTCTAATACATGCGGAACTATTCTGACCCTGGATAGAACAGACCGTCTAATACACGCGGAACTATTCTATAACCCACGGTTACTACTTAACTTCGCGGCCCATCACGTTCACCGCATCAACTCTGTGGCCCATCGCGGTCACCACTTGACTATGCAATGCATGAACATGCAATGTTTTCTCTTCACTGAAAACAGTATGCAAAATCATAAAAATTCATGCCATCCCACCATATTTCAAAACATCTCAGCATAATCGATATCATCATCAACACATCAATGATTAAACAGTCAAGCAATCATTAACAATTCACATTATCTCACAAATTCCATTCTTAATCATCTCAAGTCTTTCCATTGTTCCCCAAACTCTTAAAATTCACAAAACAGTGTTTAAAACTGAGTTTTCTGGTAAACACGAATCTGTATTCGAATACAGATCCCTTGTATTCGAATACAGAAGCTGAAACTAGTGAAAATCTGCAATTTTAACATTCTGTATTCGGATACAGCATGCCTGTAGTCGAATACAGAAGACAAAACCATAATGATCAACATCAGATCATCAGAAAACAGAACCAGAATCAGAATGATTAACATTAAAACATTAGAAACAGAATTAGAATCACAATCATCAACACCAGAACATCAGAAACAGAACCAGAATCAGAATCAGAATCATCAACACCAGAACATCAGAAAACAGAACTAGAATAATCAACATCAAAAACAGAACCAGAATGATCAACATCAGAAACAAAACCAGAAGGATCAACATCAGAAACAGAACCAGAAGGATCAACATCAGAAACAGAACCAGAATGATCAACATCAGAAACAGAACCAGAATGATCAACATCAGAAATAGTACCAGAATCAGAATCATCAGAAGCAAAACAGAATGATTCACACCAGAATCATTAGAAGCAAAACAGAATGACTCACACCAGAATCATCAGATGCAAAACAGAATGACTCACACCAGAATCATCAGAAGCAAAACAGAATGACTCACACCAGAATCATCAGAAGCAAAACAGAATGACTCACCAGAATCATCAGAAGCAAAAAAGAATGACTATCAGAATCATCAGAAGCAGAAACAGGATGATCAATATCAGAATCATCAGAAGCAAAACAGAATGATTATCAGAATCATCAGAAGCAAAAACAAGATGATTATCAGAATCATCAGAAGCAGAAACAGGATAATCAATATCAGAATCATCAGAAGCAGAAACAAAATGATTATCAGAATCATCAGAAGTAAAACAGAATGATTCACACAAGAATCATCAAAAGCAAAACAGAATGATTCACACAAGAGTCATTAGAAGCATAACAGAATGACTCACCAGAATCATCAGAAGCAACACAGAATGATTCATCCAGAATCATCAGAAACAACACAGAGTGATGTTGGAACCAAGTTGGTTCTAAATAATCTGGATTTTGATGTGTACGAATACACTTGATGGAATGTTATTTTGAACTTGAATTACTACGGTAAAAACCATCAGAAGATGAATGTATCAGAGGATGCATTCTGAATTTACAGAAGATGCATTTCTGGAATTATCAGAAGATAAACCAGAATGTCCAAAACCGACCAGAAGATAACTTTGGAGGCTTATATCAAACAGAAACAAAATCAGAAGAACATCTGGAAAACACCAGAGGGAAGCCTGCCATAATATGAATTGCTCTAAATAAGAATGATTCAAATATCAGAAGAAATCAAGAAGTTATACTGATCAGAACATAGTATGGCAGTGTAATTTCAACAGAGTTCATACTTGTCCAGAAGTGACCAAAAGATATGTTTGATGGATTATATCAGAGGGAATAAATATCAGAAGATTCTTTGGACCATACTATCATGAAGCCTGCCATGTGGAGAGTTGTTCCAAGCCATAAGTTGTCAAAAGCAAGAAGTAATCCAAAAGATAATTTGACCAGAACATGGCATGACAATCGAATTTTGAATAACCCAGACTTCACCCAGACTTCATCCAGAATTGATCAGAAGAAGCACAAAATGGTTCATGCCAGAATCACCAGAAGCAGAAACAACAGAATGACTATCAGAATCATCAGGAGCAGGAAACAGGATGATGATCAGAATCATCAGAAACAAAAAACATGATGATTATCAGAATCATCAGAAGCAGAAAACAGGATGATGATCAGAATCATCAGAGGCAGAAACAGGATGATTTACATCAGAATCATCAGAAGATGATTAACATCAGAACCATCAGAAGCAGAAATAGACACAGAATGATCCACACAAGGATCATCAGAACCAGAAACAGAAACAGAATGATCCACACAAGGATCATCAGAACCAGAAACAGAAACAGAAATTCTTCTTCTGTATTCGACTACAGGGCTCGTAGTCGAATACAAGTTTGAAAACTTAAGTAAAACAGAAATTTTACAGGTTGTAGTCGAATACACACATGTTGTATTCAAATACACCTTCGAAAACCAGTGAAAATTTCCTGAGATTCAACCCTTTTCAAACTGTTTTCTTTTAAAACAACAACCAAACAACATAACATATTCAACACTTTTTCCAGAAGACACTTCCCTCATTTAAAATCCCTTTTTGCTTTTAAATCATCAACACCACCCGAATCAGACAAAACAGAAATGGAATCAGGATCCAACCCCAATCATCTAGAACCAGAAAACAGAATGTTCACTCACCAGAATCATTCAGATTTTGAAACCATCAGAACAAACATGCAAGCATCACAGCTTTCTCAAAACATCAGAATAACGTGTATAGCATTTCAGCTTTTCAAACAATCAGAACAACATGCAAAGCATTTCAGCTTCCTCAGACATCAGAATAACATGCATAGCATTTCAGCTTTTACAATCATCAGAACATGACCAATGTTTTCAACCAAAACAGAAATCATCACACAACAGCAAAACACCAACAAAATGCATTTTTGCATTTTTAAAACTATTTTCCAAAACAGTTTTATGAACATGTATTTTAACCATCTTTAAAATAACATGCAAGACATCTTCAGTTTTCTCACACAAGTAAAACAACATTAATGCATTCAACCAACAACAGCCATCACAGAATCATCACATATCAACAAAAATGCATTTTCTTCATTTTTCAAGATGTCATTTCGAAAACATGTTTTTCTTTCAAAACAGAACTGAAATAACATGCATTTACAGCCCTAATGCAGCTAAAAGATGGAAGGTGCCCTTACACTTGTAGCGTGCTCTGCTATTTCTCTTGTTCCTGCTGCGTTCCCTTTTCTGCGTCTAAAAATGGCGAAGCTGTTCCTTGAGTTTGCTGCTGCAAAACTGGGTTCGTTATCTTCATATTGAGGTGGGGATTAACTTTACTTCTGGCGGTTTTCAGGTTTGATGCTTGGATTCTCAGTTACTGGAGTCTTGAGGAATTCCCTCTCTTCAATTTGAATTCGGGAAACTGGGCAGAACAGAGACAGAATGAGAGGGGAAATGGGGTTGGTACATGCAATATGGGCAGTGAGGAGGAAGGAATGGTGTTCTGACTTCACCTTCCTTCTCACTCCTATTTATAGGCTCTCATGGTGCCACCTCACTTGCCACTTGTCTGATTTCCAGCTTTTAATTGTCTTGCAATTAGCCACTAATCCTTACTTAATGGTCCAATTAATTTAATTACTCGAAATTAAATTAATTTAATTCTTCATCCAATAATTTTAATTCGTCTTCCAAAATAAATATTTATATATATATATATATATATATATTCACTTAAAACATACATATATTAAATATTTTACAAAAATTCCCAAAATACCCTTAATATTAATTCCATAAATTAATATTAAATTCAAGGGTAGTCCTAAATGTCTAACACAATCAAGAGACACAAAGGAATGAGTATCACCACAATCAAATAGCATAAACAAAGGAGTATCACTTATGAGACACTTACCTTGGATCAAGTTATCTTTCTCAGTTACTCCTGCACCACTAAGGGCGAAGACTCTTCCATTAGACATAGGTCGGCTGGCTTGGGAACTCTGGTTTCTGGATTGAGGAGTCTTCTTTGGATAGGGGCATGTGGTGCTGATGTGGCCCTATTGTTGACAATTAAAACAAGTAACTGCAACATCTCTTCACTCAAATGCCATATGACCTTGTTTACCACACTTGTGACATCGAATAGGAGTTGTTGGATCACTGTTGTTACTACTGTTGTTGCTCGAGACTTGACTCTTGTTGTTGCTATTCACATAACTAACTCCTTTCCATTCGGGTTTCCTCTACCACCCCCATAACTATAACTATTTTCATTTCCTTTTCCATTACCATTACCATTTCCTCTTCCAGCTGGAGAACCGTGTTGGTGATAATTCGAACGACTTTCAAATTTACTAGGAGGGAAAGAGTAAGGTTTTCCCCTATTATGATGCATAGGCCACTTGTCCTTCATGGTTCCCGTGTTTCGATAATGTGCCTTTTCAGCACAACTATCCTCATCATAGATCCTACTCTTATTCACTAGGGTAGGGAAGTCACGGATCTCTTGCATTCCAACCTGCTTCTTGATCTCTATTATGACTTTCGAATTGTTAAGTTGATGGAAACTTTGGATTAATATGACTTGTCCATGATTAAGTGATACTTTTGCCTTAGAGAAATCATTCGAAAGTTTTATTTATTTTTTAATTTTTTTTATATTTTATTATTTTTAAATTAAAATTTGAAGAAAAAAATTTAAAATAAATATGGGATTTAGGGTGTCACAGGGAATTCCTAGGTGACTTGGAGGTAGCACTCCAAATGTCGGGAGCTACCATGCAACACACATTTACCTCGACTGTCGCATATATGTGTCTCGGGTTGAGTTAAGGGGATCTATGAGGCATGGCCAATTTGAATTGTCCGTCCACCGAGATGGTGGCATAGTATACGAAGCCTCATAACCAAGTACTTTAGAGTTAGAATGATACCACATTGTGAAGTAGAGTATAAGCTCATGCATAACATTGTATCTCCTTCTGATAGTTTTGTGGTGATTAATATTGTATCGTGTGCGATAATAATTTTTCTCAGATGATTTGATGGTAAAATGAAATGTATTGATTTCTCTTGAGTGATTTTGACTTTATAATGTGATGTTTTTGTCTTAAAGAATGTTTGTATAGTGATACGGTTTATTATGATTAATTGTGTGCTCTTCTTACTTATATTATACTATCAACATGATTTCGAAACTTATCTTCTTCGTTGTTTGTGTTTGACTAACTTGGCCCTGCGTTTGCGAAATCACAGTTTTTATAGGTTAATGAGTCTTGAAGTTCAAATTTGGGAGAAACCCCCTCTAATAGGTGATACCAGAAATTAAGAGTTGTAATTTATATTTTACTTTCACTTATTTAATTAGAAAAGACTTTTTCGTGTGAAAACCTTATAAGTACTAGTAAGTTTTTGGAATTAAATCAAGAAATTATAGTTAAGTCAAATTTATTGAGATTGCATCGTTTTAATTAAGGAATAAAGTTGAATTTTTACATGTGTATTTAGAGGAACGTGATATCCTAGATTAGTTATAAAAATTCTTATTTTCTTAAAAACATATTTTCTTTATCCGCTGCGAACTTTGTTCAAAAAAAAAATCTAGTATAAATTACTATATATGTTATTTTGGGGTTGAGGGTGTCACAAGAAAGAGGCAACAACATGTGCCAAAGTATCTTTTATTTCATTGGTCCTAAACATGGTTGCAATTGGACTTCTGAAAATTGATTCATATAATAATCATTAGTTAAGTGTGATTCTTTAAATTATTGTCGGTGTATATGTGTATAATTAAATGGAATTGAATTGGATAAGTATTATCAAGTTATGGCCTACAAAGCGAGCAAGGGTCAATAGACAAATAATTACATTAAAACTCAATTACGACTCAAAGTTTTGAATCATGCTAAAAAATTATTCTATGCTATAAAACGCTTTCAAAATGCCACAGTACAAATCTAAAAACATGTCCCCAAATGCATTGATCATAGTTGAATCGATCTATCACCTTGAACTCATTCGTTTGCACATTTCCTTGGCCACCAGTGTAAGCAGTAGCTTGAACAGCAACCTATACAACCTCAATAGAAACTTGAGCAAAGGCTTGCGCAGTAGCTTGGGATTCAGCCAAAGCCTGGAGAGCTTGCATTGTTACTTTTTTCACAGACTCTAGAGCTTCAACAATCACAGTGTTATTCCTTCCACTAGTCATCACTACATACATCAACCAGATAGGCCAATCAAATGTAGTGAGACACTAGGGAAAAGGGGAACTAACTTAGTTCTACATCACCAACACAATAATGACGATAACAACAACACACATACAATAGAGCACATAAGGAAACATAGTGAACACATAACACGTTTACGGTCTGATTGGAAAGACCAGTTTTGAACCACTAATGTGACACCCTAAACCCAACATAATATTTTTTGACATTATCACATAGTAGTGAAATTTTTCATAACAAAATGTGAACATTCAAAAACATTTACAAGGTAGAGAGCATCACGTCGTCACTTAACACATCACGTTAATCCTTAAAAAGAATCCATCAAATTTAACAACTTAAGGTCATAATATTAGACAACAAAACTCTTTTGAAATAAGCATAAATGGGTTTAGTAGAATAAAAGTAAAAATGGTGCTAACCCGATGTCACTATCAGGGCAGGAAATCCCAAAATAAAAGGCACTCACTAGCGACTTCAATATAAAATATATAAGAAAAAACTTCAAAATGAAACGACGTTCAAAACTCTGAGAGTACTAGTCAACATCTACAATCGGCGGCTTGTCTGCGTCCATTGCAAATGCCAAACACAAACAACGAGAGGTGAGTTTCAAAATCTTGTACTAGTATAAGATAAGTGAGAAGAGCACAAAATTAATCAAATTGACACATTATCACTTTAGAAATAGCATTAATACATTTTAAGAACATATATCGGGGGCTAATCCAAATCAATCACAATTAAAAATCACCAAGATGCAATGTTATGCATGTCTTATACTCTATACTTGGTTAGGAGGCTTGATACTATGCCACTATAGAAGTGGACGGACAATTCATGAATAGTCAAATCCTCAAAGATCCCCTTAATTCATGAATACGCGACTGTCGGGGTACTCTCGTGTTGCACGATGGCTCCCGGCCTTAGGGAATAACTCACTAATCCAATATTTGTACTTTGTATATATTACTAATTAAGATTCACCATTTACTTTTATTTAACTAACACAATGTGACACAACATATTTGTCCAAATGAAATATGCTTTCTCCTTTATATAAGAATATAGCATTAAAAAATATGAAGAACTTTGTACCAAAAATATTATATATATATATATATATATATATATATATATATATATGGGTGTGTGTGTGTGATTAACTTATATAATATACATTAATATATGAATGCTAATTAATTTAAGGTGGGAGACCAAGTTAGGTGATGCCTTATACTTAATAAACTCCAAAAATCTTGTAGGACATTTTTTCCAATTTTGAACAAAGCATCCTAGAAGATTTATTTGACTAATTTTGTCTATATCAAGAAAAGGATGAAACATAAAATGCCTCGGTTTATAGTTTCCATCAGTAAGAGGTGCTCATTTGAGGTGCAAATGCAAATTGAGTACTCAATTAGAGGTTTGAGGTCTAAACTAATTACAAAATAGATAACTAAATTCAATGATAAAATGAAGAAAAAAAACTCTACCTAAACTCTCTAGAAACACATGAAACACACTTAAGATAAAAAGGAATAAGGCCATTAATATTGTACACATAAGAAAAAGGCTATTGGTTACAAAAATATATTTTGTGATCAAAGTAACATCTAACAACACTATAAATGTTAAGATAATATGAGATATATATCTTTTACTTTCAAGAACTATTAAAAGAATATTTAGAAATATGAAAAACTATATTTATAATTTTTAAGAAATAGAAATTTAATGAGTTTCTTTTTTTAAAAAAATAGAATTTTAATATGTTAAATATTCAAAAACTTAAAAAACCCATTTGTATCTTGAAAAAATTGTTAATATTTGGAAACATTATTTTATACAGTTTTCTAGACACTCATCAATCAATGATAAACAAAAATGAAAACAAACTATTATGCGCATCTATTTTGTATTTTTGTGATAGACTTCAATTTTGATAATAAACTTTTTGTCAATATAGTGAAGTAAAAAACTAAAATTTTTAATTCATTTAATAATTTGTTGTTCTTAAACTAAATTTGTAAATACCGTTATTTTTAAATTTAACTAAACAAAAATCTAGTAAAATGATTGACTAAACTTTCAAAAACTCCATATCATTTTTTAAAGTCTAGATATAAATTTGTCGCCAAGTAAAAAGATAGTCTTAGTGTGAGTCAAACTATAACTATTGTGAATTGAATCATTACCTCAAGTAATTAGTATTATTAGATACATTTTAGAATTAAGTGCATTCAAAATTAGATATTTTTTGCGCGATTGCACGTGTTTTCCCTGAAATATTTATCTAAAATAGCAATAGAACAATGAAAGGCAAAAATTAATAGAAAATAAGAAAATATATTATCTTAACCAATCTTATTGATCCAATATTATATATTAGATTGAGTTGTCTTTAATACCAAATGATCGGTGTATAATAACATAACTACAAAATTTTAGGGTTTCATTTTACTATATGGAGGACGACGACAACATAGCAACCTAGGACAGGCAATCGGCTCGCACATTGCTGCAAAATATAAGACACTAACACACTGCACTTATTTATTTCAAGCTAGTTACTTAGAAGATCAAAATACTTAATTGAATGTCTTATTAGTTCATTCCAAAATTAAATCGTGAAATCAAAACAATCTCTTTGTAATATCGTATGTGCATCATATAATAAAAACCTCTACAACAACAATGTCAAAAAATAGACGAGGCGAAAAAAGAAAAAATATTTACTGACACTAGAGAAGTTTCTTATATTTTCAATCAACTCCTCTACTTTTTTTCTCTCTAAGAGTGTCGTAGCACTCTTATTTATTGTAATAAATAAGGATTAAGTAATTTTTAGAAATAAATGTCTTTCATTATGACTAAGTAAGTTGAAACCTCGAGTTTTATTTTCTTTTAAAAACTATTCTTCAATTCCAAAAAATCATATTGAATAGCAATTATTCATATTTAATTTACTCTAAAAATTTCATATTTATTAATTTTATATTAAATTTAATTTTATTTATTTTTAAATAAAAATAAAAAGTTTTGAATTAATTTTTTTATTACCATGTTATTATTTGACCCAAAAAGATGTAAATAAAATAAGAAGTGTAACACCGCAAGTTTTATTATAAATATTTTCTTAAGCGTTTGACTAATGTCAAATGTGCACTTAATTATATTTAATTATTTCTAAATATATCTTATTTTAACTATTTATTTTATAAATAATTATTATGAGATATTAGTAATATTAATATTGATTTCCTTTAGTATTATATATTATCTATGGCATGGTGATTTTATGCATATTTATTGTGATTTAGTAATTTATATACATTGTTGATGTTATATTTATTTATTTTATCATTTTGACCAATCTATGAAGATAATACAATTTTTATGTAATTATTTTGTAAAATAGTGTAGTGATAATTGTAGTTATTATTTTGAATGAGAGTCTTTGTAACACCCGATTTTTAACAGCGTAAGTGTATTTTTTTTTTCCAAAACAAATAAAAGAATTTTAACTTAATTCAAAAGAATTAAAAGAAATTAAAAATTAAATCATTTCATAAAATAATATTGCGTCGTAATCCAAAACGAAAAAAGTAATTAAATAATTACATCATGATTATAACCAAGTAAGATAGTTTTGGGAAATTGATCTTCAAAATATACTAAAATAAAATATATAAAAAATTGCATCCTGGACCCACCAAAACACTATCAGAGTGCGCAAAAGATACAATTGTCCCAAAATAAATAAATACAACGATCAACACTAGGCCCTATACAAAAAGACTAGTCCGATCTGATCATGCACTAAAACTACAATAGCAAGGGTTTCCACCGCAATCTCTACAAGTCTCGTCTTCACCCCAGCTGTCGGTCCCTATGCATCGTCCACAAATACTCCGTACGTGAATGTAACACCCCGAGTTGAAAACACAGCGCGGGTGCATTCTTTTTTTTTAAAAAAATTAATAATTAAAATAAGTTTTTCCAAATTTATTTCAAAAGAATTAAAATAAAGTTCTTCGTAAAATAATACGTTATAGATTAATCGATGAACGTAAACCAGATACTTCATCAGGATTATCACTAAGTACTTATCTTGGAAATTAGTTTTTAAACATTAATACATCCCAAAATATCATTGTCATAATACATCAAAAGTAAATATCAGAGTACATGGTTCAGTGGAAAATAGTACAGAATTTCCAAAATAAGACAAATTACAATTTCAACCCAAAACCTAATACAATAAGTCTAACTGATCATGCGCTGAAGCTGCAATAGCACGGATTCCCTCCGCATCCCACGCAAGTCTCCTCTGACTCTGCAGCTCGCTTCGATGTAACCTCCTCCTCCTCCTCGTACATAGAGGGATCGGTCTCCTCAGAAGTCAAGTCAATACACACTCGTGGCCGCTTTGGCGGTGCCGGAATCTCGTAGCAGTCCTCGAAAATCCTAGATAGACCCGGAATCTCAGTCGCTACTGGTCTCAACTCATCACGCTTCTCTACCGCATCAGACTCATGTATCTCTCTTCCAATCACAGGGTTGGGAGTCACCACTCCTACAGTGGCCTCCGCCTCAACCCCTTCAGTAGGCTCCTCAGCATCGTCAAAAACTCCATGCGCCTCTAACACCAGGCGGGAAGGCACGGGAAAATCTATGCTCGCGTGAGTGCGCTCAACAAAGTCTTCCACGCCATCAGTCCTACTTGTCCGCTCCAGCCACCCCGTATAGGTCGCTTTGCTTGAGAGGGGGTCAAAAGCCCAAGTAGTGCGCGAGTAGCGGTCAAGGAAATTCAACGACGTTTCCGTCGTTCGGGTACCCACGGGCGGCGTGGGTTTGGGAGGCATATGAGGGCAAAGCCCAAAGTCCACAATATAAAGCAAGGGGTCACCGACCGAAAATAACAGATAATCACATAGCATATATTGCACAACAACATTTATAATCATGGTATAACATATGATGATGAGGAAATAATCATGCTCATTTGAAAATTTATGACTTTCATGCCTTTTCAAAAAACAGCAGTTAATGATTATGAAGTATGCGGTAAGTACAAACACACATCAACAAAACATAATCATTAATTCAGAATTTCAGATTCTAGACAGCACTCACACATATTAATTTCCAACATTCATCATATAAAACACTCGTGACACGCCGGTCAAATCCCTCAATGTAATGCATATATGCTCATGCATAATTTTCTTGGAATCACCAAGGTGCAGTCGCTCGACAGACCAGCACATCTCAACGGCCCTTATGACCAGGGTGCAATCGCTCAACAGATCAGCACCAGTGCAGACGCTCAACAGTCCAGCACATCGTGCAGTCGCTCAACAGACCAGCACGTTTGACATAACCCGAGGTACAATCGCTCAACAGATCAGTACCTAGTGCAGACGCTCAACAGTCCAGCACTCGTGCAATCGCTCAACAGATCAGCACGGGGTTGCGCATTTCAGGGTACAGACGCTCAACAGTCCAGTACCAGTGTGGACGCTCAACAGTCCAACACTTATATACCAAAGTACAATCGCTCAACAGATCAGTACTTAGTGTAGACGCTCAACAGTTCAGCACTCGTGCAATCGCTCAACAGATCAGCGCGTGGTTGCGCATTACTCTGTGGCCCATCGCGGGTACCACTTGACTATGCAAATGCATGAATATGCAATGTTTCACTTCTCTAGAAATAGAATGCAAACTCAGAAAATTCATGCTCTTTATCATGTTTAAATATTTCAGCACAGTCATAATAATATCATAATTACGAATTAAACAGTCCATTAATCATTCATACTTTGAAATATTTCCCATCCTCTCAAAAATTCAGACACAGTGTTTACAACTGGGATTTTTCTGAGATTTACGAATCTGTATTCGAATACAGAAGCTAAAAACAGTATAGAATCACTCTCTGTATTCGAATACAGCCATCTGGTATTCGAATACAGAGGCAGATTTCAGTGCATAAATCAACCTCTTTCATTATATCAGTAAAGTTTTTTTTTTTAAATTTCATCACCACTACTTCAAAATCTCATCAAAAGTTCCACTTTAACTCACCACAACATTCCCAGAATTCCCCAGACACTCAAGGTTTACAAAACACTCTTAAAAACTTGGAAATTCTGGAAATTCGAATATGTATTCGAATACAGACCCCCTGTAATAGAATACAGAAGCATGAACTGCAGTTTTAACATTCTGTATTCAAATACAGCATGGCTGTTGTCGAATACAGGAGTTCATCCTTTGAAAAACACAGCCTTTTCTCCCAGGTCACTTAAAGGTTTTTCAAACATCTTCCTCTCCTCTTGAAAACCATTTCACAGACTTCTTTTCAAATTATTTAAACCTTCTCAGAGTTTCTCAACACTTCAAAATTCACAAGACAGTGATCAAAACTTGTTTTTTCTGGAAAACACGAATCTGTATTCGAATACAGCTTCCTTGTATTCGAATACAAAAGCTAAAAGCTGAGTTTCTGGAAAAACTCGAATCTGTAGTCGAATACAGCATGCCTATAGTCGACTACAGTTGCGAATACAGTGTTAAAAATTTCACTTCTGTATTCGAATACGACATGATCGTAGTCGAATACAGATGCGAATATAGAAGCAAAAATCTTTCCTCTGTATTCGAATACAGGGGCTCGTATTCGAATACAGGTTTGAAAACTTTAAAATAAAACAGAAACCTGGAAGGTTGTATTCGAATACACACATGCTGTAGTCGAATACACCTTCGAAAACCAGTGAAAGTTCAACCCTTTTTAAAACTGATTATTTTAAAACAAATAGCCAACATCAAACAGATTCTGCACTTTTTCAAGAAAAACCTTTCCTCATTTAAAATCCCTTTTCCTTTAAAATCATCAACACCACCAGAATCACACAAAACAACCAGAATCAGATTCATTTTCATCACCAAAATCCCACAACATAAAGACAGAATCAGAACCATTAACACCAGTTTATCCAAAACAGAGACAGATGATCAATCATCAGAACACCATGCAACATTTCAGTGTTCACACTCATCAGAACAAACATGCAACATTTCAGTGTTCACACTCATCAGAACAAACATGCAACATTTCAGTGTTCACAAAATACCAGAGCAAACATGCATGCATTCAGTTTTCCCAAAACACCAGAGCAAACATGTATGCATTCAGTTTTCTCAAAACACAACAGAATGACAAGCAAACATCACAGAACACTAAGCACCAATAGGATGCATTTTGCATTTTAAAGCCATTTTCAAAACGGTTTTAAAACATGCGTTTTTAATCATAACTAAAATGGCATGCAAACATTTTCCAGCATTCACACAGAAGTAAAACAACATATTTTACCAGTAAAAACAGCCAACAACAACTTATCAGAATAATCACTTATCAACAAAAATGCATTTTCTCTCAAAATGTCATTTTTCGAAAATAGCTTTTCTTTTAAAAACAGACTGAAACAACACAATTTTATGGCCCTAATGCAGCTAAAAGATGGAAGGTGCCCTTAACCTTGTAGCGTGCTCTGCTATTTCTCTTGTTCCTACTGCGTTCCCTTTTCTGCGTCCAAAAACGGTGAAGCTGTTCCCTGAGTTTGCTGCTGCAAAACTGGGCTCTTTCTCTTCGTATTGAGATGGGGATTAACCTTACTACTGGGGGTTTTCAGGTTTGAAGGTTGGAATTTAAGTTAATGGTGTTTGGAGGAATTTCACTCTCTTCAATTTGAATTCGGGAATGGCAGAAACAGAGACAGAATGGGAGGAGATGGAGTTGGTACATGCAATATGGGCAGTGAGGAGGAAGGAATGGTGTGTTCTGACTTCACCATCCTTCTCACTCCTATATATAAGCTCTTGTGGTGCCACATCACTTGCCACATGTCTGATTTTCAGCTTTTTTTAATTATCTTGCAATTAGCCACTAATCCTTACTTAATGGTTTGATTAATTTAATTACTTGAAATTAAATTAATTTAATTCTTCATCCAATAATTTTAATTCAAACTTCAAATTAAATATTTATATATATATATATTCACTCAAAACATACATATATTAAATATTTACAAAAATTCCCAAAATGCCCTTGACATTAATTCCAAAAATTAATATTTAAAATTAAGGGTCTTACAGTGAAGATCAAGGAAAACTAACGACGTCTCCGTCGTTAGTGTAACCGTCGGCAGTTCGGGTTTGGGTATCATCAAAGGGCAAAGCTCAATTTTCCATAATAATTGTAAAGGGTCACCAGTTGAAATTAACAATTACCACATAGCAGTTATGTCAAAGATAACAAATACATTCATGGCATGTTCCAATGCGATGACAATGGTAATAAATAAGTATGCTCACTTATTAAAATGTATAACATCTACATCTTTGCAAAATAGCAACTTTAACATTTAAATCATGTTGCAAGTACAAATATAATCAACAATCACAACAACTCTTTAGGCACTTAGAATTCATAAGCTACTTGCACCTCTCGATTTCCACTCGTCAGCTCATATCAAATCATGAGTCACAGGTCAACCATCCTAATGCAATATGTATATGCCGATGTACACAACTCTTGGAATTACCAAGGTGCAGTCTCTCACGGACCAGCACGATTTACGGATAAAATGGACCACCACGAACACGCAGCCATTCCGTAGTCTGGATAGAATGGACCGTCTAATACATGGTGAACCACTCTGAAACCCGGATATAATAGACTGTCTAATAAACGCGGAACTACTCTATAACCCATCACGGTTACTACATTTATGTGAATTAGCCTCTCACAGGCCCAATACAAAGAAGTTAAATCCTCGCACGGATAGAATGGACCATCTAATACACCCGTAACCACTCCGTAGCCCGATTAGAATAGACCGTCCAATACACGCGGAACTACTCTGAACCAGGATAGAATAGATCGTCTAATACACGCGGAACTACTCTATAACCCATCACGGTTACTACATTTACGTGTATTAGCCTCTCACAGGTCCAATACAAAGAAGTTAAATCCTCGCACGAATAGAATGGACCATGTAATACACGCGGAACTACTCCGTAGCCCGGATAGATTAGACTGTCTAATACACGTGGAACTACTCTGAACCCTGATAGAATAGACCGTCTAATACACACAAAACTACTGTATAACCCATCACGGTCACGACTTAACTTCACGGCCCATCTCGGTTACCGCATCAACTCTGTGGCCCATTGCGGTCACCACCTCACTATGCAATGCATGAGCATGCTATGTTTCTCTTCATTGAAACCAGTATGCAAATGTAATATGTAACCCAACACTTCATGACCACCTCAAACAATCTCAGGAATTTCATTTAATTCATCACATGCCTTACAAATGTTTCCCAAATTATTAAGTGCATAAACCAATGTTTAAAAAATAGAATTTTTGAAAAAAAACCCAATCTGTATTTGAATACGATAGGGTCGTAGCCGAATACAGATGTTAAGTCAGAAGCAAAAATCACGTATTTGTATTTGAATACGGGGTGTCATATTCGGATACGAGGTTCAAAATTTGAATAAAAACTGAATTTCTTACAGAAGTGTATTTGAATACGCCAATGCCGTATTCGAATACATCTTTGAATAAAGTGAGATTTTCCAGAAAACTTCAACATAGTTTCAAACTCTTTTATTTGAAAACCAACACAACCACCATAATACAACCACCATGTCTTGAACCACACAACACAAAATGTCAACAACACAACATAAATGATTTCTTTCACCACAACAAAACAACAAAAGCATCATCCACTCAACAATACGTCAACAACAACAGAAAGAACATTACCCTCAACAACAGCCATATCTCAATACATGCATTTTACTCATCAACAAAAACAGGAGGACAACAAAAACAGAAACCACATGCAGTTTACTCATTCATAACAACATGCAAGGGCAGTTCATGGTTAGAACATAACATCACATAACAATCATCCATCAACATGAATTTACAGCCCTATATGCAATCTAGAAAGTTGGAAGTTGCCCCTTACCTTAGTTACGTTTTCTTGATCGTTTACGTTACCGCGACAAAAGATGGCGAAACTCTCGCTCGCGTCGTCGCTACCAAAGTTGGTTCTCTAACATCGTAATGATGAGAGGAACAACTTTCCTTTTTGACACTTTCTGTTTCGATGCTTGGATTTCCAAGTAATTTGAGTTTTGAGGATGCTCTTTTTCACCAATACAAACAGAAACAGAAACAGAAGAGAGAATGATGGTGCACGGCAGGTAGGAGAGGAAGGGAAAACTGCTTCTGTTCTGATTTCTCTTGCCTCACACACACACAACACATATATATATACACATGCCCTCACTTACTACGTATATATTAATATTATAATATTACTTGACTCTCAAGTAACTAAATATTCCCGTCACAATTTCGTTGACAGATAAAATATTGATCAACTGCCGATATTTAATTACTCGTACTTAAATTAATTTATCCTTCGTCCAATAATTTTAATTCAATCTCAAAATATATATAAAATATACATATATTAAATATTTTACAAATATCCCAACATATACTTGAGATTAAATCCATAATTTCATTTTAAAATTAAGGGTCTTTAAGTCTTAGTTATTAATGTATTTTAAAAGATTAAATATTTTGATTACTTTATTTTATAAAATATTAGCTCAAAATATTAGTAATATTTTAGTAATGGAATTGTATAAAAAAAAATTAAAGAAAGGAGTAAAATGTGTTTTATGGGTTAAGCTCATATGCAAAAGTAAAAGTTAATAATAATAATAATAATAATGAAAAATAAAAAATAAAAGGGAAAAGGAAATAACGACTTCTTCTTCTTCCTTGTACGCCTCCGCCTCCATTCCTATTTCTTCTTCATCTTCTCTCTTCAACCCTGACCATTATAGCAGGTGTAGTGAAAAACTGAGACTACATTTGTGATCGTTTTGATCTCCTCTTTCATTCACATCCTAAATCACAAATTGAAACCCTATATTCCTCTTTGTCAAAAATCACACCTCCGCCTTTTGATCAAGATTCCGGCCACCACGACTATCACCAACGATAACTGAGACCATGTTTGTACTCTATGAAACACCCACTTCCATTACCTATGCTTGGAATCGCCAACCTTTATACTTCAAAAAATGGGTTTTCATCCTCGTCGCGGATGTGTTGTCGAGTTCCTGCAAGCATGTTCATCATTCTGAAAAATTGATAGCATTTTTGGATTCCTCTCGTTCAAACCTTCAAGAAGCACTACTCATTTGCGTGTTTCGGTGAAGTTGACGTCAGACCCTGTCGGCTCTCCAGCACGTTGGTGAGACCTTTTCTAATAATCTGTGTCACGACATTTTGAATATGTTTTTCACCTAATATTTTTATTAATTATGTAATGCTGATTTTTATGCCCCGCGAAAATTATCAGCCATGTTTCATTGACTTCACAAATTCGTCGATGCTTTTGGACTTGTTTGTTGCGCGTTGTCAACATCTCATGGTTGCTGAAAATCATTATGGTCCTTAAATCTTATGAAAGCGTCAGATTAAGGTAAGGGGTGAGAGGAGGTTCGATTTTATAACGTGAGGTGAACGGGAATGCCGTAATTCCCAAAGATTCATCTGGGGCTTACTACGTACAGTTAAGCCCTATTAAATAAAAATAATTAATTAATAACATATGAATGGTAATAGTGAGGACTAAAATATAATCTAGAAACCTATGGAATTGCCGTGAATTAATTTATATCAAGATTGTATGTGATTTGATTTTATGAAACCTTATACTAATTGTTATTGTATGCATGATATGTATTTAAGTGCTCTATTTTACTTGATTGAAATTGTGATATTACTTTAATGCACGACTTATTTGATTTCTTATTCTGTGATTGCTAGGACTAGGTTGTGCATTGTGAGTGGTGTTGACTAAATATTAGGATTTTATTATGATTGACTGATATACATATATAACGATGTAAATCCTAATGAATATTGTGAATTCAAACTGAGACTTGTTGAGTTGTGATAATTGAAGAAGTATGAATGACAGGTGTTTAAGGTTTTGGAGTGAGGACTATTTTGTCATCATATAGGGAGGGCCTGACAAGCCTAATGATTTCGGGGAAATACAACTGAATGAGCTTGATTGTGGCGGTCTACTGTTGAGCCTTAAGGCAAGATTGTTAGACCTTGGAGGTATTCGGGTGGGGAATTCCTAGGTGACTTGGAGGTAGCACCCCGAATGTCGGGAGCTACCATGTAACACGCGTTTATCTCGACTGTCACGTACATGTGTCTCGGGTTAAGTTGAGGGGATCTATGAGGACAAGGCCAATTTGAATTGTCCGTCCACTCGCGTGGTGGCATAGTATCAAGCTTCCTCCCCGAGTTTTTCAGAGTTAGAATGGTACCAAAGAAAGATGAGGACTATAGAGTATAAGAGCATGCATAACATTACTTGATTTGTGTGTTGACTTACTTTACGTTGTGGATTGTATCAGTATTTTACCTTGATTATTATTGTTAATTCTGATTTCATATGATACAGTGTTTGATTAATGTTTTATGCATTCTTCTCAGTTATTTTATACTATTACATATTTTCGAAGCTCACCCCTCGTTGCTTGTGTTTGGCGCTAGCGAGAGCGCAGTTAGTTCAGGTTATCGGTTGGTGATCCATGCTTTGATATGTGATACTAGGTGGGAGTAATTTGTTGTGTTTTGTTGAGTTATGAACTAATTTTTGTTTTGTAAACTTTATCGATCAATGGTGTTATATTCGATCTTGTATTCGAAGAAAAAAGTTAATTGTCTATAAGTTTTGAACATGTTTTTATGTGAGAAATATTTGTTTAATAAACCCCAGCGATATTCAAAATTAAACGATTTTTAATTAAGAATTTTTATGTAAATGTCTTGTGTAAGTGTGAGTGTGACCTCTTGAGCCTTATATTTCAAAAGGAATTTTTTTATACTCTATTTTGGGACTGCTGCGAATCTCTTTTAAAATCAGTGCATTCTACTTTTATTGCAATTTGGGTTTAGGGTGTCACAAAAACCCAAACATATAACTCTTTTCTTTAACAAACGAATATCATACGAAAAATTAAATAAAAATTATATATTGAAAAAAAATAGAAAGTTAGGGTAAAAAGTTCAAAATACCCCTTTATTAATTTTTTATGAATATTAACAAAAGGCAGACAAAATTAGGTGTTGACAGGTGACAACACGATCGAATATGCTACGTTACCGACACGTTTTAGTAATTTGATAAGGCTCTATAAATAGAGGAGTATGTTTTTGCATTTTTAACGCCCGACCAACCCTAGTTGTTAGAGTAACTCTCAAAAAATACATGATCACCCTCCTGAAACTCATGATTTTTCATTCTTTTATTGTGGTAACTCTTTTGCCTACGCTGGGTCACTTTCATCTTTTCCTGAATCATGATTACTTTATCAGTAGTCTGCTGAACAATCTCCGGTCTTAACACAAGATTATTGCCATTCTCAAACCAACACATAAGGGTTCTTCACCTCCTTCCATGTAATGCCTCAAAAAGGGCAATTCTAATGCTAGAGTGGAAACTATTATTATAGCTGACTTGTATTAGTGGCAAAAAGCTATCTCAACTCCCTTTCTACTCCAACACACAAGCTCTCAACAAGTCTTCTAGAGATTGATTGGTTCGTTTAGTCTAACATTTGTTTGTGGGTGGTAGGCTGAGCTGATCCTAAGGTTCGTACCCAAAGCGCTCTGCAAACTTTCCCAAAACATAGAGGTAAATCTAGGGTCTCTATCAGACGCTATACCAGATGGAGTCATGTGCAACTTCACAATCTACATTATGTATAGCTCAGCTATCTTTTCCATAAAATAAGTTGTATTCATTAGGATAAAATGAGCTGATTTAGTTAGTCTATCCACGATAATCCAAATCGTACATACGTTTTCAGAGTTCGAGGTAAACCTATAACAAAGTCTATAAAGATGTAAACCCACTTCCATTCAGGAATACTCAAAGGTTGCATCAAGCTTGAAGGTTTATAGTGTTCTACTTAGACTTTTGATAGGTTAAACAAGCGTACACAAACTCAACAACATTCTTTTTCATCTTTGGCCACCAAAATATCTTCTTAAGGTCCTTATTTATACATCTTTGTGGCCCTAGGGTGAATACTTAGACAACTTAGACAAATAATGTCTCCACATCTTAAGTACAAGACAATTGCTACTAGTTCTAAGTTGTGGATAACGTAGTTGCTCTCATGAATCTTCGGCTGCCTAGAAGCATAAGCTACAACCTTCACATCCTGCATAAGCACTTCAATTGCTTGGTGGATATATTGCTTGGATTGTCACTCTCTTATGGCTTCATGAATTAATGGTTTTACAAAAAAATTCAACACGATATTTGTTGGAAGATAACCAATCCATATTGAGAATCACATGGACTAAACACAACGGTAAACATACTAAGTACACTCAAAAGTTCCTCTAATACATATGGAAAGAAACATCAAGACAAACACTAGAGATGTCAACAAAATTACAAGTTGTGATATTCATAATTAATTCATACTGCAATTGAGACACATGTAGTCCTAATTGTCTAATACAATCAAGAGATACAATGGAATTAGTGGCACCACAATTGAAGAGCACAAATAAAGGAGTATCACTTATTAGAAACGTACCTTGCATCAAGTTGTCTTTCTCAGATGCTCTAGCACCACTAAGGGAAAAGACTCTTCTATTAGACTTAGGTCGAATGGCTTGGGAAATCTGGTTTCCTTTTGTGGAGTTTTTTTTCCCGATGGGGGCATGTGGTGCTGATGTAGCCCTGTTGTAGACAATTAAAGCAAGTAACTGTAGCATCCCTGCACTCAAGTGCCATATGACCCTGCTTACCACACTTGTAACATCGAATAGGAGAAACTAGATCACCATTATTACCAACGATGTTGTTTGAGACTTGGATCTTTTTGTTGCTTTTCCCATTACGAACTCCTCGTTTATTGGGGTTTCCTGCACCACCCTCATAACCATAAATTTTGATGTTTCATTTTTCATTACTATTATCATTTCCTCTTCTAACTGAAGGACTTTGTTGTTGATAATGCAGACGACTTCCAGATTTACCAAGAGGGAAAGAGTAAGGTTTTCGTCCATTATGATACATATGCCTCTTATCCTTCATGGGTCCAGTGTTTCGTTAATCCGCCTTTTCAGCACGATTATTCTCATCATAAATCATACTCTTATTCATTAGGGTAGGAAAGTCACATATCTCTTGCATGCCCACCTGCTTCTTGATTTCTGGTCTGAGTCCCATTTCATATTTGATGCTCTTAGACTTTTCCCCTGTCTCTCCAACATAGAGTGGATATTACTTGGAAAACTCATCAAACTTTGCGGCGTACTCTGCCACTGACATGTTCCCTTGTTCTAATTTGACAAATTCAATTTCCTTCATATTGCGGATGTCCTTAGGAAAATACTTGACTAAGAACATGTCTCTGAATACAACCTAAGTAAATGTAGTCCCGATATTATCTAGACGCTAACGAGCATTATCACACCAATGTTCAACTTCTTTTGTCAGCATAAAGGTTCCCAAATTCCTTTATGATCTTCGGGACATGCCAATCCTCTGAAAATTTTCTCAATCTCTTGCAACCACTTATGAACTTCATCTGGGTTACAGTGTGATCCGCTGTTGTACACAGGTCAAATACGAGTAATAAAAATGTAGTGTAGGACACCAACTCGAGTCGTCTTGCAAGGACTTCTAATTTATATTAACTGAATTTTGAATTAATGAAATTGAAAAGGGGTTTCAAATCGATGTATTATAGTTAACGATCAAGAGTTGAAAAACTACAATTTATTTAATTTAGAAATCGAATTAATTTTATCAATCGTATTGAGATTCGAATTAAGCAATCTGAATAACAATATAATCGAATAAAAAGAAATAGAATCATCAACCTAAAATTAACATTATAAAATAAACTTCAAGGTCTTGATGAAATTATGAAAAAGTTGATTAATCTGAGAAATTAGCCTTCCATCGAAAATGTTCTATTTATCTGAAAAAACTGAACTCTGTCTGGGTTTCTGAAAAATTGAACTCCACCCTTACTAAAAAAATAACTGAACTATATAGTACTTGAACTTGGGCTCTAAAATCTCTAGAGCGAAAAGCAAGTGGCCAAATACTAAATATGACTACAAAAAAAAAACTCAGGTCATGTAATTAGTTGTTTATACCAAGTTGAGTTCCGAATTAGGCTTCTGTGCTAGAACCTAAGTTAAAACTCTGATTTTTAGCTTTTCAACACCTACTTGCATGTGTCAATTGGATATCCAAAGCTCAAGAGAGCAAGGTTTAATGTGCAAATAATAACATTAAAACTCAATTATGACCTAAAGTTTAGAAACATGGTAAAAATATAAATCTAGCTATAAAGAGCTTTCAAAATGTCACAATACAAAGCTAGAAACATGTACCCAAATGCAATGATCATAGTGAGCTTCAAACGATGGAGGGTTGGCCTTCTAGAATCGATCTATCACCTTGAACTCATTTGTTTGCACATTTCCTTCACCGTCAGTGTAAGTAGTAGCTTGGACAACAACATGAGCAGCAACCTATGCAGCTTGAGTAGTAGCTTGAGCAAAGGCTTGTGCAGTAGCTTGGGATTCAGCCGATGCTTGGAGAGCTTGCATTTGCCATGGACTCTAGAGCTTTAGCAATCACAGAGTTATTCCTTCCACTAGCCATCACTACCTACATCAACCAGATAGGCTAATCAAATATAGTGAGACACTTAGGGAAAAAGGGAAGTAACTTAGTTCTAGACCACCAACACAATAACAACCATAATAGTATCACACACATACTAGAGCACACAAGGAAACATAGTCAAAAACATAACACGTTTACGATTTGAATGGAAAGACCAGTCCTGATACCACTAATGTGACACCATAAACCCCAACATAATATTCTTTGAATTTTATCATCTAGTAGTGAAATTGCTCATAACAAATTGTCAACTTTCAAAAACATTTACAAGGTAGAGAGCATCACGTCGTCAATTAACATCATGTTAATTCTTAAAAGAATCCATCAAATTTAATGACCCAAGGTCATAATATTAGATAACAAAATTCTTTTGAAATAAACGTAAATAAGTTTAGCAGAATAAAAGTAAAAATCATCCCAACCCGATGCCACTATTAAAGCTGGAATTTTTAAAATAAAAGGTGCTCAACAACAACGTCAATATAAAATATGTAAGAAAAATTTTCAAAATCAAATAATGTTTAACACTCTGAGAGTACTAGTGATCACCTGCAACTGAGGCTCGCTGCGTCCATTGCAAACTCCAAATACAAACAACAAGGGTTGAGTTTCAAAATCATGTACTAGTATAAGAACACACAATTAATCAAAATGACACATTATCACATTAGATCGTAGCATTAAAATTCATCAAGAACATAATATCAGAGGTTAATCCAAATCAATCACAATAAAACAATCACCAAGATGCAATGTTTATACTCTATACTTCATTATTTGGTACCATTCTACTCTGAATTACTTGGTTAGGAGGCTTGATACTATGCCACTATAGGGGTGGACGGACAATTCATTAATGTCCAAGTCCTCAAAAATCCCATCAACTCAACCCGAGACACATATACGCAACTGTCGGGGTACTCCTGTGTTGCATGGTGGCTCTCGGCCTTAGGGAATAACCCACTAATCCACTTAGGAATTCCCCAACGAAAATACCCCCAAGGTTTATCAGTCTTACCTTGGTGCGATCATAGCCCTAAATGATCAAGCTCATTCATTTGTACTTTCCCGAAGTCACTAGGCTTGTCAGTCCCTCCCTATATTATGACAAAATAATCTTCACTTCAAAAATCCCCAACACCTAGCTCATACTGATTCGATGATCACAACTCCATAAATCTCAGTTTGAATTCATACTATTGATCAGAATTTACGTCTATGTACATATCAGTTAATCTCAATCAAGTCTCAGCAGTCCATGAACACCAATCACAATGAACAATCAAGTTCTACCAATCATCAAGTAAGAAATCAAACTAGTAGTGCATTTAACTAAAGTCATAATTTCGTTCAAGTAAACAAGAGTACTCAAATACACATCATCCATACAAAAACAATTAGCATAGGGTTTCATAAAAATCAAATGTCATGCAATCTCGATTTAAATTAATTCACATTAATTCTGTAGGTTTCTAAATCATGTTTAAGTCCTCACTGTTACCATTCATATGTTATGAATTGATAATTGTTATTGGATATGACTCGACCGTACGTGGTTAGCCCTAAATGAATCTTTGAGAAATACTCATTCCCGTTCATCCCACGTTATTTTTATGACCAAAAGTTCGTTTTATAAATAATTGATATTCATACATAATATAAATTAAAATTAAAAAAAATATTTATTATTTTAATTTTAATCATGATTATAAAAAATAAAATAAAACAAATTATCGAAACAACAAAAATCAAATAACAATGGCATAGACGATAGGTGTTTTGACAATAATTTAAGAATGATGAGAAATTGAAGATGCAAATACGAGAAGAGGGGTTGAATTGTCTTTGCCAAAGTTGATACCTTTTTGATGATTTATAAATAAATTACAAACTAATTTGGATTTTTGTTACTTACTTGGAGTAGAAGCAATCGGATTCAGAGGCAGCAAGCAATGAAAGCATAACTAATTTGACACATAGATTTATCTTGATTCACCACTAACTTTGTAAAGAGGCAACAATACTTATGTTTTTGATGAAGACAAAGACCAAGCAAAGTGATCAGGTTGCAAATTCAAAGTGAAGTCAATAATCAAGTCAACTATTGTTAATATGCTAGAAGACTTAGAGTTTAAGGTATATGATGCAATCTAATATTGTTATATTTCAAATGAACATGAGAACCTTATACTTTTACATATGCATCAAAAGAATTTTCAAAGTGTCAAAATGCATAAACAATGTTTGAAAATTAAATTTCTGACAAAAGGTAAATTTGTATTCGACTACATATATGTGTCGTCGAATATAGATGAAGTCAGTAGCAAAAACTGCACATCTGTATTCGACTACAGCATGTTGTAGCGGAATACAAACTCAAGTCAGTAGCAAAAACTTCTGATCCGTATTCGACTACATGATGTTGTTGGTTATTTTACTTATTTTAACTTAATTGGTTATTTTACACATTCATATATGCCGAATTAGTAAACATGTTTATCTATCATTATTGCAACCCACAAGTTTTTATTATTCATTTAGTTCAAAATGAATTCTTTTACACATTTATATGCATGTCACTGTAGAGGAAAGAAACAGAGAGAAAAAAATCGTTGCACAGTAATGTTATGTGACAGAAAGGGATTGGAAAATACTATCCAACAGTTATAATTTGATGTTATTGATCTTTATTTGGTGTTGGTGGTATTATCTTTATTTAGTTTTGTTGGAACCAAGTTGGTTATTTCAATTAAAGTTTTGATGTTAACAAAAGTATTTTATGAAAATCATATTTTGACTTAAAAGAAAAATGAAAAATCAGAGGATGACGTCACCAGAGGATACACCAGAGGATGAGAAAAATCACAGGATGACGACACCAGAGGATGTCATCAGCAGAAGATACCTCCAGAAGATACATGTAACACCCCGATTTTTAACAACACGAGTGTATTTTTTTTTTCAAAATAAAAGAATTTGAACTTAATTCAAAAGAATTAAAAGAAATTAAAATTAAGTCATTTCATAAAATAATACGTCGGAAATTCAAACGACAAAAGTGTTTACATAATTACATCATGATTATAGCCAAGTAATTTAATTTTGGGAAATTGATCTTCAAAATATACCAAAATAAATTACATCAAAAATTGTATCTTGGACCCACCAAAACACTATCAGAGTGCGCAAAAGATACAATGATCCCAAAATAAATAAATACAGCCATCAACACTAGGCCTTATACAAAAAGACTAGTCTGATCTGATCATGCGCTAAAACTACAGTAGCAAGGTTTCCACTGCATCCTCTACAAGTCTTGTCTTCACCCCAGCTGTCGGTCCCTCTGCGTTGGTCCAAAAATATTTCGTACGTGAAGATCAAGGAAAACTAACGACGTCTCCGTCGTTAGTGTATCCGTAGGTGGGACGGGTTTGATTATCATATGAGGGCAAAGCCCAATTTTCCACAATAATTGTAAAGGGTCACCAACCGAAATTTACAATTACCACATAGCAGTTATGTCAAAGATAACAAATACATTCATGGCATGTTCTAATGCTATGACAACAGTAGTAAATAAGTATGCTCACTTATTAAAATGTATAACATCTATATCTTTTCAAAACATCCAATTTAACATTTAAATCATGTTTCAAGTACAAATACAATCAACAATCACAACAACTCATTTGACACTTAAAATTCATAAGATACTTGCACACATTGATTTCCACTCATCAGCTCATATCAAATCATGACTCACAGGTCAACCATCCCAATACATTATGTATATGCCAATGTACACAACTCTGGAATTACCATGGTGCAGTCTCTCACGGACCAGCACGCGTGCAATCTCTCACGGACCAGCACGCGTGCAGTCTGTCACGGACCAACACGATTTACATATGTTAGCCTCTCACATCCCAAACATTACTAAAGTGCAGTCTCTCACAGACCAGCACAAGTGCAGTCTCTCACGGACCAGCACATTTTACGTATGTTAGCCTCTCACAGGCCCAACACACAGAAGTTAAATCCTCGCACGAAAAGAATGGATCACCACGAACACGCGGCCATTCTGTAGCCCAGATAGAATAGACCGTCTAATACACGCGGAACTACTCTGAACCCTGATAGAATAGACTATCTAATACACGCGGAACTACTCTATAACCCATCACTGTTACTACCTAACTTTGCGGCCCATCACGGTTACCGCATTAACTCTGTGGCCCATGATGAGCATGATATGTTTCTCTTCACTGAAACCAATATGCAAATGTAATATGTAACCTGTAACACCCCGAACCCCACTGTTATCGGCAGTGCTACTCGGTCTTCTCACCCCCTAACCACCCAGTGGAAATAGTGAGTTTTTGCCTTCAGTGGGAATCGAGCCCGGTACCTGGGGGATAAGTAACCGCCTCATCACATTCCCACTACCAATTGATCCGCAGATCAATTGGTAGTGGGAATGTGATGAGGCGGTTACTTATCCCCCAGGTACCGGGCTCGATTCCCACAGAAGGCAAAAACTCACTATTTCCACTGGGTGGTTAGGGGGTGAGAGGACCGAGTAGCACTGCCGATAACAGTGGGGTTCAGGGTGTTACATTGGGAATCGAGCCCGGTACCTGGGGGATAAGTAACTGCCTCATCACATTCCCACTACCAATTGATCAACACTTCATCACCACCTCAAACAATCTCAAGAATTTCATTTAATTCATCACATGCCTTACAAATGTTTTCCAAATACACCTTAAACAATATCAAGAACTTTATTTAATTCATCACATGCCTTCCAAATGTTGCCCAAATCATTAAGTGCATAAACCAATGTTTAAAAATAGAATTTTTGAAAAAAAACAATATGTATTTGAATACAGCTTCCTTGTAGTCGAATACAGATGCAAAAACAGTGGGAAAATCAGCACTTTTGTATTCGAATACGAGGTTGTTGTAGCCGAATACAGATGCGAAGTCAGTGGCAAAAACAGCAATTCTGTATGCGAATACAATAGGGTCGTAGCCGAATACAGATGCGAAGTCAGTAGCAAAAATTGCAATTCTGTATTCGAATACGACAGGGTCGTAGTCGAATACAGATGTTAAGTGAGAAGCAAAAATCACGTACTTGTATTCGAATACGGAGAGTCGTATCCGAATACGAGGTTCAAAATTTGAATAAAAACTGAATTTTTACATAAGTGTATTCAAATACGGAAGTGCCGTATCCGAATACATCTTCTAACACAGTGAGATTTTCCAGAAAAACTTCAACACAATTTCAAACTCTTTTCTTTGAAAACCAACACAAACACCGTAACACAATCACCACTTCTTGAACCACCAAACCCAGAATATCAACAACACAACATGACTGATTTCTTTCACCACAACATAACCACAAAAGTATCATCCACTCAAGACAAGTCAACAACAACAGCAAGAACATTACCCTCAACAACAGCCACAAAGCAGTACAGCCATATCTCAGTACATGCATTTCGATCATCCACAAACAACATGCAAAGCCAGTTTTCAGTATCAACACAACAACAAAAGCATAATCAATGCATCAACCAAGTCAGCAACAAAACAGGACAACAACAAAACAGAACACATGCAGTTTACTCATCCATAAACAACATGCAAGGAAAGTTCATGGTCAGAACATAACATCACATAATAATCATTCATCAAGCATGCATTTTGAGTCCCTACGTGCAATCTATAAAGTTGGAAGGTGCCCCTTACCTTAGTTACGTTTTCTTGCTCGTTTACGTTACCGCGACAAAAGCTGGCGACACTCTCGCTCACGTCATCGCTACCAAAGTTGGTTCTCTAACACCGTAAATATGAGAGGAATAACTTTTCTTCTTGACGTTTTCTGATATGAGGCTTGGATTTCCAAGTAATTTGAGTTTTGAGTATCCCTTTTTTGTTCACCCACACAAACAAAATGCAAAGAAGAAGAAGGAAGAAGAAGGGTACACGGCTGGTGAGGAGAGGGAAACTTGATCAACTGCCAATATTTAATTACTTGTAATTAAATGAATTTATCCTTCGTCCAATAATTGTAATTCAATCTGAAAATATATATATATATATATATATGCATATATTAAATATTTTACAAATATCCCAACATAGTCCAGAAGGAGACTTGGTCCAGACCAGAAGGAAGCATGTCCAGAAGGAGACTTGGTCCAGACCAGAAGGAAACATTGTCAAGAAGAAGACTTGGTAAGACCAGAAGGTAATCTTGTCCAGAAGGAGACTTGGTCAGACCAGAAGGAAACATAGTTCAGAAGATAACTCAGTCTAGAACAGAAGACATGTTCTAGACTTGGTCCTGAACAGAAGACTTGGTCCAGACCAGAAGATAGCATGGTCCAGACCAGAAGATAGCATGGTCCAAAACAGATCACATGGTTCAAATCAGAAGATCACAGGTCCAAATAAGAATATCACATAGTCTAGATCAGAATATCACATAGTCTAGATCAGAAGGTTACCCTGTCCAGATTAGGAAACATAATGTTACACATCAGATCACATGGTCCATACTTGGTCCAGATCAGCAGATTATATGGTCCAGATTTAAATCATGATGTAGATCAGTAAAGACTTAATTAAAATTCGAAGAAGACTTGATTGATTTTTTATGGAAATCTAATCAAAGTATTAAGGAGGTTTGATTCAAAAATCACTGAAGACTTGAAGAAAATTCGAATGAAATCTGAAGCAAGAAGATACGGTTCAAAATTAAGGTAAAAAAGGATTGGCCAACAAAATTTTCAAAGGAAATATGAGCAAGATTTATCTCGAATTTAAGCTTGGACAAAGCCCATATTTCAACTATAAAATGAGGCTTCAGGCTGCAGCAATAAGTATCTCAAAGTAGAAGAACTCAAGCATAAAATCCTGATTCATCTTAGAGTTCAAAGAGATCAAAAAACACAAGAACTCAAGCTTCAATTCAAAGTTATCCGAGAGTTCAAAAGAGAGAAACACAAGTGTGCAAGAGCAATATTTTCTAAGTGTTTTCGAGAGAAAAATTAAGTGCAACAATCAGCTTTCCAGAAGCAACACTGCAGAGTTCCAAACCCTTATAATCTAACCCGATAGTGGTGAAGATTCCTTCTTCAATCTGGGGTTGTCAGATTGGTAGGAGAAGACTTGACTTGTAGGGTCAAGGTATTTTTATCGTTCCTCAAAAGTCTGGGGTTGTCAGGCTGTTTGAGAAGACTTGGCTTGTAGGGTCTAGGTGTTTTTTTTCCTCAAAAGTCTGGGGATGTCAGGCTATTTGAGAAGATTGGCTTCAAGGATCAGGTGTTGTAATTCAAAGTCTTGAATAAGTGGATTAAAGCCTTCTGAATGAAGGGACTGGATGTAGCCAAGTTAATGGTGAACCAAGATAAATCATGTGTTCTTATGCTATTATTATCCGCTGCTAAGTCTAATTATTTATTCATCAAGTCATTAACATCAATATTCGTCAAAACAACAAAAAGAATGCAAGTTTGGCAAACACAATTCAACCCATGTTCTCGTGTTTGCACCTTTAGATTATGTAGCTGAATACACTGTATTCGACTACAGGATGTTGTAGCCGAATACAAAACCAAGGCAATAGCTAAAACTGCACTTCTGTATTCGACTACAGGATGTCGTAGCCGAATACAAAATCAAGTCAGTGGAAAAATTCACTGATCCGTATTCGACTTCAAGATTTCGTATTCGAATACATGCTGAAAATTGTTTGAAAAATCTGAACGTTACAGAGGTGTATTTGAGTACCCATAAGGTGTAGCCGAATACAAATGCGAAACAATGTGATTTTTCAGGTCTGATTGATTATGGATCATTGCGTATATTAATTAAACCTCTAGAAACAATTGCCACTGATCTAAAGTGATGTCTTAGGAGTATAAATACATCATAGGCTCGAGTTTAAACATTTTCACACAACTTTCACCAAAATTCAGAACTTTCTTTAAATCCATTAAGAGTCAAAAACTTCATATGTCAAGTGTATATTGCTTTACATTTTTGTATCATTGAGAAAGGTTCTCTTGTTGCACTTGAAGTAAAATACTATTGGATTATTATCATTGTACAAAGAAAGCTTGTCAACTGTATATTTACTCAAGTTATCAAAAAAAAATCACTCAAGTTATTATTGAAGAAAAGTGGTGTACTTTTCTTCAAGTGTTGTAAACTAAGATAATGGTGTGCTGTCTTAGTAAGATTGTTAGGAGTTTGTAATAGAAGTCTTAGAGTTAAACTTGTACTGATTCTAACATAGTGGAAAATCTCTTGTCGTGTGCAAGAGGATTGGCTTGTGTTCTTTATTTTTCTGCATTTACATTAACTGTTCACAATCTACTTCACTTATCATAAACGAGAAAAATAATCCACCAACTCTCTAAAAACCAAAAAATTTCTAAACACATAATTCACCCCCCTCTTAGGTGCGCCTCTAAACTTACAAACTTGGCTACATCCAGTCTCATCATTCAAAAGGTTTTAATCCACTTATTCAAATACCTTGAATTACAAAGCACCTAACCCTCCAAGGCAGTCTTCCCAAACAGCCTGACAACCCCAGATTTTTTAGGAACAATACCACCTTGACCCTACAAGCCAAGTCTTCTCCTAATAACCTGCAAACGCCATATTGAAGAAGGAACTAAACCACTATCAGCCTTTTTCCCTTCATAGACCTTTTTCCCTTCATATATTGCCAGCATGCATTGACCAGGCACCATGACTGGTGTTTCACTTTGGTTGCTCAGAACATCTCCAACATAAACAATTTTATCTTTTGGTACCCAAATCTGATTGGGTCCAGGTTTGTTAGTCTTGAAAGGTTTCTTTTCTTTCCATGATTGTATAATGGGATAAGACAATTTTGAGTGGTCTTTCTGAGCACAAACACTACACAAAACATTAGAGGGAATAGGTTTAGTTGCAGTTACAGATTCATCAAATCCTAAGCCTCGTTTACCATTGTTACTAACTCCATAGATCATAGAAGCATATTTGCTTCTTTCCATACCTTTAGCAATAAAATCTTGTAACACTTGTTCATGCATATTAGAATTACATACAATATTTGATGTTGAACAAAGATTACATTTTAGAGTTAGATTTTCATATTTAAGCCCAATAATTTCAGTTTGAAGATCTGTATTTTCTATTTTACTTTCTGCATTTTGATTCTTTAAAACATTTAATTATTTGGTTAGAATTGTATTCTCTTTCCTAAGTATTTTTCAGTTTTAAAGACAATTTATTATTAACATTTAAAATATCATTCATTGCAGTGATTAAATCAGATTGGGTAAGTTCAAAAAATACCTCTTTTTCATCTTATGATGATTCATTTCCAAGATCAGAGTCTGTATCGGATCTGTAACGCCCCAGATTTTTTTGATCCAAAACATTACTTAAAAAAATACTTTTAGAAAAATTTACAACAATTTTTTTTTTGTAAGAATATCTAACATTTATGCTTTTATATAATTAGTAACAATAACGTTTATTTAATATTATAAAAAATGTTTATTCAAAAAACTAAAACAAAAAAAAAGCTTATTAAAGTTTGGTGACAAGGATTTAAAATAGACTTAGAAAATATTGCGGAAATCTTATTATTACAAAATTGTCTTGAAAACCCTATTTTTACCCCACGTTCACCGCACGTTAATATTCATCAACTACTCTTGAATCTCCTCGAACTCATTAGTACCTAAAATGTTGTTGTAAGGGTCAGTTTTTTTCCATCGTCCACATCAAAACAAAGCTAAACATATAGAAGAATAACACAAAACATATAAAAGTAAAAATTTCAAATTTAAAAGAAAAAATGCGTAAACAGTAAATCGTATATTAGAAAAAAATATGTATAATGCATGCTCCTAAAAACTATATGATCCGGATATAAACATATCACTAAGGCAACTTCCACACATAAAAATCACCCATACCAATGGGGAAAATAAACCTGCCACTAATGCAACTCCCACGAAGATGCATATGTCATGACATGACCATATATTATCAAAACTATACTCGCACACAGCCACTAAGAATCATGTCATATGCATTCAACAAAAAAATCACATTTTTAAGACCATCATCGTATTCACACATCACAAAGATCACATATCGTACATCCTTATCATGAGAATCATATATTCATAGACAAATAATCATTAAATAATAATTTTCACCATGTACGCATAAAAATCGGGACTTGACCTCATTTACACCATAATGATTAAAACTTTATATATAACAAGAAACTTCAAAACTCCAACTCATATACATCATCGAATCAAAATCTTATCATATATATATAATATAAAAATAATCATATTTTGCTTCATACCCATCATAAAAATTAAAACTTTAACACATAATATATAAAAATTCATATTTTACTTCTTAACAAGACATACATTACATATCAAACTCAACGTAAAAGATTTCGGATTTCATTATTTTATTTTATTAGTCTACATTTATTTCTTTCAAAAGCAAGCAATTACAATTATTAATTTCATGTATCCAACTAACGGTCTAACTATAATTTGTGCAGGGAAAAGCCCTTACCTTGGCCGCTTTTCTTCCTAGTACGAAGCTCTAAGCCCCCACGAAGTTGTTCACATGAAAAGTTTGAAGCACGAAGGAGAGGAGATGTGAAGGAGATGACGGCTAGGGTTTTGGTATTCTTTTCTGCTTATTATTACTTAGTATGGAAATATTGTGGACTTTAGGGAAAATTTAAAGTGGAGATTATTGGGTAGATAGTGTTGGGCCCAAATAAAGAATAGAAGCGAGAAAATATTATTTTATTTATTTATTATTTTTTTTCTTAACCTTGATCATACAAAAACTAAGCCACCAACTCCAAGCCCAAATTTCTAATATGGGTTGGGTCACACCTAGCTACAAAATCTTAGCTCAAATTCTTCTTGTACTAAAACAACACACACACACACACACACACATATATATATATATATAATTATATAAAACTTCTCCATTGATTAAATAATTCTTACTAATAATTTTATCAACTACAATAAGTCGAACAAGGCAAATAATTATCACACCTAATTTAATAATGAAATATATATATTTATAAGTCTTAATTATTTTAAATAATAAATTTAGAGGATGTTACATTTGCCATTGATGAAATCCTCTGATTCTTGCTTCTAATGGGATCCTCTGGTGATATCCTATGGTATCCTCTACAGGTATCTTTTGGTATCCTCTGGTGACATCCTCTGGATGTATCTTCTGGTATCCTCTAGAGGTATCCTCTGGTATCTTCTGATGATATCTTCTGGTATCTTCTAGAGGTATCCTCTGGTATCTTCTGATGATATTTTCTGGATGTTTCCTCTGGAGGTATCTTTTGGTGCTATCGTCTGGTGACATCCTCTAGTGACGTCATCCTCTGATTTCATCTTCTGGTGATGTCATCTACTGGTGACGTCATCCTCTGATTTCTGCTTCTGGTGACGTCATCCTTTGGTTTTTGCTTCTGATGACATCCTCTGATTTTTCATTCTTCTTATAAGTCAAAATGTGATTTCATAAAATACTTTTGTTAACATCAAAACTTTAATTGAAAGAGCCAACTTGGTTCCAACAGTTTGATGAGTTAGCCAAACAAACTGGTGTCTTTAAGTGATGATCTAGTCCTCAAATGATCACTTGCACTTCCAATGATTAGAGTTTCAGGATGAGATAACTGGTACTTCCATCCAGATATTTTTTCTGACTTATCTTGACTATTTCTGACTTGATCAGATTCATCCTTTAAAGATTTGTCATATTCCTTTGAGTTGCTTGTATCTTCTATTTTTTTCAAGTTCTTCTGGTTTGTCTGCATCTGCTTCCTTTGGTTCTGGTAAACCTGCACTATCATCATCTTGCTTTGAATTTTCAAGGTCAAGTTGTTTGTCATCAAATTTAACATGGATGGATTCTTCCACAATATGATTTTTCCTATTATACACTCTATAAGCCTTGGATCTTTCAGAGTATTCAATGAAGGTACACTTTTGAGATCGAGAATCAAATTTACCAAGGTTATCTTTAGTGTTCAACATATAACAAGTACAACCAAATTGTTTAAAATAAGATATGTTAGACTTTTTACCTTCCCACAATTCATATGGTGTTTTATTCAATATAGATCTAATATAGACTCTATTTTGAATATAACATGCAGTATTAATGCTTCTTCCCAAAAGTGTTTTGGAACATTCATATCATTTAACATGGTTCTAGACTATTGTTGGAGTGATCTATTCTTTCTTTCTACGATAAGAGAGGAGAAGTTGTGAGAGATTCTATTCTCATCACAAAAACTTTCAAAGAACTTGTTTTCAAACTCTCCTCCATGATCATTTCTAATTGTTACAATCTTAAGACCATTTTCATTCATGATTTGTTTGCAAAATGTGATAAACATTTTGTGGGATTTGTAACATCCCGACCATTACCGTTATTGGCGATGCTACCCACGATCTTCTTACCCCCTTTCCACCCAGTGGAAATAGCGAGTTTTTGCCTTGGATCAATTGGTAGTGGGGATGAGATGAGGCAGTACTTACCCCCCAGGTACCGGGTTCGACTCGCTATTTCCACTAGGTGGAAAGGGGGGTGAGAAGATCGAGTAGCATCGCAGATAACGGTAATAGTTGGGATGTTACATAAAAGAATCAATTTCGTGTGATATGAGAGAGCTGATTAATTCTTCTAGCTTTAGAGTATTAAGATCCTTTGCTTCCTGAATGGTAGTGATCTTATGTCTCCACTTGCTTGTCAGACTCCTAAGGATTTTCTTCACATGATTAGCAGTAGTATAACTTTTCACAAGTACCTTTAATCTTGAGACTATGGTTTGGAATCTAGAAAACATTCATCTTCTTCCATCTTGAACAACTCATACTTTTTGACTTGGAGGTTGGCCTTTGCTTCTTGAACTTGCTTGCTTCCTTCATAGGTCACAATCATACTATCATAAATACTTTTTGTTGTCTCCTTGTTGGTGGTGCACTTGTTAAATTCCATGAAGTTGATTGCATTTATCCTAAATGTTATGTACTTATGGTGCATCTTGTACATCTTCTTCGGATCATCATTAATCTCCTTTCTTGGAATTTCAATAACATCAGTATTCTTCGGAGCATTATAACCATCTTCCACCAATTCTCAAAGTTCAGGTTCTTGTGAAATATAGAAACTTCTCAGCCTATCTTTCCAATACTCAAAACGTTCTCCATCAAACAGATGTGGTATGTTGATGTTTCCTCCGATAGCTTCTTCACTAAATTTAGAAATATTGAATCATTGGATCTTTTCTCAAACACTATAAAGTGCTCAACCTTCAGACCGAGCTCTGATGCCAATTGAAAGTGATAATATGAGAACAGGGGTTGAATTGTGTTTGCCAAAGTTGATACCTTTTTGATAAGTTATAAATAAATTAAAAACTAGTTTAGTTTTTGGTTACTTACTTGGAGTAAAAGCAATCGAATTCAGAGGCCGCAAGCAATGAAAGCATAATTAATTTGACACATAGATTTATCCTTGTTCACCACTAACTTGGCTACATCCAGTCCCCTCATTTAGAAGGCTTTAATCCACTAATTCAAATACTTTGAATTACACAGCACCGGACCTCCAAGCCAGTCTTCCCAAACAGTCTGACAATCCTAGACTTTTGAGGAAAAACACCACTTTGACCCTACAAGCCAAGTCTTCTCCTAACAACCTGACAACCCCAGATTGAATAAGGAACTAAACCACTATCGGGTTGGATACAAGTGATTTGAACTTGAGTAGTTCCTTCTGGAAAGCTGATAATAATAATACCTCTCACACTCTAAGAAAAGAACACTCAGAAAATATTTCTAACTTCAAACGAGTATTTCTCTCACACTCTAAGACTACTGTTTTCTGCTTTTCGATGTTTTTCTTCTTCAGCCTTGAGTATCTATTTATATTTAAAATTTGAGCTTCAATTTGGTCCTTGTTTAATTCTGAATTATATTTTGTTCAGATTGCATTTGTAAATTCTTCAAATTGATTATGTTCCTTTTTATGTTTAGATTGAGATTGTAAATTCTTCAAATTGATTCTGTTAGTAATTTGTTGTAGAAAAATCTTGATCAAATCTTATTCAAATTTTGATTAAATCTTCTTCAAATCTTAATCGAATCTTCTTCAAATTTTGATAAAATGTTCTTCAAATCTTGTACAAATCTTGACCATATCTTCTGTCATACTCTTTGAAGTCAAATATATTATTATCATAAAATACTTTTGTTAACATTAAAACTCTTAATGTAAAACAAACTTGGTTCCAACAGTAGTGCCTTTACCCAAAGTCATAATTTGATTCAAGTAAACAAGAGTACTCAGAGACACATCATCCATACAATAACAATTAGCATAGGATTTCATAAAAATCAAATATCATGCAATCTTGATATAAATTAATTCACATTAATTGTGTAGGTTTCTAAATCATGTTTAAGTCCTCACTCTTACCATTCATATGTTATGAATTAATTATTATTATTATTGGATATGACTCGACCGTACGTGGTTAGCCCTAAATGAATATCTGAGAAATATGACATTCCTGTTCATCCCACGTTATTTTTATGAACAAAAATTTATTTTATAAATCATTGATATTCATACATAATATAAATTAAAATTAAAAAATATTTATTATTTAAATTTTAATCATGAGTATGAAAAATAAAATAAAACAGGAAAAGGCGATAAAACAAATTATCGGAACAACAAAACTTAAATAACAATGGTATAAACAATAGGTGCTTATCAATAATTTAAGAATGATGAGAAACTAACCGGAGACAATAAAAGGTCCTATAAAGAAGATAATATATGATGATTTGTAATTTGATAATAGTAGCCAACAAAATCATAACCGAGAGACAACGATAATAGTAATCAGACAGAAAAACTACTGCGGCACACTAATGTGCAAAACTAGCGTGTAAGGCTGGTACTATGTGTTGGGTTGTTACTATGTATGGAAGGGTTGGAGGTAAAAGATGAAAAGTTGAGGAGTTGTGTAATATGCGGCGGCGATCGAAATCAAAAATATCATATATATACATATATACATAATTAGATATACCTACAAGCCAAGTCTTCTCCTAACAACCTGACAACCCCAGATTGAAGAAGGAACTCAACCACTATCGGGTTGGATACAAGAGATTGGAACTTGAGTAGTTGTTTATGTGACACCCTAAATCCCAAAACAACATATATAATAATTTATACTAGATTTTTTTTTTAATTTTAATTCGCAGCGGATAATGAAAATATGTTTTCAAGAAAATAAGAATTTTTATAACTAACCCTAAAATAACATCTACAACATTATCTTAAAACAAATAACAATAGTAACGAAAACAATCACAAGTTTTTTTTTTGTACCAATATAAATCACTAATGAGTCCTTAAAATCTAGAACTCTAACATCAAATTAAACTCTAATGAGTTGATAATATCAGAATCATTAAATCAATCATTTCAAACAAATATCCCAACATGTTCACGATTCAATATTCACACCAAGCCCCTCTAAACCAATATAACACAAATCTTTTTGATTTTCTTAAAAATGACACATAGTAAAATATGGTGTAAATTTTCAGCTATTTTAAACATTAAATAAAATCAATAGTATATAATTATTGTTATTTTATAAATCATCAAAAATTCAACTCAATTTAATTTCTTTAAAATAATAAAGAGTAATTCAAACAAAAGTTATTTTCATTTTACAAAATAAGTCAACTTTAACTACTTCAAAATGTCATTTTTTTTTTAAATTCTAAGTTTTACCATTCTCTAATATTCAAAGATTATTATTATTAATAATATGAATTTCCTAATGTTTCAAAACTATTACTAACATTCTAAATTAATTTCATTAGCAAGATAAAAACTTTAATAATCATGTTACCACCCCAAAGACAAGGTATATCAATCGATGATTAGTATTATCTCGATTAAGTTAATAATTTCAAACATATAGCTAGTCAATCAAAAACATAAAAATTTATTTCTAACTATCCACAATAACAAAAGAGCAAATAATCAAAGTTAGAAACACAAGTCCAATCAAAAGGTAATTAACTTAATCATGTCAACAATTCAAATTAACTCAAATTTTAACAAAGAATTTCCTAGTATATTTAATCACTAAGGTAATAACTTAGAATCCACAACGCAATCGGAGTAAGAACATAGTAAATAGTTAATTAGTAACTTCAAAAATATGTACAATGATACAAACGCATATAGCACAGAACATAATAATATAACGGAAAAAACAAAACATGATAGACAAAATAATTAATAGGCAAAGTAACACAACTGACACGATAGGCATTTGACTAACACTGGACCGACACTCGACCCACTCGGCCTGATTGGACAGACCTGCTCTGATACCACTAATGTGACACCCTAAACCCCAAAACAACATATATAATAATTTATACTAGATTTTTTTTTAATCTTAATTCGCAGCGGATAAAGAAAATATGTTGTCAAGAAAATAAGAATTTCTATAACTAATTTATGATATCACGTTCCTCTAAATACACACGTAAAAATTTAACTTTATTCCTTAATTAAAACAATGCAATCTCAATGAACTTGACTTAACTATAATTTCTTGATGTAATTCCAAAAACTTACTAGTACTATAAGGTTTTCATACCAAAGGTTTTCTCTAATTAAACAAGTGAAAGTGAAATATAAATTACAACTCTCAATTCCCGGTATCACCTATCAGAGCGGAGTTTCTCCCAAATTTGAACTTCAAGACTCATTAACCTGTAATAACTGCGATTTCGCAAACGCATGGCCAAGCCAGTCAAACACAAACAACGAAGGAAGTGAGTTTTTAAATCATGTTTATAGTATAATATAAGTAAGAAGAACACGCAATCAATCATAATAAACCGTATCATTATACAAACATTCTTCAAGAAAAGAAATATCACATTATAAAGTCAAAATCACTAACGTAAAACCAATATATTTCACTATAACATCAAATCATCTAAAAGAAATTATTATCGCACACGGTACATATTAATCACAACAAAACAATCCCAAGAAGATGTAATGCTATGCATGAGCTTAGACTCTACTTCACAATGTGGTACCATTCTAACTCTGAAGTACTTGGTTAGGAGACTTGATACTATGCCACCATCCCGGTGGACGAACAATACAAATTGGCCCTGTCCTCATAGATTCGCTCAACTCAACCCGAGACACATATACGCGACAGTCGAGGTAAACGTGTGTTGCATGGTAGCTCCCGACATTTGGAGTGCTACCTCCAAGTCACCTAGGAATTCCCCACCCGAATACCTCCAAGGTCTAACAATCTTGCCCTAAGGCTCAACAGCAGACCGCCACGATCAGGCTCATCAGTTGTACTTCCCCGGAATCACTAGGCTTGTCAGGCCCTACCTATATGGTAACAAAATAATCTCCACTTAAAAAATTCTCAATATTTATTTTCTCCCCTCGTTGGCCTATGATACTCCATTAAGACCATAATCTCAAACACAAATTGGAATCATCACCTTTCCATCAATTATGGGGTTACTTCAATATCCTCATCACAAATTTATAACATCACAATTATTAATCATACATCATTATCATCACATAAACTCATCACAATGCATCCATATTTTATTATCACATCACAAAATTCATCTAATCAAACATACATAAAATTCATTCGACATCCAATATCACAATAATATCAAATATCACACATTTAACGAAAATAAATCAAATATCACGATAATATCAAATAACACACATTTAACAAAATTAAATCAATCAACACCTTATAAATATTTCTATTCCAAATTTTAATCTCACAATTTCCATATTTTCACATTAATCAATTTATCACTCAAAGGGCTACTGCTGTACGTAGCAAGCCCCGGATGAATCATTGGGAAATACGGTTTTCCCGTTCATCTCAAAATATATTATACTCATAAATTTAAACGCTCTCTCACCCCTTACCTTACTTAGACGCTTTCTCTAATCACAGAAATCAATGAAAGTTTTCAGCAGCAACCGTAGATTGACAACGTACAGCGAGTGAATCCAAATAAACGGCGAGTTCACAAAATCTCTGAGACGTGACTGATAAATTATGCAGAGCATAAAAATAAATGTTAAATAATTAATAATAATTTTTGGAGCAAAAATAGAGTCAAAACGACGAGAAAAAAACTGCAGAAAAAGTCTCACCGACTCGTCGGAGCGCCGGAAGGGTCCGACATCAACTTCACCGAAAAATGCAAATGAGTAGTGCTTCTTGAAGTTTTCGACGAGAGCAATCCAAAAATGATGTCGTTTTTTTTATACGACAAATGTGGTGATCGGAATCGGCCAAAAACAGCTCGCCCAAGGAAAGTAACACTGCTGTTTCTGATGAAACGGAGCCACGATCGATAAAATTAATGCTAAAAATGGATTCAGTGGCCGATTTTGTGTGGGAGAGAATTTGGGATTGGTTCAAATGACAAGAATTGATGGGATGAATTTGAGAGGAAGAGAATGTTGTGCCTTTTTTAGCCACACGACTGCATAGTTCTTTTCTTCTTCCTTTTTTTTTTTGTGTGGTTATTATACTTTAATTAGGTTTACTTTTGGATACGGGTATAACCCATAAAACACATTTTAATTACTCCTTTATTTTATTATTATTATTATTTTAAAATAAAATCAACAATTATCAAAACTAATTTTTATTAATATTTTGTTTTTAAAACACAATTTAATTCATAAAATATTACTACTATTTTAAAACTAATAGTATATAAAATAAAGTAATTCATCTTTTAAAATACATTAATAACCAAAATTATCATATCCCAAATAAGCACTATAATAATACTTATTTTTCCAAATACTCAAATTAAAATATTACCATCGTTAGTGAATAGTCGAAATTATAAAATAAATAAATATAACATCTATATTTTATATTAATTACTAAATCATAATAAATATATATAAAATCACAATGTCATAACAAGTATATAAAAATAAAGTAAATTAAACATAATATCACTACTATCCCAAGATATTTATTTATAAAATAAATAACTAAAAATAGAAAATAGTTATAAATAATTGAAATATAACTATGTGGATACTTAACATCAGTCAAACGCACAAAAATAAAAATACTAATAACATTAGTTGGGTACACGTAGATACACGTAAAATCACATGAAATCTTATTCTTTAAAATATTACACTAAAATACAATTACTTTTAGAAAAACATATAAAATAATAAAATAAAATATTTATTATTTATATCACTCATTTAATATAATATAATATATATCAAACTAACACGTCATAGAAAACATCCATATGACGGAAATTAATCACAAAATCTATCAACATTTATTCTAAAATAATATTAATATCAAATTAATTATTTAAAATCTTATTTCATTAATAAAATAGTTTATTATAAAAATTGGGGTGTTACAGTTTCTGGAAAGTTAATAATAATAACTCAAAGAAAATATTTCTAACTTGAAACGAGTATTTCTCTCACACTCTAAGACTACTCTTTTATGCTTTTCGATGTTTTTCTTCTTCAGCCTTGAGTATATATTTCTAGTCAAAATTTGGGCTTCAATTTGGTCTTTGTTTAATTCTGAATTTTATTTTGTTCAGATTGCGTTTGTAAATTCTTCAAATTGATTATGTTCCTTTTTATGTTTAGATTGAGATTGTAAATTCTTCAAATTGATTATGTTAGTTATTTGTTGTAGATAAATCTTGATCAAATCTTCTTCAAATCTTAATCGAATCTTCTTCAAATTTTGATAAAATGTTCTTCAAATCTTCAACAAATCCTGACCATATCTTCTTTCATACTCTTTGAAGTCAAATATATTGTTATCATACATACGTTTGTTAACATAAAAACTCTAAATGTAAAACAAACTTGGTTCCAACAGTAGTGCCTTTACCTAAAGTCATAATTTGATTCAAGTAAACAAAGTACTCAAAGACACATCATCCATACAATAACAATTAGCATAGGATTTCAGAAAAATCAAATATCATGCAATCTTGATATAAATTAATTCAGATTAATTCTGTAGGTTTCTAAATCATGTTTAAGTCCTCATTACTGTTACCATTTATATGTTATGAATTAATTGTTATTATTATTGGATATGACTCGACCGTACGTGGTTAGTCCTAAATGAATATATGAGAAATACGACATTTCTATTCATCCCACGTTATTTTTATGAACAAAAATTCATTTTATTAATCATTGATATTCATACATAATATAAATTAAAATTAAAAAAAAATTTATTATTTATATGTTAATCATGATTATGAAAAATAAAATAAAACAGGAAAAGAAGATAAAAAAAATTTTCAGAACAACAAAACTTAAATAACAATGGCATAGACAATAGGTGTTTAATAATAATTTAAAAATGATGAGAAACTAACCGGAGACAATAAAAGGTCCTATAAAGAAGATAATATATGATGATTTGTAATTTGATAACAGTAGCCAATAAAATCATAACCAAGAGACAACCATAATAGTAATAAGACAGAAAAACTACTGCGGCACACTAATGTACAAAACCAGCGTATATGGCTGGTACTATGTGTTGAGTTGTTACTATGTATGGAAGGGTTGGAGGTAAAAGATGAAAAGAGGATGAGTTGTGTAATATGTGGCGTTGATCGAAATCAGAAATATTATTTATATACATATACGAGGTTAGTTAGCAAAATGTAAATCAGTTAGTCGCTAAATTGTTAGTAGGTTCTAATAAAAAGAAAGGAGCCTCATGGTAGCAATATTTTTAGGTGATTTAGTTTTTATTATTATCTTTTTGTTTTAAGGATTCACGATTTACTTTTATTTATCTTACACAATGTGACACAATACATTAATACGTGAATGCTAATTTATTTAACGTGGAAGACTAAGTTAAGTAATGCGTTATAATGAATAAACTCCAAAAATCTTGTAGGATTTTTTTTTCAATTTTGAACATAGCATCCTAAAATATTTATTTGAGTAAGAAAAGGATGGATCATAAAATGCCTCGGTTTATAGTTTTCATGAATAAGAGTTGCTCGTTTGAGGTGCAAATACAAATTGAGTACTCAATTAGAGGTTTGAGGTCTAAACTAATTACAAAATAGATAGCTAAATTCAATGCTAAAATAAAAAAAAAAAAACTCTACATAAACTCTCTAGAAACACAGAAACACTTAATATAAAAACGAATAAGGCCATTAATTGAATATTTACAAATATGAAAAACTATATATAATTTTTAAAAAATAGAAATTTAATGAGTTTCTTTTTTTTAAAAAAAGAAGAATTTTAATAAGTTCAATATTCAAAAACATAAAGAACCCACCACCTCTCCAGAGTATGTTTATCTACAATTTGTAACTTGAATTTTTTTTTTAATATTTGGGATTATTTTTATAAAGTTTACTAGACACTCGTCAATCAATGATAAATAAAAATGCAAACAAACTATTATGAGCATTTATTTTATATTTTTCAAATATACTTCAATTTTGATAATAAACTTTTTGCCAATATAGCAACATAACAAACTAAATTTTAATTCATTTAATAATTTGTTGTTCTTAAACTAAATTTTTAAATACTGTTATTTTCAAATTTAACCAAACAAAAATCTAGTATAATGACTGACTAAACTTTCAAAACTCCATATCCTTTTTTAAAGTCTAGATATAAATTTGTCGCCAAGTAAAAAGATAGTTTTAGTTAGTATGAGTCAAACTATAACTATTGTGAATTAAATCATCACCTGGAGTAAGATGTATTATAAGATACATTTTATAATTAAGTGGATCCAAAACTAAATATTTTTTGCGCAATTGTTTGTGTTCTCCTTAAGATATTTATCTAAACAAACAATAGTCCAATAAAAGGTAAAAATTAATAGAAAATAAGAAAATATATTATCTTAACCAATTTTATTGATCCAATATTATATATTAGATTGAATTGTCTTCAATACCAAATGATCGGTGTATAATAACATAACTAAAAATTTAGGGTTTCATTTGACTAGACGGAGGATGACGACAACATGGATATCTAGTACAGATAACCGGCTCGCACATCAAACCACCAAATTGGCAGCAAGGTGGTAAATCACCCTGCACATTACCAACTAGAGCACCTGCAATAGCAACAAGCATCACCACAAACTTAAAAACCATCTTCAATAGAGCTTCCACAATAACCAAATTTGATATGCAAAGAAAAGCAAAATGAATATCTTAGGGTGAGTTGTATACTAAAACAGTATTTAACTATTTATAGGCAAATGAGAATTCTCTGAAACATCATAATTGGAAATATTTTGACACTAATAATGTGGAAAGCGTAATTTGTTTAATCATATTAATTATTTTTTTATTTGTTGATCGACTTCAAAAACCTTATTATTTTATTAGGCTATAATTTTTAAATATAGTTTTTAAGAATAACTTTTCATTTCATTAATGCCATATGTTGGATATTTATCTATGCCTAAGAATAAAATATTATAAGTATTATATTTATAATTATAAAATATAACATTAAGTGTTTTTACGACTTCAAAAACCTTATTATTTTATTATATTTTTTTCTATAATGGCTGTAATATGTGTTTTAAAATATTTAAACATATAAATTTAACATAAATTCGATTTCTTTTTTATTTTTGACTCAAAAGAGAAAATGTCCAACTTAGATAAGATAAAGACCATATATTTAATAAATACAATATATATAGAACAACAAAACATTATATTTATTTTAATACTTCATTTTCCCATTTTTTCTTATGTTAAGTCTTTGTCTCTTCAAAAAAATTTATTATTAAATTAGATTTTCAGAAAGCATATCACTCAATTAGTGATGTTTCTTTGACTATATATTGAGTAGGTTTAGTTTTAATGATAGGTGGCAGTCCTCAACTAGTCAACGGATGCCCCACACAAGAAATTAATATTAAAAGACTTGATGTAATATAAATTCAAATTAAGGTGGAATTTTGTGACATATTTATTTTCTATGTAAAATAATTTATATGCGATAGAGTTAGCGACAATTTTTGTTACCAATATTTTATCCAAAAATTATATATTTTTTTTGATACAGCCGCGTCTCCAATTTGACACATGTTTAATGTTTCGTTATAATTTTGTGATCAATTATTTATTTTCGTCTAAAACTTGTAACAAAAAGTTTATTCTGTCACTAAATTTAGTAAAAGTTCTAAAAGGAAGAATATTGGGGCCATGTTTGTGACGGAAATTCGTATTTTATATTATGATATAATTTTATTTTTGTTGAAGTTTGTGGGATTTTAGAGAAAAAGAGGAGAAAAAATAATAATTGTTTAAATATTATTGATAGTAGCTTTGTGTTAACTTGATTACAAAACATTCAATACTAATATTTATTTATAGAGAAACATAGCCTCAATACTAAATCAAAAACAAATCATAATAATAATAAGAATATCTAAGATATCTCTATGATTATAAATTGATCCTAAAAAATTACTCGAGATAATTTAATATAATATACAAGATATTATAAGATATTTTTTAATATTCTAACAATTTTTAAATGTGATTTTGTATGCACCTTTGAAGTATCATTTTCTTTTGGATGCATTGATAGAACTATGATATTTTGTTGTTATTTAGAGATACTTATGTTATGTGTATGATCATATAACTATTGATGTTGGCATCTGGAAAATGAATTTATAACAGGGTAAAATTTATTGAAATATAAATAAAAAAATATAATTTAACGTAAATGATATAAAGATATTTGATTTGTTACAAAATATAAAATAATATAATATGTCTTAATTATAATATATTTTGAGCCAGAATTTAGAATTTTATTTCATCCAAATGGAATTATTAAAAAAAATATATATATATATATATATATATATATATATATATATATATATATATATATATATATATATATATATATATATATATATATATGATAATTGTCATAATTTCCGTTGCAAATTTTGGACGGAAACAAAGAAATCGATCTTAACATTGAAATAAATTGAATGCATTGTGTCGTAAGACGATTTATCGGTGCTTTGCTCTAGCCTATATGCTTCAGGTGAATTTTGCAAAAATTTGTGTTATAGTTAAATTGCCAAACTGCCTTTCTTCGGAGCAGACAAATTCTTAATAAGGTCTTGACATTAAACGAGTTAATTGATCTAGCCAAAAGAAGAAAAAAATAGGTGTTTGCTTCTAAAAGTTGACTTCGAGAAGGCCTACGATTCCACGGTTGAGATTATTTGGTGTTGGAACTTACAGTATGTTAGTGTGTGAATTTAAAAATTATTGAAGTCCCACATTGTAAAACTCTCATATATTGAGTGGTTTTCAACTCCATAAATACTAAAGTCTCACGTTGGATAAAAAACATATGTGAGTTTGTTTCCATCACTATGAAAAAGAGTGTCAAATTCATGTGAAAAACACACCAAAGTTGATGCATTTCCCAGCTTTTTCTTTTCTCTCTTTTCTATTATGCTCGATATATTTCCGAGCCACTTCTTCCCTTTCTTTCTATCCCTTCGATTTTGAGTGGTTCTAAGACTACGAGTCACTTTTGTTGAATTTGAATCTCACTTACTATGCAAAGGTTCAAGTCAGGAGACACATATGTTCAGAAACATTTTTTTAATTCAAGTGGGGGATTGTTGGAACATAGAGTATGTTAGTGTGAGAATTTAAAAATTGTTGAAGTCCCACATTGAAAAACTCTCACATATTCAGTAGTTTTCAACTCCATAAATACTAAAGTCCAACATTCGATAGAAAAAATTTGTGGCTTTGCTTCCATCACTATATAAAGAGTGTTAAACTCATGTGAAAAGCACTTCAAAGTTGGATGCATTTCCCAACATTATCTTTTCTCCCTTTTCTATTCTATTTGATATATTTCCGAGCCACTTCTCCCCTTTCTTTACTTCCCTTCGATTTTGAGTGGTCCTAAGACTACGAGTCACTTTTGTTGAATTTGAATCTCACTTACTATTCAAAGGTTCAAGTAAGGAGACACCTCTGCTCAAAAAAAATTTTTTAATTCAAGTAGGGGATTGTTAGAACATAGAGTATGTTAGTGTGTGAATTTAAAAATTGTTGAAGTCCCACATTGAAAAACTCTCATATATTGAGTAGTTTTCAACCCCATAAATACTTAAGTCTCACATTTGATAGAAAACATATGTGGGTTTGTTTCCATCACTATATAAAGAGTGTCAAACTCATGTGAAAAGCACACGAAAGTTGGATGTATTTTCCAACATTCTCCTTTCTCCTTTTTCTATTATGCTCGATATATTTTCGAGCTACTACTCACCTTTCTTTGTGTCCCTTCGATTTTGAGTGGTCCTAATAGCATAGTTCTTTTTGAGCTGTTTTTTTGCTGTAGTTCTTTTGATTTATGAGTGGTCATATTACCATATTGTGAGTGGGTTTAACCGCCATGTTGAGAGTTACTTTAACCGTCATATTGAGAGTGGTTTTAACCGCCATATTGAGAGTGTAATTCTAGAATGGTTTTCTATAGTGCAGCAGAATTCCGATACAGTTTGTCTGAGCTGTTTTATCTTGGAGACTTCGTGGTTGATAGTCTGTCTTGCACAATTTGAGTAGTGCTACAAAACCTCTTAAAGAGAGCGACCTAACTTTGACTCAATACAATAATATCTTCGGTGACAAATTTATTTTGAAACAGTTTTTCGAAATTCAAAAACAAGGTTTGGCTTACATGATGAGGAGGATGGGTTTTGGGGAAACGTGGTTGAACTCGATGAACGCTTGCATTTTACATCTCAATGTTTGTTTTGATGAGTGGTAATCCCACCAACCACCAAAGACTTCCAAGTGGGAAGGGACTTAAGGCAATCCACTTGCTCATTTTTTATTGTTGATTGCTTTTGAAGGTTTGACTAGATTTACTAATATGGTAATAGAGGAAGAATTTTCTAGAGCTACAAAGTCTCAAGAAATCTACATCATAATATATTACAATATGTATATAACACACTTTTTATAGAAAAAGAAGACTGGGATAACCTTTCAAACATTAAAGCAATTTTAAGGAGTTTTGAATAGGTTTCATGTTTGAAGGTCAACTTCTAGAAAAGCAAATTATATGGCATAAATGTAATACAAAGGTTCTAGACAGCTTCATCAAAATTTTTCTTTTGTAGCTTTAGACAATATGATACTTGGAAATCTAAAATAGACAATATGAAATAAAAGAAGAGTAGCCTACCATTGATTTTAAGAAAGTGGCAATTTGATGGAATATTTACTCAAGGGGAAGTTATAGCTGATGATTGTAAGGATTGATAATTGATGTTGCTTCATTTTAGGAGTTATTATCTAGGCTTAGAATGTTTTGGACAAGGATGTTTATTTTACAGTAGGCACTCTTATGCAAGAATACTTATGTTTTTTTATGAAGACAAAGACCAAGAAAAGTAATCAAGTTGCAAATCCAAAATGGAGTCAACAATTAAGTCAACTATTGTCAATATGCTAGAAGACTTAGAGTTTAAAGTAATCAAGTTAAGTGTCAAAATGCATGAACAATGTTTGAAAATTAAGTTTTTGACAAAAGTTAAAGTTGTATTCGACTACAAATATGTGTAGTCGAATACATATGAAGTCAATAGCAAAAATTGCACATCTGTATTCGATTACAGCATGTTGTAGCCCAATACAAACTCAAGTGCGTAGCAAAAACTTCATATCTGTATTCGACTACAGGATGTCATAGCCGAATACAAATAGCAAGTTAGTAGCTAAAATAACATTTTTTTATTCGACTACAGCATGTTGTAGCCGAATAGAAAATCAAGTTAGTGGAAAAATTCACTCATCTGTATTCGACTACAAGGATTCGTATTCGAATACATGCTTGAAATTTTGAAATAAATCTGAACGTTACAGAAGTGTATTCGACTACACTTATGTTGTAGCCGAATACAACTGCGGAACAATGTGATTTTTCAGTTCATATTGGTTCTGGATCATTGCATATATTCATGAAACTTCTTGGGAAGATTGCCATTGATCTGAAGTGAAGTCTTAGGAGTATAAATACCTCATAGGCTCAAGTTTTAAAAAACAACTTTAAAAAATATTTTCAAAATTATTAAGATTCATTAAAAGTCCGATTTTCATATTTCAAGTGCATGTGTTTCTTTTTCATATCTTTATAAAGGTTCTCTGTTGTACTTGAAATTACATTAGACTGTGATCATTATACAAGAAAGCATCAACTGTTATACCTTGTTCATTTCAGTCAAAACCATTATTGTAAATTAACTAAGTTAGTGTGTTGTTTGAGGAAAGTGGTGTACTTCCCTCAAGTATTGTAAACTAAGATAGTGGTGTGCTATCTTAGGCAGATTGTTAGGAGTTAGTCACTAAAGTCTTAGAGTTAGACTTGTACCTATTCAAACAATAATTGGAAAATCTCTTGTGGTGTGCAAGAGGACTGGACGTACCCTTGGTTATAAGAGGAACCAGAATAAATTTTGTGTTCGTTATATTTCTGTCATTTACATTTTACTATATACAATCATAGTCAGAAAAATAAATCCACTAAGTCTCTAAAAACCATAAAATTTCAAAACAACTAATTTGCCCCTCCTTGTAGGTGCGCCTCTGAACTAACAATTGGTATCAGAGTAGGTTCAGGTAACTTGCTCCTGGATCCTTATGAAGGTGCAAACACGAGAAGGGGGGTTGAATTGTGTTTGACTAACTTGATTACTTTTTCTGTTTTTGCATTTTTATAACAAAACCTGATGTATGAATCAAACAGAGTTAGCAACGGATATAAGTAAAATAACACAGATTTTTATACTGGTTCACCGTTAACGAGGCTACGTCCAGTCCCTTCACTTTGAAGGATTTCACTAATTCAAAACCTTGAAGTACAACAATACCACTGACCCTCCAAGTCAGTTTTCTCAAACAGTCTAACAATCCTAGACTTTTGAGGAATACAACACCTTGACTTCTTAACTCAAGTCTTCTCCTACCAATCTGACAACCCTAGATTGTAGAAGGAGTTACAACGCCTTGAATCTAATTGCAAGTAATCTGCTACCCCTTCTGACTCCCTCAGATTGTAGACTCTACTTCAACAACTTAAATCTAACACAAGGGAAAGAAAAACACGAGTGCTTGTTTCTGGAAAGCTGAAACTCACAATTAACCTCACTGAAAACTTGAGTGTTTGCTTTTGGAAGTGGATGACTCTTATGTGATTTTTCGAAGCTAAGTATTCTTCCTTGAGCCTCCTTTTATAGATGCAAATTAGGGTCTCTTCCAAGCTTAATTTCAAGTTGTATCTTGCTGGATTCTCTTGCAAAAATATCTTGTCCAATCGGGTTTCACTTTAAATAAAAAACAAATCTTTTTCTGCTCCAGATTTCCTTTCAAAAATAACTTTGACCAATTCTGACTTTAATTAATTCTGGAACAAATCTTTCTTCCCGTCAATAGCTTCTGAATTCCACAAGACTTCAATTTATTTTTGTATCAAATCCTTTTTAATACTTTGATCAAATTTAATCAAATCTGCACCAATTATCATCATGATTAAATCTGACCCCATTGATCTTCTACTCTCGTCCACATCTGGACCATACTAAGTGATCTGCTGTGATCCTCTAATTTCGGCCAACCTTGGACCATAATTTCTGACCTTCTGATTTCGGCTTACACTGGGCCATGGTCTGATCTTCTGATCTTGGCCAACATTGGGCCATATACTTAAATCTTGACCATTGATCTGAACCTTTTCCCTCTGATCTGGACCAATTCTGAACTGGGTCTTGATTGAACTGAAATTAACTCTGGACAAATAATATTTCAGTTTGGACATTTTACCTTCTGCTTTGGATCAGGTCTAGATCAAATCTAGACATCATTTCTTCTGGTCCAGACTTAGTTTCATACCCTGAACCATGGTATCTTCTGGTCTGGGTCAAATCTGGATTGAATCTCTTGTTCTGGACCCATTAATTTATCCTTTGATGAAGTCTGGATCAAGTCTGGGCTGTTTATCATTTCACTGCCAGGCCATCTTTTGGTCAAAATAACTTCTGGACTAAGTCTGACTAATGATTCCTTCTTGTCTGGATCAAGTCTCCCTCTGGCAGGCCTCCTTCAGTTCTTGTCCAGGTCTCCTTCTGACTTTGCTTCCTTCTGATCTGGGCCAGCAAAGATATCCTCTGGTAATTTCAGGATGCATCCTCTGGTACCTTCTGGACGCATTATCTGGTGTCTTCATCTTTTGCCTCTGGAAACTTCATCTTCTGGTGGCATTTAATGTAATAATTCAAGGTACAAAATAAGATTATATGGAGTGCTTTTGTAAACATCAAAATCCTAAGTACTTAGAACCAACTTGGTTCCAACACCTTATTCATGGCTTCCGCACATCTAGTTTTTAGAGATGGTGGTAGTAGCAATAAACCACCTTGCTTTGTTGGAGAACACTATGACTTATGGAAGATACACATGCAAGCATACATTATGGCACAAGGAGATCATATTTGGGATGCGGTAGAAAATGGCCCCTATGTTCCGAAGACAATCATCAACAATGAAGAGGAAATAAAGATAAAAGCCTCATGGATAGATGATGACAAAAGAAATGTGTTGTTTGACAAAAAGGCTAAAAACATGTTACAATCAGCATTTGGAATGGACGAGTTCTTCCGGATATCTCATTGCAAAACTGCCAATGAAATCTAGGATACTCTAGAAGTAACCCATGAAGGAACTATTGAGGTAAAACGTTCTAAACTTAATACCTTATCTCAAGAATATGAACTGTTTCATATGTAGCCCGAAGAACCTATTCTGGACTTACATAAAAGATTTTCTCATCTAACCAACCACTTGACGGCACTTGGCAAGATTTTCACTAATGATGAATTGAACCTTAAAGTTCAAAGATCATTAACAAGGGCATGGCAACATATAGTAATGGTAATTTCAGAAAAGAAAAGCCTATCAAAGATGTCTCTTTCTGCGCTTTTCGGAAAGCTTAAAGAACGTGAAATTGAACAGGGAAGGCTTGAAAAGAATGAAAGTCAAGAAAAAAAAATCCAAAGAGCATTGCCTTAAAAACGGAGTCAAGAGAGCAAATGGATTATGAGAATTCGGATGAAGATGAGAACATCACCTTCCTAGTAAAGAAATTTGGTAAGTTCCTTCAAAACAATAAAACTTTTAAAAAAAGGAAAACTTTCAAGAAGAAGGATGTCTCCACTTTAAGTCAAAACTTCACTCATTTTGAGTGTGGAAAGCAAGGGCACATAAAAGCGGATTGCCCAAATATTGTCAAGAAATGTATTCACAAGAAGAAAGATTTCAAAAAGGCCTATATAGCATGGGTGCACAATGAAGTCAGTTCATCCTCAAATTCGGCGAGCGAAGAAAGTGCAAATGTTGCCTTAATGGCTTCACATCAATCTGACGAAGAAGAAGAGGAATGCATAAAAAGTACCTCTAATATTTGGTACTTGGATAGTGGATGTTCAAAACACATGACCGGTGACAAAACAAAATTTTCAGCACTTACTTTTGAATTAAAAAAGCTGTGTGATTTATGGAGATAACAACATGGGTAAATTTTTGGGCATTTGAAAAATTGGTGCTGCTCCATCTCCTTCAATTGAAGATGTTCTATATATTAAAGGATTAAAGCACAACCTTATTAGCATTAGCCAGCTTTGTGACAAGGGTTACAAAATAGCTTTCAACAAGGATGGATGCATTATCCGAAATGAGGTATCAAATGAAATCCAATTTGTTGGTAAGCATTTCAAAAATATTTTTATAATTAATCTTGATGATTTATCCTTGAGAATGAAATGTCTAATGGTAAGTGACAACAATGATGCATGGCTATGGCATAAAAGATTTGCATATATCCATATGGATCATTTAAACAAATTAGTCAAGCATGAACTTGCTATAGGCTTTCCAAAGATGAAATTCATTAAGGACAAATTATGTGATGCTTTTCAAAAGGGTAAGGAAACTAAGGTTTCCTTCAAACCTAAAAACATTGTATCAACTTCAAGAGCACTTCAATTAATATATATGGACTTTTTTGGTCCATCAAGAACTAAAAAGTCTTGGTGGTAATTCATATGGACTAGTAATTGTTGATGATTTCTCAAGGTTCACTTTGACCTTATTCTTGGAAAATAAAGATGAAGCTTTTAAAGCATTTAAAAATTATGCCAAACTAGTCGAAAATGAACAAGCAACAAAAATTGTATCGATAAGAAGTGATCATGGTAGAGAATTTCAAAATGCTTCTTTTGTAGAATATTGTGAAGAACATGGAATGTTCCATAACTTTTCTGCACCAAGAACACCTCAACAAAATGGAGGTGTTGAGAGAAAGAATAGATTATTGGTAGAACTTGCAAGGATCATGCTAAGCGACTCAAGTTTACCAAAATAGTGTTGGGCAGATGTTGTAAATACGGCTTGTTATGTATCCAACCGGGTAATGATTCGGCCAATCCTAAAGAGAGCTACATATGAACTCTAAAAAGGTAGAAAGCCAAATATCTCTCACTTTTACATATTTGGATGTAAAATGCTTTGTGCTGAATAATGGTAAGGAAAATCTTGGTAAATTCGATGAGAAAGCCAATGAAGGTATATTTATTGGTTATTCCTTATCAAGTAAAGCTTTTAGAATTTTCAACTAAAGAACTTTATTAGTCGAAGAATCTATGCATGTATCATTTGATGAATCTAACTGTAACATCCTCTAAATTTATTATTTAAAATAATTAAGACTTATAAATATATATATATATATATATATATTCTTCAATATTAATTTAGGTGTGATAATTATTTACCTTGTTCGACTTATTGTAGTTGATAAAATTATTAGTAAGAATTATTTAATCAATGGAGAAGTTTTATATAATTATATATATATATAGATGTTTTTTTTTAGTACAAGAAGAATTTGGGTTTGGAGTTTGTGGCTTAGTTTTTGTATGACCAAGGTTAAGAAAAAAATAAAAAAATAAAAAAAATAATATTTTCTCCCTTCTATTCTTTATTTGGGCCACACACTATCTACCCAATAATCTCCACTTTAAATTTTCCCTAAAGTCCACAATATTTCCATACTAAGTAATAATAAGCAGAAAAGAATACCGAAACCCTAGCCGTCATCTCCTTCACACCTCTTCTCCTTCGTGCATCAAACTTTTCGTGTGAACAACTTCGTGGGGGCTTAGAGATTCGTACTAGGAAGAAAAGCGGCCAAGGTAAGGGCTTTTCCCCGCACAAATTATAGTTAGACCGTTAGTTGGATACATGAAATTAATAATTGTAATTGCTTTCTTTTGAAAGAAATAAATGTAGATTAGTAAATGATATGTAATGTATGTCTTTTTAAGAAGTAAAATATGAATTTTTATGTTTTATGGGATAAAGTTTTAATTTTTATGATGGGTATGAAGCAATATCATTTTTTCTTATATGATATATATATGATAAGATTTTGATTCGATGATGTATATGAGTTGGAGTTTGAAGTTTCTTGTTATATATAAAGTTTTAATCTTTATGGTGTAAATGAAGTCAAGTCCCGATTTTTATGCGTACGTGGTGAAAATTATTTTTTAATGATTATTTGTCTATGAATATATGATTATCATGAGAAGGATGTGCAATATGTGATCTTTGTGATGTGTGAATACGATGATAGTTTTAAAAATGTGATTTTTTTTGTGGAATGCATATGACATGATTCTTAGTGGGCTGTGTGTGAGTATAGTTTTGATAATATATGGTCATGTCATGGCATATGCATCTTCGTGGGAGTTGCCTCAGTGGCAGGTTTATTTTTCCCATTGGTATGGGTGATTTTTCTATGTGGAAGTTGCCTTAGTGACATGTTTATATCCGGATCATATAGTTTTTAGGAGCATGCATTATACATATTTTTTTTAATATACGATTTACTGTTTACACATTTTTTTTCTTTAAAATTGGAAGTTTTTCCTTTTATATGTTTTTTGTGATTCTTCTATATGTTTAGCTTTGGTTTGATGTGGACGATGGAAAAAACTGACGCTTACAACAACATTTTAGGTACTAATGAGTTCGAAGAGATTCAAGAGTAGTTGATGAATATTAACGTGCGGCGAATGTGGGGTAAAAATAGGGTTTTCAAGACAATGTTGTCATAATAAGATTTCCGCAACATTGCTATGTCTATTTTTTTAAAATTTTTGTCAATAAACTTTTAAATGCACTCGAATTCTAGAAATACGGAAGTGGGTTTCGCTTTCGTTAGGAATAATTGATTTTTCCTTTATTTTAGCTTGAATAAACTTTTTTTTTAATAATATTAAGTAAATGTGTTTGTTACTATTTAAAAGCATAAATGTAGTTATTCTTACCAAAAAAAAATTATCGTAAATTTTTCTAAAAGTATTTTATTTTAGTAACGTTTTGAACCAAAAATCCGGGGCGTTACACTAACCCTTCAAAAGAAGATAAAATTGTTTCTTGTGATGATGATGATTTTATAAGTGATGATATAAGTAAGGACAATCAAGTTGATCAATCAATTCAAATGAATGAAATCAGTATAGAACAACAAGATCAACAAATTGATCTCCATCGAGAATGGAGAACCCATCGTGATCAACCCATTGATAACATTATAGGTGATATCAATAAAGGAGTTACTACAAGGCTAAATCTCAAAGATGCTTGTTTGAATATGACATTCGTCTCTCAGATACAACCTTCTAAGGTAGGTGAAGCCCTTAAGGACGATCAATGGATACTTGCCATGCAAGAAGAACTAAACCAGTTTGAAAGAAACAAGGTTTGGGAACTTGTTCCAAATCCTGGAAATAAACACATCATTGGTACCAAATGGGTGTTTAAGAATAACCTAGATGAAAATGGTATAGTTTGTAAGTTCAGAGGCGCACCAAAGAAGGGGGTGAATTAGGTGTTTAGAAATTTTCTAATTTTTAGAGACTTAGTTGATTTAATTTTCTAACTATGATTGTATATAGTAAAATGTAAATAGCAGAAAAATAAAGAACACAAAGAATTTTTCCTAGTTCCCTTTATAACCAAGGGTACAACTAGTCCTTTTGCACACCACAAGAGATATTCCAATTATTGTTAGAATAGGTACAAGTCTAACTCTAAGACTTTAGTGACTAACTCCTAACAATATGCCTAATGTAATACACCATTATCTTAGTTTATAATACTTGAAGAAAGTACACCATTTTCCTCAAACAACACACTAACTTAGTGTATTTACAATAATGGGTTTTGACTGAAATCAAGAAGGTATAACAGTTGATGCTTTCTTATATAATGATCACAGTCTAATGTAATTTCAAGTACAATAGAAAACCTTTATAATGATATGAAAATGCAACACATGTACTTGAAATATGAAAATCTGACTTTTAATGAATCTTAAAAATTCTGAAAATATTTTTATCAAAGTTGTTAAGTTAAACTTGAGCTTAGGAGATTTTTATACTCCTAAGACATCACTTCAGATAAGTGGCAATCTTCCCAAGAAGTTTGATTAATATATGTAATGATCTAGAATCAATATGAACTAAAAAATCACATTGTTTCATAGTTGTATTCGGCTACAGCATAAGTGTAGTCGAATACAACTGTGAAACTTTCAGATTTATTTCAAAATTTAAAGCATTTATTCGAATACGAATCCTTGTAGTCGAATACAGATGAGTGAATTTTGCCACTGACTTCATTTTGTATTCGGCTACAACATGCTGTAGTCGAATACAAAAAAGTTATTTTAGCTACTGATTTGGTATTTGTATTCGGCTACGACATCCTATAGTCAAATACAGATATGAGGTTTTTGCTACTGACTTGAGTTTGTATTCGGCTACATCATGCTGTAGTCGAATACATATGTGCAGTTTTTGCTACTAACTTCATTTGTATACGACTACACATATTTGTAGTTGAATACAACTTTAAATTTTGTCAAAAACTTAATTTTCAAATATTGTTCATCCATTTTGACACTTTGAAAATTCTTTTGATGCTCATGTAAAAGTATAAGGTTCTCATGTGCATTTGAAATATAACAATATTAGATTGCATCATATACCTTAAACTCTAAGGCAATAGTTAACTTGATTGTGACTCCATTTTGAATTTGCAAATTGATCACTTTGCTTGGTCTTTGTCTTCATAAAAAAACATAAGTATTCTTGCATATTTACATTCTCCCCCTTTTTGATGATGACAAAACCTTGTTGTTGTTGAAATTTCAAAGAATTTTGATTTCTCCACCTTAATTCATGCTTACTCCCCATTTGAATTTGAGTTCATGCCATAATGTGTTGAAACTTTTGAAAACCTAAATTTTTTAACAACAGTAGCATATATACGAATTTTCTCCCCCTGTTGACATGATAAAAAAAGAAGAAAACATAACAGAAAAGTATTCATACATACGACAAGTATCCAAAGTATATATAGAGGGATTAACAAACATCGCACAAGATAGAATATAACATTAGAAAAAATCCATAAATTAAGAAAACGATGTCTAAGTCAACATAAGCAATTTTTACAAATCATTTAAAAATAAGTCGTAGATAAAATGATATGAAACTTTTTAAAGAAAATAATTAGAAGGGATGGGTCATTTAGTTCATTCAACAAGAACCCCTGGTTCTGGGCAAGGGTCGTCTCAATATTTTGGAATCGGTTGCTAATGGAGGTGTTCAGTGATGAAGGTTTGAAGCGAGTTAAGCTTGTCCATAACCATGCGATTTGAAACGTGATCATCATCTGGCGCCGTTTCTTCTACATCTTCCTCATTCTGGGCAGTAGAGGATGATTGACCAAGATCTCTTTTATGAACATACGTTTGAAGCGGCTCGCTCCACACAATCTTTATATTGGGCAACACATTCAAGTCCGACAAATTTTCTTTGGAAGGTGTATACATGACTTCACCTGAAAAGTCCACTTTAAAATGATCCAATATTCTGGTGACTTCTTTAGCATATGGCAATCCGATGGCATTCTTGGAAGCAAACAGAACAGAGCGGACAAAGTAGGACCAATTGAGATCACTTCCTTCTAGCATAAAAAATATGATCTGAAGCTCAAATTCAATCATTTTGAGAATAATTTCCTGCCTTAGGAACCAGAATGTAACTTGAAAAATAATGCAGCACCCTATTTTCAACTGTCAGATTGCCAACACTGTGCTGTTGCGTACCAAACTCAGAACCAGCATGTGCCCTTCCATGATGTTTTTGTCAAAACGACACAATGATACGTAAGCACCGTATTTTGTCCAATTTTCCCACTCACTAATTTGCAGGACTAACTTTCTGACCTTCCAATGGTAACTGAATAATTTCTCCAATATTTTGAGTATCTAACTCAATGTACTTCCCTTTTACCTGACATATCAGCTTGGGGCCTTCTTTCTTAAGGTTGCAATAAAACATTGTAACTAAATCAACATAAGCCAATAAACTCTTCCAAGTGTTGTGCCCTAAGTAGCTCAGGAAATTTAAAACCTGGGAAAGAATCAAGAGTACCATATTTTGGAGTGATCAACTTTTTATCTGACTAGTAAGTTCTGAGTCGGTCGATTTCTTTGGGTGAATGAAGTAATCTGGATAGGTCTACAACATTGTCATTTCTAGCTCTCCTTTTTAAAGGACCCACTGCAGCATGCTTGGTTCGTGAACCTCGTTTCCGTGCATCCACGGTAAAGATTGAAGAAGATGAAGTTTTCTGCATTTGGGAAAATTTGGGGATTTGGGGTTTTGGTTTTGAAGCAATCTTAGTTGCAATTGATGATATGGTAAAGAGTTGGTAATGTTTGTATGTAAGTTTGGATGAAGTTTTGGAGATATGGAAGTGGATGAATTTTTGTATTCGGCTACTGAAGTTTAGAAAAATGACCTAAACCTGTCAAAAAACGTATTTATAAAAGGAAAAATTCGAATATGTATTTGACTACAACCAGAGTGTGTTCGAATATAGGAAATTCTGGAAACATGTATTCGAATACAAGCTAAGTGTATTCGGCAACGATAAGAAAAAATTTATTTTTAAGTCAAAGTTTTACTGAAAAAAATATTTAAAAGACATAATCATGTTGAGAAAAACAATTATTCATACATCAAAGATTCAATTCTATCAACTTAACAAGTGAAGATTCAATAATTGAAAAGAAGTGACTTACAAAGCATCAATACCTTGCATTAGAGATCTTTTTCATTTAGAATGCGAAGTTCTCTTCATACCTTATAGAATGAATCTTTAGGAAAAGGTTATGTGAAGATATCTGCTAGTTGATTGTGTGTATCTACAAATGTTACTAAAACATTGCCCTTGAACACATGATCTCGCAGAAAATGATGGCGTATGTCTATATGTTTTGTCCGAGAATGCATGATTGGGTTCTTTGTGATATTGATAGCACTTGTATTGTCACATCTTAGGGGTATGCATCCGAGGTCAAGTCCATAATCACATAACTACTGTTTGAGCCATAAAATCTATGCACAACAACTCCCTACAGCTATGTATTCTGCTTCAACAGTGCTTAGAGCCACACATGCTTGCTTTTCACAGGACCATGATACCAAAGCATTACTTAAGATATGGCAAGTGTCGCTTGTGCTTTTTCGATATGTTTTATATCCTACATAGTCTGAGTCAGAATAACCTACAAGATTGCATATACTACCATTTGGATACCATAAGCCAACATTGGTTGTTCCTTTTAAGTATTTTATGATTCGCTTCACTACTACAAGATGTGATTACTTAGAATCTACGTGAAACCTTGCACATAAGCAGACACTGAACATAATATCTGGCCGGCTGGCCGTTAGATATAACAGAGAACCAATCATACCTCGATACTTTGATATGTCTATTGAGTTACCATATTATCTTTATCTACATATGTTCCGGAGTCCATAGGAGTTGCACTTTCTTTACTGTTTTCCATCTCAAATATTTTTAAGAGTTCCTTACAGTACTTCGCTTGATTGATAAAAATGCCATTCGTTAGTTGCTTGATTTGAAGTCCAAGGAAACAATTTAACTTACCCATCATGGACATTTCAAATTCTCCTTGCATCATCAATGACAATTCTTCACATTATCCATTATTGGTTGATCCAAATATGATATCGTCAATGTAGATTTGAACAAGTAAAGCTTGACCATTAATCCTTTTTGTTGGAACCAAGTTGGTTCTAAGTACTTAGGATTTTGATGGTTACAAAAGCACTCAATGTAATCTTATTTTGTACCTTGAATTATTAAATTAAATATAATCAGAATATGAAAAAATCAGAAGCAGAAGATCAAAGGGAAATGAATTCTGGAATTACCAGAAGAGACTCCAGGATGTCAAAAACATCACCAGAAGATATCTTTGCAGGCCTATATCAGAAGGAAGAAAAATCAGAAGGAAACATGGATCATACCAGTGGAAAGCCTGCCAGAGGGAGAGTTGATCCAGACCAAAAGGAATCAAATAACAAATTTATTCCAGAAGTTATTCTGACCAGAAGATGGCCTGGCAGTGAGAAATTAAAACTGCCCAGACTTGTTCCAAACTCAACCAGAAGCTTAGTTTATGAGTCCAAAACAAGAGAATCAATCCAGATTTGACCCAGACAATAAGAGAGCATGATTCAGAGTCCAGAATTAGTCCAGATCAGAGGGAAGATTTTCAGATAAGTGGTCTAGAATTAATTATTTGGTCTAGTGATGGTCCAGATCAGAAGATCAGACCATGGCCCAGTGTTGGTCGAAATCAGAGGGTCAGGATGTGTGGTCCAGCAATGGCGGAATTCAGAGGATTATAGCATATCAGGTGCGCATCCAAGATGGCCAAAATCAGAAGATCAGAGGGTCAGGAAGTGTGGTCCAGGGAAGGCCAAAATCAGAGGATCACAACATATCAATTAGGATGGTCCAGATGTGGACTAGCGCATGAAGATCCAATGGTCCAGATTTAATCAGGAAAATTATACGGTGGAGAATTTAATTTATTTTGATCAAAGGATTGAAAAGATTTGTTACAAAAATAAAGTGAGGTGTTGTGGAATTCAGGAGTTGTGGCGGGAAGGAACTAACTGATTTAATTGGCCAGTTATTTTGAAAAGAAATCTGAAGATATGTTTTTTATTTAAATGAAGCCCAATTGGTCAAGTTATTTTTACAGAGAATCCAGCAAGATTCAGCTCGAATTTAAGCTTGGAAGAGGCCCAAATCTGCATCTATAAAAGGAGGCTCAAGGCAGAATACTTAAAATCGAAAATCACAAAAGAGTCATACACTTCCAAAACAAACACTCTCAAATTTTCATAGAAGTCAATTGTGAGTTCCAGCTTTCAAGAAGCAAGTACTCGTGTTATTTTCCTTCCACTGTGTCAAATCTAAGTTGTTGAAGCAGAGTCTACAATCTGACGGAGTCAGTAGAGGTAGCAGGTTACTTGGCAATTAGATTCATAGTGTTGTGATTTCTTCTACAATCTGGGATTGTCAGATTGGCTGAAGACAGGAGTTGCATTCCTCAAAGAAGTCTAGGATTGTTAGACTGTTTGAGAAGACTGACTTGGAGGGTCAGTAGCAAGGTTGTAATTCAAGGTTTGAATTAGTGAAATCCTTCAAGGTGAAGGGACTGGACGTAAACTCGTTAACGGTGAACCAGTATAAAAACTGTGAGTTTTATTTTTACTTTTATCCGCTGCTAACTCTGTTTTTAATTATACATCAAGTTTTGTTTTAAAAGTATAAAAACAGGAAAAGTATTCAAGTTAAGTCAAACACAATTCAACCCCCCTTCTCGTGTTTGCACCTTCACTTTCAATGAACAAAGTTTTATCTACCATCTCGTTTTCAAATCCTCTTTCACATAGAAAGTTAGTCTATCATACCAAGCTCTTTGAGCTTGTTTCAAACCATAAAGAGCTTTCTTTAATTTAAATATATGTGATGGATTTTTGATGTCTTCAAAGTCGGGTGGCTTTTTGATATAGACCTTTTCATTGATGTAACCATTTAGGAAAGCACTCTTGACATCCATCTGAAATAATTGAAATTTCATAGAACAAGCATAAGAAAGTAATAAACGGATTGCTTCTAACCTTGCTACCAGAGCAAATATTTCATCAACTTCGATCCCTTCTTTTTTGTTGTATTCTTGAGCGACCAACCTTGGCATGTTTCGAACAACTATACCATTTTCATCTAGTTTATTCTTGAACACCAATTTGGTACCAATGATGTGTTTATTGCCAGGATTTGGAACAAGTTCCCAAACCTTGTTTCTTTCAAACTGGTTTAGTTCTTCTTGCATGGCAAGTATCCATTGATTGTCCTTAAGGGCTTCACCTACATCAAAAGGTTTTATCTGAGAGACGAATACCATATTCATACAAGTATCTTTGAGATTTAGCCTTGTAGTAACTGTTGAGGAAAAAACCTTTTTGATATATGTTTTAATGACAACAAACCTTTTAAATTAAATGATTAAGTTTTATGAATGGTGATCTACTAATGATTTCACTTAAGTTTGTTTAAGGAACATAAATGCATAAGTGAACAAAGCAAGAATCAAAGAAAACAGCAGCAGAGAACATTCTTGACATATTCTGGAAAACGGAGAATGTTCGCCAGGCTGTGACAACATAAAGACCAAACTTTCTCCACTACTTAATTAAAGTTATTACATATGGAATTTACATCAGTACTGAGAGTACATGACAAGGAACAGATGTGATCAATTAGAATCAAAAGGAACCATTCTAATCGCAAAGAAAAAAGGCCATGAATCAAGCTGCCAAATCATGACTGAACAGTCTCTAGAATGTCCAGAATTAAGAGCATGTTAATAATTCAAGGAAAGCCAAGAAATCAGCATAAAGAACACTCTTGACACAATCTGAAAAAACAGAAGATGTTACCCAATGACATCAGAGGATACCTCACGAAGCTGCCATCAGAGGATACCTCACCAAGCTGCCATCAAAGGATACCTGTAAGACCCTTAAAAATTAATATTAATTTATGGAATTAATATTAAGGGTATTTTGGGGATATTTGTAAAAATATTTAATATATGTATGTTTGAGTGAATATATATATATAAATATTTATTTTGGAGGATGAAATAAAAATTATTGGATGAAGACTAAATTAATTTAATTTCAAGTAATTAAATTAATCGGATCATTAATTGAGGATTAGTGGCTAATTACAAGGTAATTAAGTGCTGAAGAACCCAGCCTTATTTTAATATTATTTTGGGGTGAGGTGGCACTACCAAAAGCCTATAAATAGGGTGAGCATGATGGTGAAATCAGAACACCATCCCTTCTTCCTTGTTGCCCATACTGCATGTAATAGTAACCCATTTTTCCCTCCCATTCTGCCTCTGTTTTCTGCCTTCCCCTTTCCAGTCACGGTTATAAAAGAAGAAGAGATGGAACTCTTCAAAGCATCATTTCTGGAACATCCAAACACTGAAACACCAAAACCCCAGTACAAAAGTTATTCCCCATACCATTACGGAGCTAAAGAACTCAGTTTCGTAGCAGCAAACTCAAGCTGCAGTTTCACCGGTTTTGGACGCGCAAACGGGAGCAGAATCTGAAACGAGAGGAATAGCCGAACACGCAACAAGTGTAAGGGCACCTTCCAACTTTCTAGTTGCATTAGGGATGTAAATGCTTACTGTTTCATTCTGTTTTCGAAGAAAAACTATTTTGCAAACACATTTTTGAAAAATGAAGAAAATGCATTTTTGTGATGTGTAATGAATCTGTGATGTTGTGGGTTTGGTTGTTACTGCAAAGCTGACTTATTTGTGTGAGAAAGCTAAAAAAACGTTTTGCATGTTATTTTAAATATGTTTAAAATGCATGTCAGAAAATTGTTTTGGAAAATGGTTTTACAATGCAAAAATGCATTCTGTTTTGCTGCTCTGTGATGCTGCATGTTATTCTGAGGTGTGTGATAGCTGAAATGCTTGCATGTGATTCTGATGTGTTATGAAAGCTGAGATGCTTACATGATTATTCTGAAGTTTGAGAAAGACTAGAATATGCTTGCATGTTGTGTTGTTTATGTAAGAATGCTGAAAATGCCTTGCATGTAGTTTGGAGATGCATGTTCTGATTCTGGTGCGATCATTCTGTTTCTGTTCCGGATGATTTGTTGTTAATGATTCTGATTCTGTTCTGTTTTATGTGATTCTGGTGATGTTGACGATTTAAAAAGAAAAGGGATTTTAAATGAGGAAAGTGTTTTCTGGAAAAATGCAGAATCTGTTTTAATGTTTGGTTGTCTTTGTTTTTAAGAAACCATTTGAAATGTGTTGCTTCTGATGATTCTGATAATCATCATGTGTTTCCTACTTCTGATGATTCTGATCATCATCCTGTTTCCTGCTTCTGATGATTCTGATAATCATCATGCTTTCTGCTTCTGATGATTCTGATCATCATCCTGTTTCTGCTTCTGATGATTCTGATATTAATCATCCTGTTTCTGCTTTTGATTATTCTTGTGTGAATCATTCTGTTTTGCTTCTTATGATTCTGGTGTGAATCATCCTGTTTTTGCTTTTGATGATTCTGATGTTAATCATCCTGTTTCTGCTTCTGATGATTCTGATATTAATCATCCTATTTCTGCTTCTGATGATTCTTGTGTGAATCATTTTGTTTTGCTTCTGATGATTCTAATAATCATCCTGTTTCTGCTTCTGATTATTCTTGTGTGAATCATTCTGTTTCTGTTTCTGATGATTCTGGATTAATCATTCTGTGTTGTTTCTGATGATTCTGGTGTGAATCATTCTGTGAGGTTTATGATGATTCTGGATGAATCATTCTGTGTTGTTTCTGATGATTCTGGATGCATCATTCTGTTGTTTCTGCTTTTGATTATTCTGGTGTGAATCATTCTGTGTTGCTCCTGATGATTCTGGGTGAGTCATTCTGTTGTGTCTGCTTTTGATGATTCTGATAATCATTCTATTTTGCTTCTGATGATTCTGATATTAATCATCCTGTTTCTGCTTTTGATGATTCTGATAATCATTCTGTTTTGCTTCTGATGATTCTGATATTAATCATCCTGTTTCTGCTTCTGATGATTCTGATAATCATCTTGTTTCTGCTTCTAATGATTCTGATAATCATTCTGTTTTGGTTCTGATGATTCTTGTGTGAATCATTCTATTTTGCTTATGATGATTCTTGTGTGAATCATTCTGTTTTACTTCCGATGATTCTGATAATCATTCTATTTTGCTTCTGATGATTCTGATATTAATCATCCTGTTTCTGCTTCTGATGATTCTGATAATCATTTTGTTTTGCTTCTGATGATTCTGGTATAAGTCATTCTGTGTTGCTTCTGATGATTCTGGTGAATCATTCTGTTTTGCTTCTAATGATTTTGATGTGAGTCATTATTTGTTGCTTCTGATGATTCTGGTGAATCATTCTATTTTGCCTCTGATGATTCTGGTGTGAGCCATTCTGTTTTGCCTCTGATGATTCTGGTGAATCATTCTGTTTTGCCTCTGATGATTCTGGTGTGAGTCATTCTGTTTTGCCTCTGATGATTATGGTGTGAATCATTCTGTTTTGCCTCTGATGATTCAGGTGAATCATCCTGTTTTTGCTTCTAATAATTCTTGTGTGAATCATTCTGTTTTGCTTCTGATGATTCTTGTGTGAATCATTCTGTTTTGCTTCTGATGATTCTTGTGTGAAACATTCTGTTTTGCTTCTGATGATTATGGTGTTAACCATTCTGTTTTGCTTCTGATGATTCTGATAATCATTCTGGTTCTATTTCTGATGTTGATCCTTCTGGTTCTGTTTCTGATGTTGATCATCCTGGTTCTGTTTCTGATGTTGATCCTTCTTGTTCTGTTTCTGATGTTGAACATTCTGGTTCTGTTTCTGATGTTGATTATTCTGGTTCTTTTTTCTGATGTTCTGGTGTTGATGATTCTGATTCTGGTTTTGTTTTCTGATATTCTGGTGTTGATGATTCTGATTCTAATTCTGTTTCTAATGTTCTGATGTTAATCATTCTGATTCTGGTTCTGTTTTCTGATGATCTGATGTTGATCATTCTGGTTTTGTCTTCTGTATTCGACTACAGGCATGCGATATTCAAATACAGAATGTTGAAATTGCAGATTTTCACGAGTTTTAGCCTCTGTATTCGAATACAAGGGATCTGTATTCGAATACATATTCATGTTTTTCTAGAAACTCAGTTTTTAGCTTCTGTATTCGAATACAAATTCGAATACAAGGAAGCTGTATTCGAATACAGATCCGTGTTTTCCAGAAAATCAGGCTTTAAACACTATTTTGTGAATTTTAAGAGGTTGGGGGAAAGACTTATGATGATTAAGAATGGAATTGTGTGATAATGTAAAGTGTTAATGATTACTTGAATGTTTAACCATTGACGTGTTGATGATGATATTGAGATGTTTTGAAATATGATGGAAAGGCATGAATTTTCTGTTATTGCATACTGTTTTCAGTGAAGGGAAAACATTGCATGTTCATGCATTGCATAGTCATGTGGTACCCGCGATGGGCCACAAAGTTGATGCGGTGACCGTGATAGGCCGCGAAGTTAAGTAGTAACCATGGGTTATAGAATAGTTCCGCGTGTATTAGACGGCCTGTTCTATCCGGGGTCAGAATAGTTCCGCGTGTATTAGACGGTCTATTCTACTCGGGCTACGGAATGGCCGCGTGTACGTGGTGGTCCATTCTATCCGTGCGAGGATTTAACTTCTGTGTATTTGGCTTGTGAGAGGCTAATACACGTGAATGTAGTAGCCGTGATGGGTTGTAGAGTGGCCGCGTGTTCGTGGTGGTCCATTCTATCCGGGCTACGGAATGGCCGCGTGTTCGTGGTGGTCCATTCCAATATGTCAATCGTGCTGGTCTGTTGAGCGACTGCACTGGTACTGGTCTGTTGAACGACTGTACCTTGGTCTAGGTAAATCGTGCTGGTCTATTGAGCGACCGCACGTGTGCTGGTATGTGAGCAACTGCACCTTGGTAATTCCAAGAAGCTGTGTACATGAGCATATGCATATTGCATCTGGGTGTTTGACCGGTCAGTCACGTTTTGGATATTGTTGATGATTGGAAAATTGATGTGTGTAAGTACTTGTTGAAACATGAGTTTTCTGATGAATGTTTGTGATTGCTGAAGTGGTGATTGTACTTACAACATGTTTTTCCATATTAATTTGTTGCTGTTTTGAAAAGGCATACATGTCATGAAATTTCAAAATGAGCATCTTTTCATCATTATTATACAATATGCCATAAATATATGTGTTGTTGTGAGATATATGCTATGTGCTTATTTGTTAATTTCGGTCGGTGACCCTTGCTATTATATTGTGGACTTTGGGCTTTGCCCTCAGATAATACCCGAACCCGTCCTACCGACGGATACATTAACGACGGAAGCGTCGTTAGTTTCCCCTGATCTTTACGTACGGAGTCTACGTGGACAACGCAGAGGGACGGACGGTTGGCTCAAGACGAGACTTTTAGAGGATACGGTGGAGACCGTGCTACTGTAGCTTAGTGCATGATCAGTCTAGACTTTTGTATAGGGTCTTGAGTTTTGGGAAATGTAATTTTATTTTGGGAATTAATGTATTACTTTTTCCGCTGTATTATTCTGCACTCTGACACTGATTGGGTGATAACCTTTGAAATGAACTGATTTTATTTTAATTCCCTTGATATTAATTTTGGAAAACTCATTTTAATTATTTATTGAAAAAAAAAATGCACCCGCGCTGTGTTTTAAACTCGGGGTGTTACAATTGTGGTATCAGAGCATTTGGTTAAAGTTTTGGGTTAAAGCTCTGATTAAAGTATTTGTTTTGAGTCATTATCTGATCATGCATAGGAGCAAGTAGTTAAAGTGTCAAGTCTTGTGTAAGTTGGGGTGTGACTAAAGTGATGACGTTGTTAAGTTTTGGAATTATTCCGAGTAGTGCGAGATTTCTACTTGATGATGGTTTTGTAAGGAACAATGCCTCCAAAGAAGAGACGACACTACGAGAGCCAATGTCAGCCGGGAAGATAGGATGGCTGAAGTAATGAACAACATGGCTGCGTCTGTTGCTGCACAGACGGCTGCCAAGACTCAACGGGATCTGGAGAAGAGGGAAAGAGAGATTCGCGCTGCTGAATCTAGAGGACTTGAGGATTTTTGCCGTCATAATCCTCCCAAGTTCGAAGGATATAAGGGTCCAGAAAGAGCGGACCAGTGGATCCAAGAGATGGATAAGATCTTTGAGATGATTAACTGTCGGGCAGCGGTGAAAGTTGATTATGCCACATACCTGCTGATAGGGGATGCAGAGTATTGGTGGAGAAGTACAAGATTACTGATGGGGTCAGCTCACGAGGAAGTGAACTGGGAGTCGTTCAAGAAGTTTTTAGACAAGTACTTGCCGATGAGCACTAGGACCAAGTTGCGTGACGATTTTCTGAAATTGCACCAGGGAAACATGACGGTAGGAGAATATGCTGCTAAGTTTGAATCGCTGTCCAGGCATTTCAGATTCTTCCGGGAAGAAGTTGATGAACAATTTATGTATCATCGCTTTCAAAATGGACTGAAGTATGAGATTCAAGCCTCGGTCTTGACATTGGGAATTCAACGTTTCCAAGTGTTAGTGGAGAAGTGTAGAGAGGTCGAAGAGATGAAGAACAAGAGGGCCAACAGAGGAGGGAACTTTAATTCCGGAAGGCCTAGTCGGATGCACAATCAGAACAATAGAGGAAAGCAGGTTGCTAAGCCGTATAACTGACCCCAGAACAACAAGAGAGGCCAGAATCGGTCGGGAAATCAGAATTTTGGACGGCAATTAGGACAAGGGGTTCGCTGTTTCCGATGTGGGAAAGAAGGACACTACGCTACTGCTTGTACCGTAAAGGATTCTCCCTGTTTCAATTGCCATAAGACAGGACACTTTGCAAGGGATTGCAAGGCTCCGAAGGTGGAACCAACAGTGAATGCAACTAGGGCTACTCGTCCTGTTGCTAGAGGACGCGACTTGGGAACTGGAGAGTAAGATGACGGAACAATATCCTCAGTTGTTTATCAACATGTAGTTTCGAGGACGAAACTAATTTAAGGGGGGTAGTAATGTAAGACCCTTAAAAATTAATATTAATTTATGGAATTAATATTAAGGGTATTTTGGGGATATTTGTAAAAATATTTAATATATGTATGTTTGAGTGAATATATATATATATATTTATTTTGGAGGATGAAATAAAAATTATTGGATGAAGACTAAATTAATTTAATTTCGAGTAATTAAATTAATCGGACCATTAATTGAGGATTAGTGGCTAATTACAAGGTAATTAAGTGCTGAAGAACCCAGCCTTATTTTAATATTATTTTGGAGTGATGTGGCACAACCAAAAGCCTATAAATAGGGTGAGCATGATGGTGAAATCAGAACACCATCCCTTCTTCCTTGCTGCCCATACTCCATGTAATAGTAACCCATTTTTCCCTCCCATTCTGCCTCTGTTTTCTGCCTTCCCCTTTCCAGTCACGGTTATAAAAGAAGAAGAGAGGGAACTCTTCAAAGCATCATTTCTGGAACATCCAAACACTGAAACACCAAAACCCCAGTACAAAAGTTATTCCCCATACCATTACGGAGCTAAAGAACCCAGTTTCGTAGCAGCAAACTCAAGCTGCAGTTTCACCAGTTTTGGACGCGCAAACGGGAGCAGAATCAGAAACGAGAAGAATAGCAGAACACGCAATAAGTGTAAGGGCACCTTCCAACTTTCTAGTTGCATTAGGGCTGTAAATGCTTACTGTTTCATTCTGTTTTCGAAGAAAAACTATTTTGCAAACACATTTTTGAAAAATGAAGAAAATGCATTTTTGTGATGTGTAATGAATCTGTGATGTTGTGGTTTTGGTTGTTACTGCAAAGCTGACTTATTTGTGTGAGAAAGCTGAAAAAACGTTTTGCATGTTATTTTAAATATGATTAAAATGCATGTCATAAAATTGTTTTGGAAAAATGGTTTTACAATGCAAAAATGCATTCTGTTTTGCTGCTCTGTGATGCTGCATGTTATTCTGAGGTGTGTGAAAGCTGAAATGCTTGCATGTGATTCTGATGTGTTGTGAAAGCTGAGATGCTTACATGATTATTCTGTTTCTGCTTTTGATGAGTCTGGATGAATCATTCTGTGTTGTTTCTGATGATTCTGATGTGAATCATTCTGTGAGGTTTATGATGATTCTGGATGAATCATTCTGTGTTGTTTCTGATGATTTTGGATGAATCATTCTGTGTTGTTTCTGATGATTCTAGATGCATCATTCTGTTGTTTCTGCTTCTGATGATTCTGGTGTGAATCATTCTGTGTTGCTCCTGATGATTCTGGGTGAGTCATTCTGTTGTGTCTGCTTTTGATGATTCTGATAATCATTCTGTTTTGCTTCTGATGATTCTGATATTAATCATCCTGTTTCTGCTTCTAATGATTCTGATAATCATTCTGTTTTGCTTCTGATGATTCTTGTGTGAATCATTCTGTTTTACTTCTGATGATTCTGATATTAATCATCCTGTTTTTGCTTTTGATGATTCTGATAATCATTTTGTTTTGCTTCTAATTATTTTGGTATAAGTCATTCTGTGTTGCTTCTGATGATTCTGGTGAATCATTCTGTTTTGTTTTTGATGATTCTGATGTGAGTCATTCTGTGTTGCTTCTGATGATTCTAGTAAATCATTCTGTTTTGCCTCTGATGATTCTGGTGTGAGTCATTCTGTTTTGCCTCTGATGATTCTGGTGAATCATTCTGTTTTGCCTCTGATGATTCTGGTGTGAGTCATTCTGTTTTGCCTCTAATGATTATGGTGTGAGTCATTCTGTTTTGCCTTTGGTGATTCTGGTGAATCATCCAGTTTCTGCTTCTGATGATTCTTGTGTCATTCTGGTGAATCATTATGATGATTCTTGTGTCATTCTTGTGAATCATTCTGCTTCTGGTGAATCATCTTGATGATGATTCTTCTGCTTCTGGTGAATCATCATTCTGCTTATGATGATTCTTGTGAATCATTCTTCTTCTGTTTTGCTTCTGATGATTCTGATAATCATTCTGGTTCTGTTTCTGATGTTGATCCTTCTGGTTCTGTTTCTGATGTTGATCATTCTGGTTCTGTTTCTGATGTTAATTATTCTAGTTATGTTTTCTGATGTTCTGGTGTTGATTATTCTGATTCTGGTTCTGTTTTCTGATATTCTGGTGTTGATGATTCTGATTCTAATTCTGTTTCTAATGTTCTGATGTTAATCATTCTGATTCTGGTTTTGTTTTCTGATGATCTGATGTTGATCATTCTGGTTTTGTCTTCTGTATTCGACTACAGGCATGCGGTATTCGAATACAGAATGTTAAAATTGCAGATTTTCACTAGTTTCAGCCTCTGTATTCGAATACAAGTGATCTATATTCGAATACAGATTCGTGTTTTTCCAGAAACTCAATTTTTAGCTTCTGTATTCGAATACAAGGAAGCTGTAATCGAATATAGATTCGTGTTTTCCAGAAAATCAAGCTTTAAACATTATTTTGTGAATTTTAAGAGGTTGGGGGAAAGACTTATGATGATTAAGATTGGAATTGTGTGATAATGTAAAGTGTTAATGATTACTTGAATGTTTAACCATTGACGTGTTGATGATGATATTGATTATATTGAGATGTTTTGAAATATGATGGAAAGGCATGAATTTTCTATTATTGCATACTGTTTTCAGTGAAGAGAAAACATTGTATGTTCATGCATTGCATAGTCAGGTGGTACCCGCGATGGGCCACAAAGTTGATGCGGTGAACGTGATGGGCCGCGAAGTTAAGTAGTAACCATGGGTTATAGAATAGTTCCGCGTGTATTAGACGGTCTGTTCTATCTGGGGTCAGAATAGTTCCGCGTGTATTAGACGGTCTATTCTACTCGGGCTACGGAATGGCCGCGTGTTCGTGGTGGTCCATTCTATCCGTGCGAGGATTTAACTTTTGTGTATTTGGCCGGTGAGAGGCTAATACACGTGAATGTAGTAACCGTGATGGGTTGTAGAGTGGCCGCGTGTTCGTGGTGGTCCATTCTATCCGGGCTACGGAATGGCCGCGTATTCGTGGTGGTCCATTCCAATATGTCAATCGTGCTGGTCTGTTGAGCGACTGCACTGGTACTGGTCTGTTGAGCGACTGTACATTGGTCTAGGTAAATAGCGACTGTACAATGAGCGTCTGTTGCTTTGCCCTCAGATGATACCCGAACCCGTCCTACCGACGGATACACTAACGACGGAAGCGTCGTTAGTTTCCCCTGATCTTTACGTACGGAGTCTACGTGGACAACGCAGAGGGACGGACGGTTGGCTCAAGACGAGACTTTTAGAGGATACGGTGGAGACCGTGCTACTGTAGCTTAGTGCATGATCAGTCTAGACTTTTGTATAGGGTCTTGAGTTTTGGGAAATGTAATTTTATTTTGGGAATTAATGTATTACTTTTTCCGCTGTATTATTCTGCACTCTGACACTGATTGGGTGATAACCTTTGAAATGAACTGATTTTATTTTAATTCCCTTGATATTAATTTTGGAAAACTCATTTTAATTATTTATTGAAAAAAAAAATGCACCCGCGCTGTGTTTTAAACTCGGGGTGTTACAATTGTGGTATCAGAGCATTTGGTCAAAGTTTTGGGTTAAAGCTCTGATTAAAGTATTTGTTTTGAGTCATTATCTGATCATGCATAGGAGCAAGTAGTTAAAGTGTCAAGTCTTGTGTAAGTTGGGGTGTGACTAAAGTGATGACGTTGTTAAGTTTTGGAATTATTCCGAGTAGTGCGAGATTTCTACTTGATGATGGTTTTGTAAGGAACAATGCCTCCAAAGAAGAGACGATGTCAGCCGGGTGTTATAATACCTCACAAAGCTGTTATCAGAGGATACCTCAACCAGAGGATATCAGAGGATACCTCAACCAGAGAATATCATAGGATACCTCAACCAGAGGATATCAGAGGATACCTCAACCAGAGAATACCAGAGGATACCTCAACTAGAGGATACCAGAGGATATCTCCAGAAAACGATATCAGAGGATACCTCCAGAAAATACATTCAGAGGAAGAACCAAGTCTGTTCTTGGACATCAGAATGTCCTGAATGATCAGAACAGTCTCCAGAATGATCTTCTATCAAGAATGTTCATCAGTCTCTAGGAATGATCATTAGTCTCCAGAAATGATCATCAATCTCCAGAATGATTATCATTCTCCAACATGATTAACAACTATCTTCAGAATGAACAAACATCAATCTCTAGCATGTTAACAATCAAATCTCCAGCATGTTTAACATCATTCTCCAACAGTGTACCATTAGTCCAGAATGATACAATCATTCTCTAGCATACTGACCATCATTCTCCAGCTTGACTGCCAAGAACGTTGAACGATCTTGAAGTATGTTTACATCAAAACAGATCCAAGAAAAGATCAGGAAGACATCCAGAATGATCAAAACTGAACCTCCAGATTGATCATCAATCTCTAGAAAGTTCAAATACTAGGACTCCAGATTGATTATCAATCTCCAGAATTTTCATTAACATTCTGCAGAAGTTCATCATCATTCTCCAAGCTATTTTGACATAATCAAAACTCCAGTTCTGCTGTCAAGATTGATAAACAATATTAACAATGTACAATGCATCAAGACAGCTTCCAGTATGTTCAGAAATCAGTCCAGATTGATTATCAATCTCCAGGAAACCCAAAAGCTAAAGCTCCAGATTGATCATCAATCTCCAGCAACTACAGTTTTTCTGCAACAAGCTTTGTGATCGTTTTTAATCTGTTTTGAGTGATTCAAAAGCTCTAGTTCAAGCCTACAATATTATCACTTATCAGAAGTGTTAAAGGATCAGTAATCACTCAAGAAAATTTGATCCAAAACGCAACACACAGCTCAGTCTGAACAGAAAATAAAAATAGTCAAAAGTTGGATTATTTTTATTCAGAAATAATGCCTTTGGTCAAGCCTGACAAGAGCACTACCAACGGCTCTATTTGACGATCATTAAATGCTCTCACGCCTATAAAAGGAAGGCAAAAGCTCAGGAAGAAACACAGCTTCAAGTACAGAGAAAAACATCACTCACAGACATATTCATACTTGAAAGCTTCTCAATCATAAACAAAAGATTCAGTTCTGTTTTTCCTCTTCATATCAGAATCATCTACTGAATTCTTTTGTCAACAATCTAATCTCAAACACGAGTTGAGCATACTCAGATTCTGTCCAAAAATCAAAGACATTCAAGTGCCAAGATATATCATCAATCACTCACATACATACTTGAAAATCTCTCATCACTTACAAGAATCAATTGATTAAATTCTTTTTACTCTGATACATTTATACTGAATTCTTTGTAAAGAATCGAATCTCAAACAAGAGTTGAGACATCTCAGATTCTAAACAATCTCATCATTATTGTAAAACTCAAACTATAAGAGTTAAGTATAGTTTGGGGTAGATTGTAAGAAATCACTATCAAGGTTGGTAGGTGATTTGATTAATCTCTTTCTGGGTGGAATTAGATTAAAGTCTATAACAAAGATCAAGGTTGATCTAAGCTAGGTCCTGTAAAACCAAGAAGGTTCTTGTTTTAAACACTTAAAGGAAAATCTCACCGTTGTGAGGACTGGACGTAGCCCGGGTTGAGTGAACCAGGATATATCTGTGTGTGATATATCTTCCCTTATCTCTATTTACTTTCAGTCTGTTAATTATCAAGTTAAATAGATAAACTGAACTGTTGATTTTAACTAACCAAGAACGTTCTCTGTTTTCTAGTGAAAACCAAGAACGTTCTCCTTTTTCTGTTTTCACAACCAAGATCAATCTTGAGTTATTTTCTTAAGTTTTTAACAGGAATTTTAAAAGGGCGAATTTACAATTCAAACCCCCCCTTTCTTGTAAATCGATATTGCTACTTCAGTAACTCCTTTGTTGATATCACCTATAATGTTATCAATTGGGTGATCACAATGGGTTCTGTTGGAACCAAGTTGGTTCTTGCAATTAAAGTTTTGATGTTAACAAATGTATTTTATGAAAATCGTATTTTGACTTAGAAGGAAAAATCAGAGGCTGTGCAAAATCAGAGTATGACGTCATCAGAAGATTAAAATGCCACCAGAAGTTTCAGCCAGAGGATACATCTAGAGGATACTAGAGGAAACATCTAGAGGATACCAGAGGATGTCACTAGAAGGTACCAGAAGATACCTCCAGAAAATACCAGAGCATGTCATCAAAGGCAAACATCATAGGATAGCATCAATAAGAGGATATCATCAAAGGGAAGGAAAAATAACATCATCAGAGGATATCTTTCTTGGCCCAGATCAAAAAGTAGCAGAGTCAAGAAGGAGACTTGGTCCAGACCAAAAAGAAGCTTGTCAAAGGGAGACTTGTTCCAAACCAGAAGGAAACATAAGTCAGACTTGGTCCAGACCAGAAGATAGCATGGTCGTGAATATAAGACTTGGTCCAGACTTAATCCAAACTTGGTCTAGACTTAATCCAGACTTGGTCCAGATCAGAAGATATAATTGTCTAGAACATAAAACTTAGTCCAGATTTAATCCAGACTTAGTCCAGACTTGGTCTAGATCAGAGGATAAATGTCCTGATTAAAAGATCAATGGTCCAGAACAGAAGATAAATGGTCCATATTAAAAGATCAATAGTCCAGATTAAAATATCAATGGTCTAGATTAAAAAATCAATGGTCCAGATCAGAGGATCACAAAATGGTACATATCAGATCACACGGTCTAGAGTTGGTCGAGACCAGAGGATCACAAAATTGGTATAGATCAGATTACAAGGTCTAGAGTTGGTCGAGATAAGAAGATCCTACGGTCCAGAATTTAAATCATGATGCAAATCAGTGAAGACTTGATTAAAATTCGAAGAAGACTTAATTTAATTTTGATTGAAATTTGATCAAAGTATTAAGGGGATTTAATTCAAAAATTACTTAAGACTTGAATAAATTCGAATGCAATCTGAAGGATAAAAAGATATGGTTTGAAATTAAAAGAAACAAGATTGGTCAATAGAATTTTCAAGTGCAATCTGAAGCTAAAAAGATACGGTTTTAATATAAGTGAAACAGGATTGGCCAACAGAATTTTCGAAGGAAATCTGAGCAAGATTTATTTCAAATTTAAGTTTGGACAAAGCCCTATTTGCAGCTATAAAAGGAGGCTTCAGGCAGCAGCATAAAGCATCGAAAAACACATGAACTCAAGCTTCAAATTCAACACAATCCGATAGTTCAAAAGAGAGAATCACTTGAGTGCAAAAGCAATATTTTCTAAGTGTTTTCGAGAGAGAAATTCAGTGCAACAATCAGCCTTTCAGAAAAAAAATTTGCATAGTTGCAAACCTTGTAATCTAACCCCATAGTGACGCAGATTCCTTCTTCAATCTGGGGTTGTCAGATTAGTAGGAGAAGACTTGACTTGTAGAGTCAAGGTGTTGTTTTAGTTCCTCAAAAGTCTGGGGTTGTCAGACTGTTTGAGAAGAGTGGCTTGGAGGGTTAGGTGCTGTAATTCAAAGGTTTTGAATTAGTGGTTTAAAGTCTTCAGGATGAAGGGACTGGATGTAGCCAAGTTAATGGTGAACTAGGGTAAATTGCTATGTTCTTATGCTGTTATTTTCCGCTGCTAAGTCTGATTATTTATTCATCAAGTAAATCACGTCAACATTCAACCAAACAGAAAAAAGATTCAAAGTTTGGCAAACACAATTCAACCCCCTTCTCGTGTTTGCACCTTCAGGTTCTCCATTCTTGAGGGAGATCATTGTGTTGATCTTGCTGTTCTATATTGATTTCATTCCTTTGAATTGATTGATCAACTTGATTGTCCTTGCTTATATAATCAATTATAAAATCATCATCATCACAAGAAACAATTTTATCTTCTTTTAAGGGGTTAGATTCATCAAATGATACATGCATAGATTCTTCAACTAATAAAGTTCTTTTATTGAAAAATCTAAAAGCTTTACTTGATAAGGAATAACCAATAAAAATACCTTCATCGGCTTTCTCATCGAATTTACCAAGATTCTCCTTACCATTATTCAACACAAAGCATTTACATTCAAATATGTGAAAGTGAAAGATATTTGGCTTTCTACCTATATAGAGTTCGTATGGAGTCTTCATTAGTATTGGTTGGATCATTACCCGGTTGGATACATAACAAGCTTTACTTATTGCATTTGCCCAAAACTATTTTGGTAAACTTGAAAAGAAGAATAAGATCTATATTTTTTATGAAGACTAAAGACTATGAGTAATGATCAAAATGCAAACTCAAAGGGAAATCATCTTTCAAGTCATATTAGGTAACTTAGGCTTTAAGGTAGCTGATGATAATTCAAATTACATTTCAAATATAATATTATGAGAACTGTATATCCTCTAAATTTATTATTTAAGACTAATAAATATATATATTTCATTATTAATTTGGGTGTGATAATTATTTGCCTTGTTCGACTTATTGTAGTTGATAAAATTATTAGTAAGAATTATTTAATCAATGGAGAAGTTTTATATAATTATATATATATACATATATATATATAGATTTTTTTTTAGTACAAGAAGAATTTGGGCTTGGAGTTGGTAGCTTAGTTTTTGTATGATGAAGGTTAAGAAAAAATAATAATAATAAATAAATAAAATAATATTTTCTCCCTTCTATTCTTTATTTGGGCCCAACACTATCTACCCAATAATATCCACTTTAAATTTTCCCTAAAGTCCACAATATTTCGATACTAAGTAATAATAAGCAGAAAATAATACTGAAACCCTAGCCGTCATCTCCTTTACACCTCTTCTCCTTCGTGCATCAAACTTTATGTGTGAACAACTTTGTGGGGGCTTAGAGCTTCGTACTAGGAAGAAAAGTGGCAAAGGTAAGGGCTTTTCCCCGCACAAATTATAGTTAGACCGTTAGTTGGATACATGAAATTAATAATTGTAATTGCTTGCTTCTGAAAGAAATAAATGTAGACTAATAAAATAACATAATGAAATCCAAAATCTTTTACGTTGAATTTGATATGTAATGTATGTCTTTTTAAGAAGTAAAATACGAATTTTTATATATTATGTGATAAAGTTTTAATTTTTATGAAGGGTATGAAGCAAAACATGATTTTTTTTTATGTTATATATATATGATAAGATTTTGATTCGATGATGTATATGAGTTGGAGTTTGGAGTTTCTTGTTATATATAAAGTTTTAATCTTTATGGTGTAAATGAAGCCAAGTTCCAATTTTTATGCGTACGTGGTGAAAATTATTATTTAATGATTATATGTCTATGAATATATGATTCTCATGATAAGGATGTGTGATATGTGGTCTTTGTGATGTGTGAAAACGATGATTGTTTTAAAAATGTGATTTTTTTGTTGAATGCATATGACATGATTCTTAGTGGGCTGTGTGCGAGTATAGTTTTGATAATATATGGTCATGTCATGGCATATGCATCTTTGTGGGAGTTGCTTTAGTGGCAGGTTTATTTTCCCCAATGGTATCGGTGTTTTTTCTGTGTGGAAGTTGCCTTAGTGGCAGGTTTATATCCGGATCATATACTTTTAGAAGCATGCATTATACATATATTTTTTATATACAATTTGCCGTTTGCACTTTATTTTCTTTTAAATTAAAAGTTTTTACCATCATATGTTTTGTGTTATTCTTCTATATGTTTAGCTTTGGTTTGATGTGGACGATGGAGAAAACTGACCCTTACAAAAACATTTTAGGTACTAATGAGTTCGAGGAGATTCAAGAGTAGTTGATGAGTACTACAGTGCAACGAACGTGGGGTAAAAATAGGGTTTTCAAGACAATTTTGTAATAATAAGATTGCCTATTTTTAAATCCTTGTCACCAAACTTTAATAAGCTTTTTTTTTGTTTTAGTTTTTTGAATAAATTTTTTTATAATATTAAATAAATGTGATTGTTACTAATTATTTAAAAGCATAAATGTTAGATATTGTTACCAAAAAAAATTGTCGTAAATTTTTCAAAAAGTATTTTTTTTAAGTAATGTTTTGGATCAAAAAATCCGGGGCGTTACAAGAACCTTCTATATTTAGCATATGCATCAAAAGTATTTTCTAAGTATTTAAATGAATAAACAAATATTTAAAAATAATGTTTTTGACAAAAATCAATGTTGTATTCGACTACAGCTTCTCATAATCGAATACAAAAGCTAAGTCTGTAGCAAAAACTGAAGATTTGTAATCGAATACGAAGTGTCGTAGCCGAATACAGATAGCAAGTCAGTAGCTAAAACTGAAGATCTATATTCGAATACGGAGTGTCGTAGGCGAATACAGATAGCAAGTCAGTAGCTAAAACTGAAGATAGCAAGTGTTGTAAACTAAGATAGTGGTGTGCTAACTTAGGCAAAGTATTAAGAATTTGTAACTTAAGTCTTAGTGTTAGACTTGTAACTTATTCTAACAAATAATGGAAAATCTCTTGTGGTGCGCAAAAGGACTGGATGTATCCTTTGTTGTAAGGGGAACCAGGATAAATTTCTGTGTGCTTTACTTTCAGTCATTTACAAAGCTTTCATACACTTAACACAACCATTAAAAATAACTCACAAAACTCTAAAAACCAGAAAAGTTATTTAAACACCTAATTAACCCCCCGTCTTAGGTGCGCCTATTAACCCCCCGTATTAGAGCACAACCTGTTTTCAGAGATGGTGGTAGCAGCAACAAACCACATTGCTTTGTCGGTGAGCATTATGATTTTTGAAAAATACGTATGTCAAAAATATGTAGAATGTCCTAACGGTCAGCAACAAACCATATATTCCAACAACGGTCATCAACAATCAAGAAGAAATAAATATAAAAGCCTCATGGACAGATGATGAAAAGAGAAAAGTGCTGCTTGACAAGAAAGCCAAAAATATGTTACAATCAACATTAGGAATGGACGAATTCTTTCGTATATCTCACTGCAAAACCGCAAAAGAAATATGGGATACTCTTGAAGTAACCCACGAAGGAACAATTGAAGTAAAACGTTCAAAATTAAACACTTTGTCTCAGGAATACGAAATGTTCCGAATGCAACCAGGAGAACCAATTCTAAACATGTAGAAAAGATTCTCTCACTTAACAAATCACCTGAGGGCACTTGGCAAAAGCTTCACTAATGATGAATTGAACCTAAAAATTCTAAGATCATTAACTAGAGCATGGCAGCCTAAAGTGATAGCAATCTTTGAAAAGAAAAGCTTATCTAAAATGTCACTCTCTACACTTTTCGGAAAACTACAAGAGCATGAAATAGAACTTGAAAGATTGCAAAAGAATGAGTTTGGAAAAGAAGACAAACAATATTACATTAAAAATAGAATCAAAATAATTGATGAATGAAGAAAATTCGGATGAAGATAAAAATATCACCCTCCTTGTTAAAAGGTTCGGTAAATTTCTTCAAAACGATAAAAAATTTAAGAGAAAGAAAACCTTCAAGAAGAAAGATGTTTCCACTACAAGTCAGAATTTTACTTGCTTTGAATGTGGGAAACAAGGACACATGAAAGCAGAATGTCCTAACATTATCAAAAAAGAATGCTACCAAAAGGAAAGAGTTCAGAAAGGCATACATAGCATGGGAAGATAATGAAGTAAGTCCATCTTCAAATTCAGATAATGACAAATGCGCAAACGTTGCTTTGATGGCATCCCACCATTCTGATGATGAAGAAGAGGTTAGTAGTAAAAATACTTGTTATAATAATGATGATTCATGTGTTGAAGATAATGATGCACAACAAGCTATAAAAGAACTACTTATGGATTGTAGAAATCTGTACAAAATAGTGTCGAATCAAAAGAAACAAATTTTATCTCTTAATGAAAAGATTGACACTATGGAACAAGATTTTGAAAAAGAAAAACAGAATTCTACATGCAATAAGTGCGATTCACTTTCCTTTAGAATTGTCCAAATGAATAGAGTTATCGAAAGGTACGAAAAAGGACAAATTGGATTGGAAAATATACTTAGCATCCAAAGATATTCAAACGATAAAAGTGGACTTAATTACTCAAAGTTTGATAAACCAAGTACTAGTAAAACTATCTTTGTCAAAGCAAGTAACCAATCCAGAAATAAGAAAGTAATAGCTGTTCAAAAGAATCATCATTATTCTAAGAAAAATACTATTCAAAAGAAACCATGTTTTCATAAAAAAAGTCCAACATGTTTCTACTGTGGTCTTAATGGTCACACACCTAATGCTTGTCACTTTAAGAACATTGGTGTTCCACAAAGGCATTATGTGTGGGTCACTAAAGGTACTAATGTTCAAGGACCCAAAGCACTTTGGGTACCAAATAATCTATAAATCTTGTTTTGTAGGAATACACACAAAGTACATCAAATATGTGGAACTTAGATAGCGGATGTTCAACGCACATGACCGGTGACAAAACTAAATTTTCAGCAGTAACTCTTGAGTCAAAAGGTTATGTGATCTATGGAGATAACAACAAAGGAAAATTTTTGGGCATTTGAAAGGTTGGTATTGCTCCATCTCCTTCAATTGAAGACAAATTTGTGATAAGGCTTACAAAATCACTTTCAACAAAGATGAATGTATTATCCAAAATGAGGTAACAAGTGAAATTCAATTTATTGGTAAGCGTTCTAAAAATATTTTTACAATAAATCTTGATGATTTATCCTTAAGAATGAAATGTCTTATGGTAAGTGACAACAATGATGCATGGCTATGGCATTAAAGATTTGCACGTATCGATATGGATCATTTAAACAAGTTAGTCAAGCATGAACTTGTTGTACACCAAGGATGAAATTCATTAAGGATAAATTATGTGACGCTTGTCAAAAGGGTAAGCAAACTAAAGTTTCCTTCAAACCCAAGAATATTGTATCAACTTCAAGACCACTTCAATTAATACATATGGACTTGTTTGGTTCATCAAGAACTAAAAGTCTTGGTGGAAATTCATATGGACTAGTAATCGTTGATGATTTTTCAAGGTTCACATGGACCTTATTTTTGGGAAATAAAAATAAAGCTTTTAAAGCATTTAAGAAATATACCAAACTAGTCCAAAATGAACAAGCAACCAAAATTGTATCAATTAGAAGTGATCATGGAGGAGAATTTCAAAATGCCTCATTTGTAGAATAATGTGAAGAAAATGGAATCTTCCCTAATTTTTCTGCACCAAGAACCCCTCAACAAAATGGAGTTGTTGAGAGAAAGAATAGATCATTGGTAGAACTTGCAAGAACTATGCTAAGCAATTCAAGTCTACTGAAATACTTTTGGGCAGATGTTGTAAGCACAACATGTTACGTATGCAACATGAGTAATAATCCGACCAATGCTGAAGAAGACTCCATACGAACTATACAAAGGAAGAAAGCCAAACATCTCTCATTTTCACATATTTGGATGCAAATGCTTTGTACTAAATAATGGTAAGGATAATCTCAGCAAATTCGATGAAAAAGTCGATAAAGGTATTTTTATTGGTTATTCCTTAACTAGTAAAGCTTTTAGTATTTTCAATAAAAGAACTTTGATAGTTGAAGAATCTATACATGTATCTTTTGATGAATCTAACCCCTCGAAAGAGGACAATATTATTTGTGATGATGATGACTTTTTAAGTGATGAGATAAGCAAGGACAGTCAAGTTGTTCAGTCAATTCAAAAGGATGAAATCAATTTAGAACAGCAAGATCAAAACATTAATCTCTCTCAAGAATGGAGAACCCATTGTGATCACCCTATTGATAATATTATAGGTGATATCAACAAAGGAGTCACTACAAGGCTCAAACTCAAAGATGCTTGTTTAAATATGGCATTTGTCTCTCAAATAGAACCTTACAAATAGGTGAAGCCCTTAAAGATTATCAATGGATACTTGCCATGCAAGAAGAACTAAATCAGTTTGAAAGAAACAAAGTTTGGGAACTTGTTCCAAATCCTGGAAATAAACACATCATTGGTACCAAATGGGTGTTTAAGAATAAATTTGATGAAAATGGAATAGTTGTTCGAAACAAGGCAAGGTTGGTCGCTCAAGGATACAACCAAGAAGAAGGGATCGATTTTGATGAAACATTTGACGTGGTAGCAAGGTTGGAAGCAATCTGATTATTACTTGCTTATGTTTGTTCTATGGACTTTGAATTGTTTCAAATGGATGTCAAGAGTGCATTCCTAAATGGGTACATCAATGAGGAATTCTATGTCAAACAACCACTTGGCTTTGAAGACTTCAAAAATCCTTCACATGTCTTCAAATTAAAGAATGCTCTTTATCATTTGAAACAAGCTCCAAGAGCTTGGTATGATAGGTTGAGTAAATTTTTATGTGAACATGGATTCGAAAAAGGTAAAGTTGATAAAACCTTATTCATTAAAAGAACGAACGATCATACTTTACTTGTTCAAGTCTACATTGACAATATCTTATTTGGATCAACCAAAAATGAAATATGTGAAGAGTTTTCATTAATGATGCAAAGAGAATTTGAAATGTCCATGATGGGAAAATTAAACTATTTCCTAGGACTTCAAATCGAGCAACTTATGAATGGTATTTTTATTCATCAAGCAAAGTATTGTAAAGGATTGTTGAAAAGATTTGAGATGGACAACAACAAAGAAATTGCTACTCCTATGGGATCAGGAACGTATGTTGATAAAGATGAAAATGGAAAATCAATTGATATATCAAGGTATCGAGGTATGATCGGGTCTCTTTTATATCTAACGGCTAGTCAGCCAAATATTATGTGTAGTGTTTGTTTATGTGCAAGGTTTCAAGCGAATCCTAAAGAATCACATCTTGTAGTAGTGAAGAGAATAATGAAATATCTAAAGGGAACAACTAGTGTTGGCCTATGGTATCCAAAAGGTAGCATATGTTGATAAAGATGAAAATGGAAAATCAAATGATATATCAAGGTATCAAGGTATGATCAGGTCTCTTTTATATCTAACGGCCAGTCGGCCAGATATTGCAATCTTATTGGTTATTCTGACTCTAACTATGAAGGATGTAAGACAGATCGAAAAAGCACAAGTGACACTTGTAACATTTTAGGAAATGCACTAGTATCATGGTCTTGTAAGAAGCAAGCATGCGTGGCTCTAAGTACTGGTGAGGCAGAATACATAGCAGCAGGCAGTTGCTGTGCTCAGATCCTATGGCTCAAGCAACAACTATGTGATTATGGACTTGATCTCGGGTGCATCCCTCTGAATTGTGACAACACTAGTGCTATCAACATCACTAAGAATCCAATCACGCATTCTCGAACCAAACATATTGACATACGTCATCATTTTCTGAGAGATCATGTGCTCAAAGGCAATGTTGAAGTTACTTTTCTCGACACTCATAATCAACTAGCTGATATTTTTACAAAGCCATTGTCTAGAGATTCATTCTACAAAATCCGAAGAGAATTGGGTATCCTAAATGAAAGTGATCTCTAAAGGTTTAAATGCTTTGTAAGTCATGTCACTTATAAATTCAAAATTTTTGCATCTTCTTTTACTAAATTATTGATATATGGTTTTTTGGTATCTATGTGTTTTAGTAATTATCAAATACATGATTAAAATTATCTCTTTAGTTAAAAATTTAAATTTAAAAACAAAATTTTACTGTTGTATTCGAATACACATTGTCTGTATTCGAATACACGTTCCCAGAAAAACCTGTATTCGAATACATCAAGCCTGTAGTCGAATACATATTCGAATTTTTCAGCTTTAAAACGTTTTTTTGACAGATTTTAGGTTTTCTCTCAAATACAATAATTCAGTAGCCGAATACACTCTATTCCTCTATTTTCATTTCTTCAAAACTCTCATCCAATCTTACATGCAATCATCACCAAACCTTTACCTCATCATCCATTACATCTAAAGTTGTTTCCAAATCAAACCCAAACCCCAAATAAAAATCGTGAAACTCCATCTTCTCCATTTCTTCAAACATGGATGCACGAAAAAGAGTTCTAAGGACGAAGGTTGCTGTTGTGGGTCCTTCAAAGAAAAGAAGAAATGATAATATGGTAGACCTATCCCGGTTACTTCACTCGCTGGAAGAAATTGATAGGTTCCGAACCCATTTCTCGAACAAAATGTTGATTACTCCAAAAATTGGTACTCTTGATTCTTTCTCTACTTTTAAATTCCCCGAGTTACTTAAAGCTCAAAAATTAGAAGATTTCATTCGATACAATGGTCCTATCTATCCCGACTTAGTTAGGGTATTTTTCTGCAACCTTGAAAACGATGGTTCTAAGCTAGTGTCTAAGGTTAAGGGAAAAATTATTGAAATAGACATCAAAACCATTGGAGAAATTCTGCACATACCATACGAGGGTCAAAAAATGTGTCCAAGACATTTATGTGAATGGGTAAACACTACCAAGTATGATGCTTATATCTCACTATGTCAGTTTGATAAAAATACGATGGAACGAAAAAGAGCGCAGGCTGGTTCAAAGTTTGCTAGGAAGAGATATGGTGTTGGTAACCTAACCATCGACAACAGATTACTGCATTATTTCCTACGTTATATTTTCGTACCGAAAGCAGGAAATTATTCCCAAATATCTGAATTTGAACTTCAAATCATGGTTTTTATGATCGAAGGGGCTGATCTTAACTGAGCTTACTTTGTTCGCTCTGTTTTGTTTGCCTCCAAAGATGCTGCAGGATTGCCTTGTGCAAGGGAAGTTACCAGAATTTTGGACCACTTTAAGGTAGATTTCTCAGGAGAAGTTCTGTACAAAACTACCAAAGATAACCTGTTGGACTTAATTGTTTTGCCCAGCATGAAAATAGTATGGAGTGAACCGCTTCAAACTTATGTCCACAAGGGTGATCTTGGACAATCTTCATCGAAAAATGCTCAAGATGAAGATTCGGCAGAAGCTGCAGCAGAAGCAGAACCAGAAGCAGAAGCAAAAGACAGCGATTGATGTAGATACCATTTCAAATCGCATGATCATGGAAAAACTCAACTCAATTCAAACCTTCATCACAGAACAATTTCAGAACACGAATACTTCCTTCACCCACTAATTTCAAACCGTGACCACATCTTTCAACAATAGATTTCAACACATTGAAACAACCATGACTCAAAATCATGCCTCTCTGCATCAAGAACTAAGTAATCTGTCCAACAAAATTGACCACCTTCACCTCCCACCGGATTTTGATGAGTAGATTGGCTATTGCAATTTCTGTTATTTGTTTCAGCTTTGTTAAACATTTCCTTTAAATATCTTATTTCCTTTTACTAAAATGTATTCCTAGACTTGGTGATTTCAATGTGAATTACTCTTTGTTGCAATCTTTCTAAATATTATGGGATGTTTGTGTTTATTCTCTATATATTTTGTGTATGCTTGGTTTACTTTGTATGCTATCTTCTTCCTTTTTGATCATGTCAAAAAGAGGAGAAAAGTTGTATGTTGTTAGTATTAAATTTTTTACAGATCTTCCAAAACAAAAGGGAGAAAGCATATATCAAGGGGGAGTAAGCATATATCAAGGGGGAGAAAATAAGGTGTTTGAAAATTCAAACAACAAGGTTTTGTCATCATCAAAAAGGGGGAGAATGAAAAAGAATAAGATCTATATTTTTGATGAAGACAAAAGACTATGAGTAATGATCAAAATGCAAACTCAAAGGAAAATCATCTTTCAAGTCATATTAGGTAACTTAGGCTTTAAGGTACTTGATATTATTCAAATTACATTTCAAATACAATATTATGAGAACCTTCTATATTTAGCATATGCATCAAAAGTATTTTCTAAGTATTTAAATGCACAAACAAATACTTAAAAATAAAGTTTTTGACAAAAATCAAAGATGCATTCGACTACAGCTTCTCATAGTCGAATACAAACGCTAAGTTAGTAGCAAAAACTGAAGATATGTATTCGAATATGAAGTGTCGTAGCCGAATACAGATAGCAAATCAGTAGCTAAAACTGAAGATCTGTATTCGAATACGGTGTGTCGTAGCCTAATACAAATAGCACGTTAGTAGCTAAAACTAAAGATCTATATTCGAATACGAAGTATCGTAGCCGAATAAAAATATCAAGTAAGTAGCTAAAATTGAACTTTTGTATTCGACTACAGCTTCGCGTATTCGAATACAACTCAAGTCAGTGGCAAAAATCACATACTTGTATTCAACTACGAGGTATCGTATTCGAATACGAAGTTCAAATTTTGAATAAAAATTGAACGTTACAGAAGTGTATTCGAATACGCTGAGACTGAGTTCAAATTCAACTTCGAATAAATGCAATTTTTCAGTTCTGGATCATTGCATAAGTTCATCAAAACTTATGGGAATAATTGCCACTGATCTGAAGTGTTGTCTATGGAGAATAAATACCTCATAGCTTCAGTTCTTACTGACCAATCCTACCTACCAATCTTAGAACCATTTTCTTAAATATCAAAAACTTTCAAAGCTTCATTTTCATATTTTCAAGTACATGCTTTTCAATTTCATATCATTAAGAAAGGTTCTCAGTTGTACTTGAAAGTGTGCTTGATTAGTATCATTACACTTAGTGTTATATTATTGTTCTTAGTTAAGAACATAGTCACAAAACCATTTGAAGTTACTATATTGTTTGAAGAACTTAGTGTAGGCTCTTCAAGTGTTGTAAACTAAGATAGTGGTGTGTTATCTTAGGCAAAGTGTTAAGAATTAGTAGTCGAATACAAGCTTAATTTAGTAGCAAAAACTTCATATTTGAATTCGACTACAGTATGTCGTCGCCGAATACAAATACCAAGTTAGTAGCTAAAATAGCATTTTGTATTCGACTACAACATGTTGTAGCCGAATACAAAATCAAGTCTGTGGTAAAATTCACTCATCTGTATTCAACTACAAGGATTCATATTTGAATACATGCTTGAAATTTTGAAATAAATTTGAACGTTCATATTGATTCTGGATCATAACATATATTCATCAAACTTCTTGGAAAGTTTAGTATACACAAACATTTGGTCGTGAGTTTCTTTTGAGACAAAAGTTTAGACTAACATGTGACGGAATGTTTTGTCCAAATTTAATTTTTTGTTTGTAGGTACTGATTAGGCGGTTTCATATCTCTAGTGTGCAGATGACTCCTTATTCATTAGGGAAGAAACTATGGAGAACCTCTGAACTCTTAAGTCGATTTATCGGTGCTTTGCAATAGCATATATTCTTCAGGTGAATTTTGCAAAAAATTTTGTTATAGTTGAACTGCCAAACTGCCATTCTTCCGAGCCAAAAAATTCTTAAAAGGGTCTTGACATTAAATGGGTTAATTGATCTAGACAAAAGAAGAAGAAAAAAATAGGTATTTGCTTCTAAAAGTTGACTTCGAGAAGGCCTACGATTCCATCGGTTGGGATTATTTGGTGTTGGAACATAGTGTAAGTTAGTGTGTGAATTTAAAAATTATTGAAGTCCCACATTGGAAAACTCTCATATATTGAGTAGTTTTCAACTCTATAAATACTAAAGTCTCACGTTGGATAAAAAACATTTGTGGGATTGCTTCCATCACTACGTAAAGAGTGTCAAACTCTTGTGAAAAGCACACCAAAGTTTGATGCATTTCCCAACTTTCTCTTTTCTCTCTTTTCTATTATGCTTCATATATTTTCGAGCCATTTCTTCCCTTTCTTTATGTCCCTTCATTTTTAAGTCACTACGTTAAAAATTGCCATTTATAGCGCTTTTTTAAGCCCTTTACAGCGCTTTTAAGCGCTCTAGTATCTAGTGCTGTAAAAGGATACAACAGCGCTATTGAAAATACAAAAAAGCGTTGTAATAGGTCAATATAAGAAAAGCTCTTCTTATATTGGATTTACAACGCTTTTTAAAAAAAGCGTTGTAATTGGTCAATATAAGAAGTGCGCTTCTTATATTGGATTTAAAGCGCTTTTTCAAAAAAGTGATGTAATAGGTCCTTATAAGAAGCGCGCTTCTTATATTGGATTTACAACGATTTTTCAAACAAGTGCTGTAATATTTCCATATGTAAACGCTTCTTATATTGGATTTACAGCATTTTTTTAGAAAAAGCGCTGTAAAAGGCTTTAAAAAAGGCGTTGTAGAACGTTTTAAAAAGCTCTGTAAATGATTTTTTTTTTGGCATTTTTTAAAGAAGCAATGTCTTTTTTATTATATATTATGAACACCAAATATCACATTCAGATTCTTCTTTTCAACATTAAAATTCACATCACAGCAACAAATTCATATTCACATTCAACAATATTAATTACAAGTGTTTCACAGCAACAAATTACAATAAATTACAGTATGAATTACATATTCATATAACAAATTACATCATGATAGTAGCAATATATTCACAGTATGAATTATATATTCACAAAACAAATTACATCAGGACAATATATCAACAAATTAATTACAAATTATATAATGTTCATTTCGAGGACAAACTAGCACTATTCTTCTTTCAGTTCTTTGTGATCATTTTCAGAGAAAGTTGGGTTGAAGTTGTCAACATACTGAAGCAAAATAAGTTAGAATCAAATATATATACATATATATAGTTTCTATATGAAAATCAAAATATAATGAAAATAATGTACTGTTTCTGTAATTATATGTTGATTCAGATCAACAATCTCCTTCATGAACCTCATTATATAGTATCCGTAGTCTATGTTGTTAGTTTGACGTGGACACTATAAAATAAAACATGCACGCCAATAAATATTTATGCATTGATATTGTAAATAAAAATTTAAAGGCATATAATTAAGTTCTATAATCTTTACTGGAAGCCATGTGATGTTTGACTTATTCTTCAACACTAAAGCACCCCATTGAGCGCGGAAAACTTGCAGAGCACTATCAAATAAATGTGATTATTATTCAATGACCAAACACATTATTTATATATGTAAGAAATAAATGAATATTACTTACGTGTTGAAGATGTTCTTTATATCAGGGTGATTGTTGAAATGACTGTGCAATGGGTCTAAATAATATACAATTTCAGAAGTCGCATTTATGGCAAACATCACCCGATGTTGCCAACAACAACACAAATTTGGTTGGAAAATTTGTTTACACAACTCATAATATCATAAATTAAAAAATATATAGATAAAGTATCTAATTACGTACCCTAAGTTGTATGGTGCTAGAAACATCTTGTCCTTCTCTTTATTTTCTATAAGCCTATCAACTACATATTTATTTACATTATCTAGATCGAGTTTAAACATTGATAGTTTATGCGGAGATAAGAATGAAAATCTACTTGACAATTTTCGCTCGCATACCAACTTCTCGTACAAAAACCTTCAAATATAAAATTATATTGTAATATCAATAAATTAATGTGGCAGTGATGCAATTTAAAGGTAATATTTTATATCTTAAATAAAGTATTTATATTACCTGATGTATATGCTGATTATAATAGCACTCAGCTCTTTCTGATCGAGAAGTTCGTATATTTGCTCTTTGCCAAGTAGTTCTAAATACTCTTCTCCGAACATAATTTTTTCCATGTTTAGCACATGTGTATCATTTTTGCTCTTCATATTCATTTTTGTTGCTTTGTAAAGACACTCACCAAATCGAGCAAGGCATGGTTGACTTATTTTAGAAAGAGCAATTGATTTTCCTCGATCTAGTTTTTGGATTTAGGAAGGTTTATTTTTACCACGGACCTGCACTTGCGGTGCAGCGGGTTTATTTTTTGTTTGAATCTGAAAAAAAATGAGGTTGATCAGTTTGTTAGTCAGTATAGTAAGCTAATCATTTCGTATACCTGAATTGATGTATTTGTCAAACCTTTTTTTGGCGAGGGATCTTATCATCATTCCCTTTAGCAACAATCTAAATAAATGTGTGAAATATAAAAGTGGAAAAATCAGCAATTACATATAATCAATCATAATCATACAACTAAACATACATAGCAATTAAAAAATACCTCCCGATCAGTGCCAACAAGATGTTTCCGCCAAGCGACATAACTACCTATTGCGTCTCCCAAAATTTTCATATCTTCGTCGTTGTCGGGGATAGGCAACAGTGCAAGTGGTTCTAAAGCCACCACAGGTGAAACATTAACATGGCCAACAGGGACGTCTTTGGTGTGCAATACTTCTCCCAAAGTATTGTACAATGTTCCTTTCCCAACCATGCGGGTAGGGGAAGTCAAGTATAGGCAGCAACGTGAAACCCCCTAAATTAAATCAACAGTTAATACATAAGTATGTGAAACAATTAGCTTGAATGAATTTCTTATTTTGTTTAGTAATTAATTACCTTCGGTAGCATTTTACGACTAATGATGCAACTTCCATCTTCACTTATTTGCATTTCACGTTGAAGTTGCTTTTCCTTATCTTTTTTAACCAAGTACGCAACTTGCTTTGAAAGGGTTTTTAGTGCTTCTAATACTTGATCATTTAAGGGATTTGTGTGCTTCTCATGTGAAAAATAACTTTTGGGAGCACACCAAATCCCTTACCCCTCACACGACTAGAATATTCAAGAACATTGAATACCTTGCTGAGAATGTCTCTGTAGCTAACTTCTTTATTTTCATCTTGATTTTCAAGACTTTGTTGCAAGTTTTCCTAAAATACATGTAGTATTAAAAAGATAAGTTCAATATCATTTTTAAAAGACAATATTAAAAAATATTAAAGTGATATATACTTACACATTGTTGGACAACTTGTTGAACATTTTCGTTGTCCACTATTCCATCCCTATTTACGCGAGCCTCCTTCCACAAGATATGACGACCCAATGGTTGATCGGGTTTCGTCTCTTGCAGCTGTTCATTAAGACATAAACAAAATATTAATTATAAACTATAGTTTATAATCTAGCTAACACAATGTATAAAAGTGATGTTTACTTACAATTTTTTGCTCTAAATGCGCATACCCCATACACGATCTTTTGTATGGATGCACTCGGTTTTTTGCTGTCTCCCGATTTCCTGTACTTATATTCTATATATAAATTAAAAAAAATAATGATCGTGTAAAAAATATAAGATATGAATATGAATAAAACACACATACTAATAAAATAAATATTACCACAAATGCGGGGTTTGAGCGTTTAGCAACAAAAGAGGTCTACTCTTCATGTGTTATGTAGTGTTTGTAAATGTCTGGAGCTTCAACATTCACATTTCCTTGCTTGTCTCTCAGGTAACAATTCGACAGATGGGATCTAAATCCTTTGTGAATCTTACCCGCAACTCTAAGTACATAATTTTTACGCACATCATCCATGTTAAAAGCGCTCTGAAAACCAAATAAATAAAAGTTTGAATAAAAGTATTTCAATGGAAAAAAATAATAATTAAGTAACAAAAAAGTGGAGTAAAAAAGTTAATTACTTGTACATCACTCCACAGTATGTCTTTAGCATCCTTCAATGCTTTGTCTCTCTAGTCATCGATTGTTATTGGGATATTTTGGCAGACAACAGCACCGATGTAGCTTACCATCATTGAACTATTGGGCTTAATTGGCTGGCCACTTTCATTCCATCCCACCTAATAAACTCATAGCTACAGTGTAAGTGATTGCTTTCAAAAAACAAACAAAGAAAAAAATATAAACAAAAGTATAGTATATATACCTCAAAATTTATTCAAGTACTTCTTGCTATAATGACATTATGCATTATAGTTGCCCCACACTTCACTTCGCCTTCATAGCCTTTAGCGTTGACAGCTTCATTGTTTACAACTTCAGTGTTTACAACTTCCTCATTTTGACGACCTAAATCGTTGTTGGAATCCATTTATCTACACATTTCACACAGTATAAGTTTAATATGAGTATAAGTTCAACATGCAGTTTAGTGACAACAACAGATTGAATAAATACAACACATACTATAAGTTTTTTGACAACGAGATATGAATAACAATACTCACTATAGTTTAGGGTAATGACGTCGCAGAAATACAAACAGAAATCTCTTGTGCAACGAGAAGATATCACTAGGGTTCCACATAGCGCTTTAAAAAACTGAACAAAAAGCGCCTTAAAAACCTTTGTGGTCGTATGGATCTAACTTAGTGAAAATGGAGAATGATGAAAACAGATAGTACGTACGTAATGAATATGGACAGAGAAAAGGTTTTGCACTAGGGAGAAGGGTTCGTAAATGGAGGATGGTTCGTATAGAGAGTACGTAATGATAAGAGTTTCACACTACCAAGTTCGTAAGGGATGAGAATATATGTAATGAAGAAGAAAATGAAGAGGCGGTTTCTAATATTATCAGTTTACATAATATAATAAATAAAACCCTTTTACAACGCTTTTTACAAAGAGCGCTTTAAAAGATTATATAAAAAGCGCCTTAAATAGTATTTTACAGCGCTTATATACACACTATATAAAAGGCGCTATATGAGCATTTTACAGCGCTTTTTATCCATAAGCGCTGTAAATGTTATGTACTTGTATTTTATTTCGTCTTTTACAGCGCTTTTTCCCAAAAGCGTTGTAAATGTTCTGTACTTGTAATTTATTTTTTTGAAACCATTTACAGCGCTTATGGGCAAAAGCGCTGTAAATGTTTTGTACTTGTAAATGTTTTATACATAAGCGCTGTAAATTTGGACATTTGATATTTTAATCTGGACCAAGTCTGGACTAAGGCTTAGGTTCTTGACTAATGTCATATCCTCTGATGATGTTATTTTTCCTTCCCTTTGATGCTATCCTCTGATATTGCCTTTGATGACATCCTCTGGAGGTGTATCCTCTGGTGTATCATATGATATCCTCTGGAGGTGTATCGTCTGGTGACATCCTCTATAGGTGTATCCTCTGGTATCATCTAGAGGTGTATCCTCTAGTGTATCCTCTGATATCCTCTAAAGGTGTATCCTTTGGTATCCTCTGGTGTGTCCTCTGATATCCTCTGGAGGTGTATCCTTTGGATGCATCCTCTTGTATCCTCTGGATGCATCCTCTGGCACTGTAACTGTTTTGACTCTTGTAATTGTAATTTTTTTTGATATAGCGCTTGTGGGCAAAAGCGCTGTAAATGTACTTGTATTTTATTTTGCATTTTACAGTACTTGTTATATAATATCCAAATATTGTTCATAGCAACTTATATGATGAGTTTAGATTATAGTCAAAAAATTTATCAAATTGTCATCTCTAAAATAATTAAATAATATAATTAAAAAAATTATATGATGAATTATATAAGCATAAAATTAAGTACTGATCAGTTCTGGCAGGTTATGTTATTACATGAAGTTTTACACAATGAGTACAGACCATTACATGACTTATATAAAACACATAAACACACTTAAAATGCCCTTCTTCTTTTCCTGGTAGGATTCACATTTTTTTCCATTAACGATACACGATGGATTAATCCAAATTCCCCCATCATGATAATCTCTAAGATATAAACCATCATCAGTTGAATCAATTTCACATGGTTGTGATGTTGCAAAGAAAATATCATTACCAACATCTTCAACGTTGTTGTTATCATCACTTATTTTATTGGTTGATAGGACAACAAATCATTTATCATCAGTAGGATCAGTGACATAAAACACCTGTTGAGCTTGCGACGCTAAAATAAAAGGTTCATCTTTGTATCCCACCCTCCTAAAATCGACAAGCAAGAACCCTAACTCATCAATCTGAACGCCATTATTATTATCGACCCACTTGCAACCAAAGATAGGAACACGAAACATTGTGTAATCCAACTCCCATATGTGCTCGATAACCTCAAAATATGATAGATTCGCAAATATTGGGTTTTTGTCTTTTGCACTTGAGATATGCATCACTTCAGCTACTAGAGTGACTCCGCTATTTTGCATAGTGGTTTGCTCATCTTGTTTTGTGGTATAAAATGTATAGACGTTAATTACATAACCGGTGTAAGAAAAGACATGTAATCTCGGGCCATTTGCTAGCCACCTCAATCTCTCTGAAATTGAAGCGGGGTCTATATCAAACTTTGAGCTAATGTGATATTTTAGCCAAGGGATAAAACTTCGATTGTGCTCTCGTGTTATCCAATTTTTATTCCTGTTCATGTTCAAACTAGATAACTGATCCATGTGTACTGTAACATATGGTTGAACCTCATCATCATTGTATAGAACATACAATTGTGCCTACTCCCATTCTGTTCTTGATATAGTCATTACTCTCTTTCCAATTATCCCTTCCCTTGTTATTCTTCCCGAATGATGAGACATAAGAAGTCCTATGGATTCAACATTGGATAGATATTCCGTACAAAATTCAGCAGCTTCTTCGACAATGTACTTTTCAGCAATACATCCTTCTGGTCGACTTCTACTTTTTACTACCCTTTTAATATTTTCATATATCGTTCTATCGGATACATGCATCTCATGTAAGCTGGCCCACAAAGTTGTGTCTCCTTAACAAGATGAACAGTAAGGTGAACCATTATATCAAAAAACGAGGGTGGGAAATACATTTCAAGCTCACACAAAGTAACAACAATTTCCATGTGCAATGTCGGTAATTTCTGAGGATCGATCACTTTACTACAAATTTCCCTAAATAAGAAACGTAATTTAGTTATGGCTCATCGAACTTTTTCAGGTAAAATGGAACGTATACCTATTGGTAGCAAATGCTTCATTAGAACATGACAATCATGACTCTTCAAACCTTTTAACTCGAGGTCTTTCATACAGACTAAATATTTTATGTTTGAAATGTATCCTTCTAGAACTTTAACTTCGTGTAGAAATTTACACAAAACAATTTTTTCCTTTCTAGATAGATTATGAGCGGCTAGAGGTAGATATGTGCGATTTCCTTTCATTACGAGACCCAATTCATTTCTTATTCCCATATCGACCAAATCCAATCTTGCATTGATGCCATCCTTAGACTTTCCTAGAACACTGAGTAACGTACCAATAACACTATCAAAGACATTTTTTTCGATATGCATCACAACGAGAAAATGTCTTATATACAATGACTTCCAATATGGCAATTCAAAGAAAATTGACTTTTTCTTCCACCCAGTTTTGACAAGTTCTCACGCAAATGGATTGCCAAATTTATTGGTCAAACCTTGTATTTTTTCCAATATTTGATATCTAGTTGGTGCTTTTGGAGCAGTACCTTCCTTTGATTTTTCATTGAATGCATTTATCCACCCACGATAATGATGACTAAAAGGTAAAAATCTACGATGTCCAAGAAAGATGTTCTTCTTACAATGTTTCAACCGCATCCAATCTGTAATCTCTTCACATATAGGACAAACACACTGACCTTTAATGCTATACCCTGATAAATTACCATATGTTGGAAAACATTAATTGTGCCGAACAACATAGCCCTAAAATTGAAACATTCTTTCTTATACCCATCATAAACTTCCACACCTGACTCCCATAACTTTTTGAAATCTTCATTGGGTCGATATCATTCCCCGGTTGTTTGGGTCCAAAAATTAACAGAGACAACATCATAAACTTGCGCTTCATACATAACCATGGAGGTAGGTAATAAATCAACAAAATCACAGGCCACGTGCTTTGAAGACCATGTGGATTCATTCCATCAAAGGCCACGTGCTTTGAAGTCGTAGATTTCTTGACTCTCTACCAAAATCAGGATACTCGTGATCAATTTTTGCCCATTGTGGAGAATCTGCAGGGTGGCGTAACTTTCCATCTCTAATTCTTTCATATGCATGCCATGTAAGGTGTTTTGAATCTTCTTCACTGCGATAGATTCGCCTAAATCTTGGTATTATAGGAAAATACCACACGACCTTTGCTGGATTAGATTCTTTCTTCTTATATCGAGAGACATTGCATTTCGAACACGCCTTTAGTAATTCATATTCTTTTTGAAATAAAATGCAATCGTTAGGACACACATAAATCCTTTCGTAACTCATGCTAATAAAGCACAAAATTTGTTTAGCCTCATAGGTTCGACTAGGAAGTTCATTATCATCTGGCAACATATCTTTTAGGAGTGTTAATAATTCTGTGAAGCTTTTATCAGACCAACCATTTCTCACTTTTAAGTTGTACAACTTTAATATCGCCGAAAGTCTTGTGATATTAGTACATCCATTATATAATGGTTTCTCTGCATCACTCTACAAACTCTCAAACATTCTAGGACAATCACGAAGATCTTCTTTAATTGCTTTTGCAATATCTTCAACTCGGTCCTGCTCATATGTATCTGTGTCAAAATAATCATTTGAATCATATGTCGCATCACTGTCAAAATAAGTGTTCCCTTTTTTTTCTCACCATGTTTTATCCAACATCTATAGCTTTTTATCAATTCGTCTGCTCTAACGCATTTTCCAAAACAACATTTTAAACAAGGAAAAGTGATTCGATTTAGGTCTTTTGCATTCTTCACTGAAAATTCAACAAACTCCTTCACTCCATTTTCATACTCTTTTGACAACCGATTGGCAGACATCCATTTCCGGTCCATTTTAATTATATGACCTATATGAATGCAGTAAGAAAAAATCAATATATAACAAATTTATCAAAACATAACAAAACAGATCAAACAGATTTTATATGATTTATCATGTAAGAATTTATGAATGCAACTTATGAATGCAGTATATATGAATGCAATGTTACACAAATTTATCAATCTATAACATCATACAAATCTATAGTATATATAGACTAATATTGGAAAATGGAAACAAAGGTCTAAGGTCATGCATACAAGTTTGATTTCAAAACAGAACAGATCGAACAAATTTCAAAACAGAACAGATTTATCATCTAAAGTTTTATATGCTTGGTTTATCATGTAACAATTTATCAGATTTAGAGACAATAACAAATTAATAAATTAATACAGTACCTGAGACAACAATCACTCAGTAAAAATGGGCGCAAAGTAGAGGAGAGGAAAGTTTGTAATAGGGTTCGAAGGGATAGAATGTATTAAATATGTTTTTATTTTATAGCGCTTATGTCCATAAGCGCTGTAAAAGGCTTTCAAAAATAAAATTTGAAAACATTTATAACATTTATAGCGCTTTCTAAAAAGCGCAGTAAATATAGTGTGTGGGCGCTATATTTTACAGCGCTTTTATCCATAAGCACTGTAAATGAAGTTCGTGAAAAAGCATTGTAAATGTAGCTTTCTAAACGTTATATGAGAGCGCTATATTTTACAGTGCTTTTGTGTGAAGCGCTCTAAAAGCGCTGTAAACATTATGTGAAATCGCTATGACCCTACAACAGCGCTTTTCTGTAAATCCTAAATCCTTCATGACTCTACAACAACGCTTTTTCTAAAGCGCTGTTGTATCCTCTGTTATTTTTAAAATATTATACAACAACGCTTTTAGTTATTAAGCGCTTTAAAATGTGCGCTGTAAAAGGCCATTTTTGGCGTAGTGAGTGGTCATAATACAACTGTCCTTTTTAAGCAATTTTCTGAGTAGTTTTTTGTGCTGTAGTTCTTTTGATTTATGAATGATCATTGAGAGTGACTTTAACTATCATAGTAAGAGTGGTTTTAGCCGCCTTATTGAGGGAAGAACTCCGATCCAGTTTGTCTGAGCTGTTTTATCCTGGGAACTTCATGGTTGATAGTTTGTCTTGCATAATTTGGGCATTGTCCCGAAACGTCTTAAAGAGAGCGACCTAGTCCGCGACTCAACCCAATAATATCTTCGATGACATAAATTTATTTTGAAACAGTTTTTCGCGAAACTCAAAAACAACAACTTTAAGACGTTTCTTTCTTTCATTTCAACTGAAAAGATTACTAGATCTGGTTATGGTGCCTCTGATTTCAATAAACTGTTTATTGAGGTAAACAAAAAAGGATTAGAAAGCTGAAAAATTAAACCATGGAAAGATAATAATTACCTCCATAAGAATTATATTCTCAATGGACTTACAGATGATCTGCATACTACTACAGTTCCAACAATATTGTGAGCTGCTACCTCAAGTATCAAACGACCGATGACAGATTCATGGAGGCTCACACTAGTTAAATTCATGAGATCATCTATTAAGGTATGACTTTAGATGAAGAATTTCAAATTGTTGTTATTATTTGAAAACTATTCCTTAATTTATTTTTCTTTTTTCTAAATAGTCTGATAACTCATCTCCATAAAAAAAAAATATTGTTTATGGTTCTCATGTGTATAAGGCACGATTTACTTACTATATAAGGGCATATTTGTACACCATTCTAAAATATGATATTTTTATTGGGAAATGGTACTTCACTCATAGCATGTTTAAATTAAATGTTACAATTTAATAAAATGTTATCTTCTACTTACATGTTATGTGATTTCAATATTTGAATTTTTAGACTCTATCATGTAAACACATGTGATTTCAAACTTAAGTAACTTAGGTTTAATTCCAAAGTTATCTACAAATGATTTTAAATAATGTGATTTTTGAAGTCACGCTAAAATAACAAAGAGTGATTCTAGTTCATTTAATGAGATTTAATGAGTGATTCTGGTGAAATTAATTGTAAAATTGAATAGAACTCTTACTAAATTAGTTGTTGCTATTATTTTTAACTTCGGTGTTGCATCTCATTGGTGGGGGGAAATTATTTTGACTGTTTTTTGTGTTTTGAATAGAATTCCTAAATCTAAAAACAAAACATCTCCTTATGAAATAGTGAAGATAAGACAACCTAACTTGTCTTATTTTAGAACTTGGAGCTGTCTGGGTAATGTCAGAATTCTCTATCTCAAGCGAGTTAAACTCGCAAGTAGAGCCTATGAATGTTTATTCTTTGGGTATGTAGTAAACAGCAAAGCGTATAGGTTTTATGACCTAAATGCGAAAGTGATCATACAGTCAAATGATGTTGACTTCTATGAAAATAAATTCCCTTTTTAATCGAGAAATAGTAATGGCAGGGAACCAAGTATTCAAAGCAACAAATAAGGCAAAACAAAAACTCGAAGAAGTAAGAGAGTCAAAGTTGCTAAAGATTATGGACCCGATTATACGGCCTATACATTAGAAGAGGATCCTGCAAATCTTCAAGAAGCTTGTCATCATTGGATGCAGATTTATGGCAAGAAGCTATAAACTGTGAAATAGATTCTCTAAAGTCTAACAAGGTCTGACACTTAGTAGACTTACCTCCTAGTTGCAAAACAATAGGTTGTAAATGGATTTTGAAAAGGAAACTAAAACCCGATGGAATTGTTGATAAATACAAGGCTCGCCTTGTAATCAAAGGTTTTAGACAGAGAAAATATACATTTTTTCGACACTTTCTCACCAATCACTAGAATAACATCCATTAGGGTATTCATTTCACTAGCAGCTATTCATAACTTGGTGATACTCGAAATGAATGTCAAAAGATATTTTTTAAATGGTGACCTAGAAGAAGAATCCTATATGGAACAACCTCAAGGTTTTGTAATTCATGGACAAGAAGACAAGGTTTGTACATTAGATAAATCTCTATATAGTCTTAAACAAGCTCCAAAACAATGGCATAAAAAGTTTGATAACTAATTATATCGAATGAGTTTAAAGTGAATGAAAGTGACAAGTGTATTTATTACAAATATGAAAATGGCATTTGCACTATCATATTACTCTATGTAGACGACTTACACATATTTGGATCAAGCATTCATGCTGTAAATATTAGTGTAATCCTTGGAATCAAGATTACTAGGTCAGAAAAGGGAACTTCTTTAGATCACTCTTACTATGTTGAAAAATTTCTAAAGAAATAAAAATCCTTTGATTGTAAATCTGCATGCACACCATATAATCCAAGTGTGAAACTTTTCAAGAACACTAGTGAATGTGTTAGACAAACTGAATATGTGAGCATCATTGGCATCCTTAGGTATGCCTCTGATTGTACAAGATCCGACATTGCCTACGTCATGGGACTATTTTGCAGGTTTACTAGTAGACCTAATATGAAGCATTGACATGCTATCGAAATAGTCATGAGATACCTAAAAAGGACCATGAGTCTCGGATTACATTATCAATGATTTCCTATCGTCCTTGGAGGATATAGCGATGCTGATTGGAACACCTTATCAGATGACTCCACTACGATAGTACCGCAGATGTTGCAAAGATTGAGAATCTTTATTACAACGATAAGAGACAACAAATACGTCGTAAGCACAACACCGTTAGAGAGTTACTTTCTAAGGAGCTGCTATAGTGAATCATGTACACACTGATGAGAATTTAACAGATCCTTTGACGAAAGGGTTAGCTAAAGAGAAAGTCCAAAATACATCCAAAAGGATGGGACTAACTCATGATGGTAACCCTACCCAAAACATTGGAGATCCCAAGAATTAGGTTCAATGGGTAATAACAAGTCGTGAAGTGATATGAGATGAACATGCTATTATAAATGAGAGAAGCATGATTCCGGAAGCGATGATAGGATGAGATCATAAAAACTTTTAATGGGATCTATACTCCATGTGCATTGGAGTACCTAGCTACAAGATTACTCTTGATAGACTCACTTATGTGAATATGGAAGTGGGGCCGCTTCCTATGGAATTTTGAGCCAGAATTCCTAGAGCATTCACTATACTAGGATAGACGTGCAGGGCCATTAAGGAATGGGCTTTTGGGAATACACCATATGAAAAGGACGTGTGTGGGTTTGATGTCAAAAATAGAGTTCAAAACTACGAGTCACTTTTGTTGAATCTGAATCTCACTTACTATGCAAAAGTTCAAGTCAAGAAACACCTTTACTTATGCACAATTTTAAAAAAGTGTTTGGCGCTACTTCAGAAACATAGTCTTAATTCAAGTGGAGGATTGTTGGAACATACAATATGTTAGTTTATGAATATAAAAATTGTTGAAGTCCCACATTGAAAAACTCTAATATATTGAGTAGTTTTTAACTCCATAAATACTAAAGTCCCACATTGGATAGAAAACATATGTGGGTTTGCTTCCATCACTATATAAAAAGTGTCAAACTCATGTGAAAAGCACATCAAAGTTGGATGCATTTCCCAACTTTCTCTTTTCTCCCTTTTCTATTCTGTTTGAGGTATTTCCGAGCCACTTCTCCCCTTTCTTTCTGTCCCATCCATTTTGAGTGGTCCTAAGACTACAAGTCATGTTTGTTGAATTTGAATCTCACTTACTATGCAAAGGTTCAAGTGAGGAGACACCTCTGCTCAAAAACATTTTTTTAATTCAAGTGGGGGATTGCTAGAACTCAAAGTATGTTACTGTGTGAATTTAAAAATTATTGAAGTCCCACATTGAAAAAATCTCATATGTTGAGTAGTTTTCAACCACATAAATACTAAAGTCTCACATTTCATAGAAAACATATGTGGGTTTGCTTCCATCACTATATAAAGAGTGTATAACTCATGTGAAAAGCACACGAAAGTTGGATGTATTTCCCAACTTTCTCATTTCTTCCTTTTTGTAACACCCCGATTATTAATAGCGCGAGTGTAGTTTTTTTTTTAAAAGAAAATAAAACCATTCAATAAAGTAATACGTCGTAATACAAAACGACAAAACTAATTAAATAATTACATCATAAATATAACCAGTTAAAATAGTTTTGGGAATTAATATTCAAAATATACAAATAGAAAATACACTGGGGCTATGAGGCCTAATAGACATCGCTCATACCCCTGGGGTATTCTCGGCAGACACCTGCACCGAAGTGCTGCTCCAAGAATGCTATCTCCCACATGGTCACGTCAAAAAAAATGCATCATGGACCCATCGACAAAAGTCATTGTCAAAGTAAGTCATAGGTACAGTCATTCCAAAACAAAATAAGTACAACTCCCAAAAACACTAGGGCCCTATACAACGAAAACTAATGTAATCATCCACTAACAACTACAATAACAAGGGTGCCCTCCGCACAAGTCTCGTCCGACACAATATATCTCCTGGAAGTGACATCCTCCTCCTCATCAGCCAAAGAAGGATTAGTCTCCTTAGAAGTCATATCTACCCATGATATAAGTCGCTTCGGCGGCGCTAGAATCTCAAAACAGTCCTCTACCGGCCTAGACGGACCTGGAATGTCAACCTCTGCTAGCATCGGCCCATTGCCCTTCTCACCCGTTCCTAGTTAAGGCACCGCATCCCTTGCTACTATAGTAGGAGTCACTACACCTACGGTAGCCTCTTTCTCACCTCCAACTACAGGACCTTTTGCATCCTTAAATACTCCATTCGCCTCGAGTACTAATCCTGGAGGTACAGGAAAGTCGATCCGCCTGAGAGTGTATTCCATATACGACACTGCCCCGACACTCCTACATGTTCTCATCACCCACCCCGTATAAGTAGCCCTGCTTGAGATGGGGTCGTATACTCAAGCAGTCGGCGTCTGTCGATCAAGGAAGTCTAACGACATCTCCGTCATCAGAGTAACTAGTAGTACATATTCCTAAAGTCATAATTTAACGACATTTTCCTAAAGTCTAACGACATCTCCGACAATCAAGTTCTATCAATCATCAAGTAAGAAATCAAACTAGTAGTACATTTTCCTAAAGTCATAATTTCATTCAAGTAAACAAGAGTACTCAAATACACATCATGCATACAATAACAATTAGCATAGGATTTCATAAAAAACAAATATCATGCAATCTTGACATAAATTAATTCACATTAATCCTTTAGGTTTCTAAATCATGTTTAAGTCCTCACTGTTACCATTCATATGTTATGAATTATTTATTATTATTGGATATGACTCGACCGTACGTGGTTAGCCCTAAATGAATATCTGAGATATACAGCATTTCCGTTCATCCCACATTATTCTTATGATTAAAAATTCATTTTATAAATAATTGATATTCATACATAATATAAATTAAAATTAAAAAAATATTTTTTATTTAAATTTTAATCATGATTATGAAAAATAAAATAAAACAGGAAAAGGCGATAAAACAAATTATCGGAACAACAAAACTTAAATAACAATGGCATAGACGATAGGTCTTTGACAATAATTTAAGAATGATGAGAAACTATCATAATTGGTCCTATAAAAGGTCCAATAAAGAGGGTAATATATGATGAATTGTAATTTGATAACAGTAGTCAACAAAGTCATAACTAAGAGACAACGATAATAGTAATAAGACAGAAAAACTATTGCAGCACACTAATATACAAAACTAGCGTGTATGGCTGGTCCTATGTGTTGGGTTGTTACTAGGTGATTTCGTTTTATAATTATTATAAAGAAAGGAGCCTCGTCGTAGCAATATTTTTAGCTGATTTAGTTTTTATTATTATCTTTTTGTTTTAAGGATTCACGATTTACTTTTATTTATCTGACACAGTATATTTGTCCAAAGGGAATATGCTTTCTCCTTTATATAATATACATTAATACGTGAATGCTAATTTATTTACGTTGGGAGACCAAGTGAATGCTAATTTAATACGTGAAGGCTAATTTATAGTTTCCATCAATAAGAGGTGCTCATTTAAGGTGCAAATACAAATTGAGTACTCAATTAAAGGTTTAACGTCTAAACTAATTACAAAATAGATAGCTAAATTCAATGCTAAAATGAAAAAAATTCTGCATAAACTCTCTAGAAACACATGAAACACACTTAAGATAAAAACGAATAAGGCCATTAATAGAATATTTAGAAATATGAAAAACTATATTTATAATTTTTAAAAAATAGAAATTTAATGAGTTTCTTTTTTTTTAAAAAAAGTAGAATTTTAATGAGTTAAATATTCAAAAACTTAAAGAACCCACCTCCTCTGCAGAGTATGCTAATCTACGATTTGTAACTTAATTTTTTTTTTTAATATTTGGGAACATTATTTTATAAAGTTTTCTAGACATTCGTCAATCATTAATAAACAAAAATGCATACAAACTATTATGAGCATCTATTTTGTATTTTTTTAGATAGACTCCAATTATGATAATAAACTTTTTGCCAATATAGCGACATAAAAAACTAAATTTTAATTCATTTCATAATTTGTTGTTTTTAAACTAAATTTGTAAATACAGTTGTTTTCAAATTTAACTAAACAAAAATCTAGTATAATGATTGACTAAACTTTCAAAACTCTAAATCTTTTTTTAAAGTCTAAGTATTGTGAATTTGTCGCCAAGTAAAAAGATAGTCTTCGTTAGTGTGATTCAAACTATAACTATTGTGAATTGAATCATCAACTCGAGTAAGAAGTATTATGAGATACGTTTTAGAATTAAGTGAATCCGAAACTAAATATTTTTTGTGCATTGTACGTGTTCTTCCTAAAATATTGATCTAAGAAAACAATAGTCCGATAAAAGGCAAAAATTAATAGGAAATAAGAAAATATATTATCTTAACCAAACTTATTAATCCAATATTATATATTAGATTGAATTGTCTTTTATACCAAATAATCGGTGTATAATAACATAACTGCAAAATTTTAGAGTTTCAATTTACTAGATGGAGGACGACGACAACATGGCAACCTAGGACAGGCGATCGGCTGGCACATTGAACCACCAAATAGGCAACAAGGTGGTAAATCACCCTGCACATTACCAACTAGAGCACCTGCAATAGCAACGAGCATCACCACAAACTTAAAAAACATCTTCAATAGAGCTTCCACAATAACCAAATTTCATATGCAAAGAAAAGCAAAATGAATATCTTAGGGTGAGTTGTATACTAAAACAATATGTAACTATTTATAGGCAAATGAGAATTCTATGAAACATCATAATTGGAAATATTTTGACATTAATAATGTGGAAAGCGTAACTTTTTTTATCATATTAAATATTTTTTTCTATTTGTTGACCGACTTCAATTACCTTATTATTTTATTAAGCTATAATTTCTAATTATATTTTTTAAGAATAACTTTTCATTCTTCATTAATGCCATGTGTTGAATATTTATTTATGGCTATGAACAAAATATTATAAGTATTATAATTTTATAATTATAAAATATAACTAAGTTTTTTTACGAGATTTTAAGCATTAAAATATATATTTACTATAATGGTTGTAATATGTAATTAAAAATATTTAAACATATAAATTTAACATAAATTAGATTTCTTTTTTATTTTTGACTCAAAAGAGAAAATGTCCATCTTGGATAAGATAAAGACCATATATTTAATAAATATAACATATAAAACAATAAAACATTATATTGGATTTACAGCGCTTTTTCAAAAAAGTGCTTTAATAGGTCCATATAAGAAGCGCGCTTCTTATATTGGATTTACAGCGCTTTTGCAAACAAGCGCTGTAATAGGTCCATATGTAAATGCTTCTTATAATGGATTTACAGTGCTTTTTCAGAAAAAACGTTGTAAAAGGCTTTAAAAAAGGCGCTGTAGAACGTTTTAAAAAGCTATCTAATTGAATTTTTTATGGTATTTTTTAAAGAAGCACTGTCTTTTTTATTATATATTATGAACATCAAATATCTCATTCAGATTATTCTTTTCAACATTAAAATTCACATCACAGCAACAAATTCATATTCACATTCAACAATATCAATTACAAGTGTTTCACAACAACAAATTACAATAAATTACAGTATGAATTACATATATTATCAGAACAAATTACATTCAACATATTCACAGTATGAATTACATATTCACTGAACAAATTACATCATGATAGTAGCAATATATTCACAGTATGAATTACACATTCACAAAGAAAATTACATCATGACAATATATCAACAAATTAATTACAAATTATATAATGTTCATTTCGAGGACAAACTGGAACCATTCTTCTTTCAGTTCTTTGTGATCATTTTCAGAGTAAGTTGGGTTGAAGTTGTCAAAATACTGAAGCAAAATAAGTTAGAATCAAATATATATACATATATACAATTTATATATGAAAATCAAAATATAATGAAAATAACATACCGTTTGTGGAATTATATGTTGATTTAGATCAACAACTCCTTCATGAACCTCATTATATAGTATCCGCAGTCTATGTTGTTAGTTTGACTTGGACACTATAAAATAAAACATGTACGCCAATAAATATTTATGCATTGATATTGTAAATGAAAATTTAAAGGTATATAATTAAGTTCTATAACCTTTACTGGAAGCCATGTGATGTTGTTTGACTTATTCTTCGACAGTGAAGCACCCCTTTGAGCGCGGAAAACTTGCACAGCACTATCAAATAAATGTGATTATTATTCAATGACCAAACACATTATTTATATATGTAAGAAATAAATGAATATTACTTACGTGTCGAAGATGTTCTTTATATCAGGGTGATTGTTGAAATGATCGTGCAATGGGTCTAAATCATATACAATTTCAGAAGTCGCATTTATGGCAAACAACACCCAATGTTGCCAACAACAACACAAATTTGGTTGGAAAATTTGTTTACACAACTCATAATATCATAAATTAAAAAATATATAGATAAAGTATCTAATTACGTACCCTGAGTTGTATGGTGCCAGAAACATCTGGTTCTTCTCTTTATTTTCTATAAGCCTATCAACTACATATTTATTTACTTTATCTAGATCGAGTTTAAGCATTGATAATTTATGCGGAGATAAGAATGAAAATCTAGTTGACAATTTTCTCTCGCATAACAACTTATCGTACAAAAACCTTCAAATATAAAATTATATTATAATATCAATAAATTAATTTGGCAGTGATGCAATTAAAAGGTAATCTTTTATATCTTAAATAAAGTATTTATATTACCTGATGTATATGCTGATTACAGTAGCACTCAACTCTTTCTGATCGAGAAGTTCGTATATTTGCTCTTTGCCAAGTAGTTCTAAATACTCTTCTCCGAATATATTTTTTTTCCATGTTTAGCACACATGTATCATTGTTGCTCTTCATATTCATCTTTGTTGCTTTGTCAAGACACTCACCAAATCGAGCAAGGCGTGGTTGACTTTTTTTAGAAAGAGCAACAGATTTTCCTCGATCTAGTCATTGGATTTTGGAAGGTTTATTTTTACCACAATCCTGCATCTGTAGTGCAGCGGGTTTATTTTTTGTTTGAATCTGAAAAAAATGAGGTTGATCAGTTTGTTAGTTATTATAGTAACCTAATCATTTCGTATACATGAATTGATGCATATGTCAAACCTTTTATGTTGCCTTTTCTGGCAAAGTGACAGCCTCGCTGCGAGGGATCTTATCATCATTCCCTTTAGCAACAATCTAAATAAATGTGAAATATAAAAGCGGAAAAATCAGCAATTACATATAATCAATCATAATCATACAACTAAACATACATAGCAATTAAAACATACCTCCCGATCAGTGCCAGCAAGATGTTTCGGCCATGCCACATAGCTACCTATTGTGTCTCCCAAAATTTTCATATCTCTGTCGTTGTCGGGGATAGGCAACGGTGCAAGTGGTTCTAAAGCCACCACATGTGAAACTTTAACATGGCCAGCAGGGACATCTTTGGTGTGCAATACTTCTCCCAAAGTATTGTACAACGTTCCTTTCCCAACCATGCGGGTAGGGGAAGTCAAGTATAGGCAGCAAAGTGAAACCCCCTAAATTAAATCAATAGTTAATACATAAGTATGTGAAACAATTAGGTTGAATGAATTTCTTATTTCGTTAAGTAATCAATAACCTTCGGTAGACTTTTACGACTAATGTTGCAACTTCCATCTTCACTTATTTGCATTTCACGTTGAAGTTGCTTTTCCTTATCTATTTTAACCAAGTACGCAACTTGCTTTGAAAGGGTTTTCAGCGCTTCTAATACTTGATCATTCGAGGGATTTGTACGCTTCTCATGTGATAAAAAACTTTTGGGAGTCATGCCAAATCCCTTACCCCTCACACGACCAGAAAATTCAAGAACATTGAATACCTTGCCGAGAATTTCCCTGGAGCTAACTTCTTTATTTTCATCTTGATTTTCAAGACTTTGTTCCAAGTTTTCCTAAAATAAATGTAGTATTAAAAAGATAAGTTCAATATCATTTTTAAAAGACAATATTAAAAAATATTAAAGTGATATATACTTACACATTGTTGGACAACTTGTTGAACATTTTCGTTGTCCACTATTCCATCCCTATTTACGCGAGCCTCCTTCCACAAGATATGACGACCCAATGGTTGATCGGGTTTCATCTCTTGCAGCTGTTCATTAAGACATAAAAAAAATATTAATTATAAACTATAGTTTATAATCTAGCTAACACAATGTATAAAAGTGATATTTACTTACAATTTTTTGCTCTAAATGCGCATACTCCATACGCGGTCTTTTGTATGGATACACTGGGTTTTTTGCTGTCTCCAGATTTGCTGTACTTATATTCTATATATAAATAAAAAAATAACGATCGTATCAAAAATATAAGATATGAATATGAATAAACCACACATACTAATAGAATAAATATTACCACAAATGCGGGGTTTGAGCGTTTAGCAACAAAAGAGGTCCACTCTTCATGTGTTATGTAGTGTTTGTAAATGTTTGGAGCTTCAACATTCACATTTCCCTGCTTGTCTCTCAGGTAACAATTCGACAGATGGGATCTAAATCCTCTGTGAATTTTACCCGCAACTCTAGGTACGTAATTTTTACGCACATCATCCATGTTAAAAGCGCTCTGAAAACCAAATAAATAAAAGTATTTCAATGGAAAAAAATTATAATTAAGTAACAAAAAAGTGGAGTAAAAAAGTTAATTACTTGTACATCACTCCACATTATGTCTTTAGCATCCTTCAATGCTTTGTCTCTCCAGTCATCAATTGTTATTGGGATATTTTGGCGAACAACAGCACCGATGTAGCTTACCATCATTGAACTGTTGGGCTTAATCGGCTGGCCACTTTCATTCCATCCCACCTAATAAACTCATAGCTAAAGTGTAAGTGATTGCTTTCAAAAAACAAACAAAGAAAAAAATCTAAACAAAAGTATAGTATATATACCTAAAATTTTAATCCAATATTTCTTGCTATAATGACATTTCGCATTATAGCTGCCCCACACTTCACTTCGCCTTCATAGCCTTTAGCGTTGACAGCTTCATTATTTACAACTTTAGTGTTTACAACTTCCTCGTTTTGACGACCTAAATCATTGTATGAATCCATTTATCTACACATTTCACACAATATAAGTTTAACATAAGTATAAGTTCAACATGCAGTTTAGTGACAACAACATATTGAATAAATACTACACGCACTATAAGTTTAGTGACAATGAGATATGAATAACAATACTCACTATAGTTTAGGGTTACGATGTCCCAGAAATACAAATAGAAATCTCTTGTGCAACGAGAAGATATCACTACGGTTCCACAGAGGGCTTTAAAAAACTAAACAAAAAGCGCCTTAAAAACCTTTATGGTCGTATGGATAAAACTTAGTGAAAATGGAGAATGATGAAAACAGATAGTACGTACGTAATGAATATGGACAGAGAGAAGGGTTCGCACTAGGGAGAACGGTTCGTATATAGAGTACGTAATGATAAGGGTTTCACACTGCCAAGTTCGTAAGGGATGAGAATATACGTAATGAAGAAGAAAATGAAGAAGCAGTTTCTTATATTATCAGTTTACATAATATAATAAAAAAAACCCTTTTACAACGCTTTTTACAAAGAGCGCTTTAAAAGATTATATAAAAAGCGCCTTAAATAGTATTTTACAGCGCTTATATACACACTATATAAAAGGCGCTATATGAGCATTTTACAGCGCTTTTTATCCATAAGCGCTGTAAATGTTTTGTACTTGTATTTTATTTTGTCTTTTACAGCACTTTTTCCCATAAGCGCTGTAAATGTTCTGTACTTGTAATTTATTTTTTTGAAACCATTTACAGCGCTTATGGGCAAAAGCGCTATAAATGTTTTGTACTTGTAAATGTTTTATACATAAGCGCTGTAAATCTGGACCAAGTCTGGAGTAAGGCTTATGTTCTGGACTAATGTCATATCCTCTGATGATGTTATTTTTCCTTCCCTTTGATACTATCCTCTAATGTTTGCCTTTGATGACATCCTCTAATATTCTCTGGAGGTGTATCCTCTGGTATCATCTAGAGGTGTATCCTCTAGTATCCTCTGGAGGTGTATCCTCTTATATCCTCTGGAGGTGTATCCTCTGGTATCCTCTGGAGGTGTATCCTCTGGTGTATCCTCTAGTTTATCCTCTAATATCCTCTGGAGGTGTATCCTCTGGATGCATCCTCTGGTATCCTCTAGATGCATCCTGTGGCACTATAACTGTTTTGTCTCTTGTAATTGTAATTTTTTTTTATATAGCGCTTGTGGGCAAAAGCGCTGTAAATGTACTTGTATTTTATTTTGCATTTTACAGTACTTGTGATATAATATCCAAATATTGTTCATATCAACTTATATGATGCGTTTAGATTATAGTTAAAAAATTTATCAAATTGTCATATCTAAAATAATTAAATAAAATAATTAAAAAAATTATATGATGAATTATATATGCATAAAATCAAATATTGATCAGTTCTGGCAGGTCAAGTTATTACATGAAATTATACACAATGAGCACAGATCATTACATGACTTATATAAAACACATAAACACACTTAAAATGCCCTTCTTCTTTTCCTGGTGGGATTCACATTTGTTTGTCCATTAACGATAAACGATGGATTAATCCAAATTCCCTCATCATGATCATCTCTAAGATATAAACCATCATCAGTTGAATCAATTTCACATGGTTGTGATGTTGCAAAGAAAATATCATTACGAACGTCTTCAAAGTTGTTGTTATCATCACTTATTTTATTGGTCAATAGGACAACAAACCATTTATCATCAACAGGATCAGTGACATAAAACACTTGTTGAGCTTGCGACGTTAAAATAAAAGGTTCATCTTTGTATCCCATATTTGCTCGATAACTCCAAAATATGATAGATTTGCAAATATTGGGTTTTTTTCTTTTGCACTTCAGATATGCATCGCTTCAGCTACTAGAGTGACTCTGCTATTTTGCATAGTGGTTTGCTCATCTTGTTTTGTGGTATAAAATGCATGTCCATTAATTACATAATCGGTGTAAAAAAAGACATGTAAACTCGGGCCATTTGCTAGCCACCTCAATCTCTTTGAAATTGAAGCGGAGTCTATATCAAACTTTGAGCTAATGTGATTTTTTAGAAAAGGGATAAAACTTCGATTGTGCTGTCGTGTTATCCAATTTTTATTCCTGTTCATGTTCAAACTAGATAACTGATCCATGTGTATTGTAACATACGGTTGAACCTCATCATCATTGTGCAAAAACATACAATTGTGCCTGCTCCTATTCTGTTCTTGATATAGTCATTACTCTCTTTCCAATTATCCATTCCCTTGTTATTCTTCCTGAATGACGAGACATAGGATTCAACATTGGATAGATATTCAGTACAAAATTCAGCAGCTTCTTCGACAATGTATTGTTCAGCAATACATACTTCTGGTCGACTTATACTTTTTACGTACCCTTTTAATATTTTCATATATCATTCTATCGGATACATCCATCTCATGTAAGCTGGCCCACAAAGTTGTGTCTCCTTAACAAGATGAACAATAAGTTGAACCATTATATCAAAAAACGAGGGTGGGAAATACATTTCAAGCTCAAACAAAGTAACAACAATTTCCATCTGCAATGTCGGTAATTTCTGAGGATCGATCACTTTACTACAAATTTCCGTGAAGAAGAAACATAATTTAGTTATGGCTCATCGAACTTTTTCAGGTAAAATGGAACGTATACCTATTGGTAGCAAATGCTTCATTAGAACATGACAATCATGACTCTTCAAACCTTTTAACTCGAGGTCTTTCATACAGACTAAAATTTTTATGTTTGAACTGTATCCTTCTAGAACTTTAACTTCGTGTAGAAATTTACACAGAACAATTTTTTCCTTTCTAGTAGAGTATGAGCGGCTAGAGGTAGATATGTGCGATTTCCTTTCTTTACGAGACCAATTCATTTCTTATTCCCATATCGACAAAATCCAATCCTTCATTGATGCCATCCTTAGACTTTCCCAGAACACTGAGTAACGTACCAATAACACTATCAAAGACAGTTTTTTCGATATGCAACACATCGAGAAAATGTCTTATATACAATGACTTCCAATATGGCAATTCAAAGAAAATTGACTTTTTCTTCCACCCAGTTTTGACAAGCTCTCCCGCAAATGGTTTGCCAAATTTATTGGTCAAACCTTGTACTTTTTCCAATATTTGATATCCAGTCGGTGCTTTTGAAGCAGTACCTTCCTCTGATTTTCCATTGAATGCATTTATCCAGCCACGATAATGATGACTAAAAGGTAAAAATCTATGATGTCCAAGAAAGACATTCTTCTTACAATGTTTCAACCGCATCCAATCTGTACTCTCTTCACATATAGGACAGGCACACTGACCTTTAATGCTATACCCTGATAAATTATCATATGCTGGAAAATCATTAATTGTGTCGAACAACATAGCCCTCAAATTGAAACATTCTTTCTTATACCCATCATAAACTTCCAAACCTGACTCCCATAACTTTTTTAAATCTTCAATTAAAGGAGCCAAGTAAACGTCGATATCATTCCCCGGTTGTATGTGTCCAGAAATTAACAGAGACAACATCATAAACTTGCGCTTCATACATAACCATGGAGGTAGGTTATAAATCAACAAAATCACAGGCCACATGCTTTGTGATATGCTTTGAAGACCATGTGGATTCATTCCATCAGTAGAAAGTGCAAGTCATAGATTTCTTGACTCTCTACCGAAATCAGGATACTCGTGATCAATTTTTGCCCATTGTGGAGAATCTGCAGGGTGTCGTAACTTTCCATCTGTAATTCTTTCATCTACATGCCATGTAAGGTGTTTTGAATCTTCTTCACTATGATAGATTCGCCTAAATCTTAGTATTATAGGAAAATACCATATGACTTTTGCTAGATTAGATTCTTTCTTCTTATATCGAGAAACATTGCATTTCGGACACGTTTTCGTAATTCATATTCTTTTCGAAGTAAAATGCAATCGTTAGGACACGCATGAATCCTTTCGTAACTCATGCCAATAGAGCACAAAATTCGTTTAGCCTCGTAGGTTCAACTGGGAAGTTCATTATCATCTGGCAACATATCTTTTAGGAGTGTTAATAATTCTGTGAAGCTTTTATCAGACCATCCATTTCTCGCTTTTAAGTTGTACAACTTTAATATCTCCGAAAATCTTGTGAATATAGTACAGCCATTATATAATGGTTTCTTTGCATCACTCAAAAAATTCTCAAACATTCTAGGACAATCCCGAAGATCTTTTTCAACTGCTTTTGCAATATGTATCTATGTCAAAATAGTCATTTGAATCATAAGTCGCATCACTGTCAAAATAAGTGTTCCCTTTTTTTTTCTCACCGTGTTTTATCCAGCATGTATAGCTTTTATCAATTCGATGCCATACTAAATGTCATTCCAATTCATCTGCTCTAACGCATTTTTCAAAAAAACATTTTAAACAAGGACAAGAGATTCGATATGGGTCTTTTGCATTCTTCACTGCAAATTCAACAAACTCCTTCACTCCATTTTCATACTCTTTTGACAATCGATTGGCAGACATCCATTTCCGGTCGATTTTAATTATATGACCTATATGAATGCAGTAAGAACAAATCAATATATAACAAATTTATCAAAACATAACAGAACAGATCGAACATATTTTATATGATTTATCAAGTAAGAATTTATGAATGCAGTGTATATGAATGCAGTGTTAAACAAATTTATCAATCTATAACATCATACAAATATATAGTATATATAGACTAATATTGGAAAATGGAAACCAAGGTCCAAGGTCATGCATACAAGTCTGATTTCAAAACAGAACAGATCAAACAAATTTCAAAACAGAACAGATTTATCATCTAAAGTTTTATATGCATGGTTTATCAGGTAACAATTTATCAGTTTTAGAGACAATAACAAATTAATAAGTTAATATAGTACTTGAGACAACCATCACTCAGTAAAAATGGGTGCAAAGTAGAGGAGAGGAAAGTTCTTAATAGGGTTCGAAGGGATATAACGTATTAAATATGTTTTTATTTATTTATTTATTTATATATAACTGCTTGTAATTTTACAGTGCTTATGTCCATAAGCGCTGTAAAAGGATTTCAAAAATTAAATTTGAAAACATTTACAACATTTACAGCGCTTTCTAAAATAGCGCTCATAAAAGAGCTGTAAATATAGTGTGTGGGCGCTATATTTTACAGCGCTTTTATCTGTAAACGCTGTAAATGTAGTTCGTAATATAGTGAGTGGGCGCTATAATTTAAATTTTAAAACATTAACAGCGCTTTTATACAATGCGCTGTAAATGTAGCGCTCTAAACTTTATATGAGAGCGCTATATTTTACAGCGCTTTTGTGCGAAGTGCTCTAAAAGTGCTGTAAACATTATGTGAAATCGCTATGACCCTACAACAGCGCTTTTTATAAAGCGCTGTTGTATTCTCCGTTATTTTTAAAATATTATACAACAGCGCTTTTAGTTATTAAGCGCTTTAAAACGTGCGCTGTAAAAAGCCATTTTTGGCATAGTGAGTGGTCATAATGCAACTGTCCTTTTTAAGCAATTTTCTGAGTAGTTTTTTGTGCTGTAGTTCTTTTGATTTATGAATGATCATTGAGAGTGACTTTAACTATCATATTAAGAGTGGTTTAAGCCGCCTTTTTGAGGGAAGAACTCCGATCCAGTTTCTCTGAGCTGTTTTATCCTGGGGACTTCATGGTTGATAGTTTGTCTTGCACAATTTGGGCATTGTCCCGAAACGTCTTAAAGAGAGCGACCTAGTCAGCGACTCAACCCAATAATATTTCGATGACATAAATTTATTTTCAAACAGTTTTTCGCGAAACTCAAAAACAACAACTTTAAGACGTTTCTTTCTTTCATTTCAACTGAAAAGATTACTAGATCTCGTTTTGGTGCCTCTTGTAACACCCCGAGTTTAAAACACAGTGCGAGTGTATTTTTTTTTAAATAAATAATTAAAATGATTTTCCAGTTTATTACTTCAAAAGAATTGAAATAAAATTTCCTTTAATTCATTTCATAAAATGGTACATCGTAATTTAATCGAGGAACGTAATTAAATAATTTCATCGTAATATTACTAAGTACTTAACTCTGGAAATTAATAATAAACGTTAATACATTTCAAAAGATAACAGTGTCATAATCTCAAACAAAAATATCAGAGTGCGGAAAAAGTGGTACAATAATTTCCAAAAACAAAGCAAATTACATTTTCCAGTTCAAAATCATATACATCAAATCTAACTGATCATGCACTAAAGCTATAGTAGCACGGATTTCCTTCGCATCCCATACAAGTCTCATCCGACTCCGCCGCTCGCCTTGATTTGACGTCCTCCTCGTCATCATACAGAGAGGGATCAGTCTCCTCCGAAGTCAGATCAAAGTACAGTGTCGGTCGCTTCGGCGGTGCCGGAATCTCATAACAATCGTCGGATATCCTAGACGGGCCCGGAATATCAGCTGCTACTTGCTTCGGCCCCTTGTTCTCCTCTTCCGCCTCGGGTTCATGTACAGCCCCTCCAACTCGCTCCTCCACGTCATAAAAAATTCCATGCGCCTCCAATACTAATTTGGAAGGCACAGGAAAATCAATACTCGCATAAGTGTGCTCCACGTAATCCTCTACTCCGTCGATCCTGCACGTCCTTGCCAACCTCCCCGTATAAGTCGCCCTGCTTGAGATGGGGTCAAATACCCAAGCAGTACGCGAATGTCGATCAAGGAAATCCAGCGACGTTTCTGTCATCCGGGGACCCACCGGGGGTGTGGGTTTGGGGGGCATCTGAGGGCAAAGCCCAATTTTCACATATAATAGTAAAGGGTCAGCGACCGAAATTAACAATTAACACATAGCATTTATATCACAGCAACAAACATATCCATGGCATATCATATAACAATGATCAAAATTAAAGATGCTCATTTGAAATTTCATGACATATATGCTTTTTCAAACAGCAACCAATTAATATGGAAAACATGTTGTAAGTACAACTAATACTTCAGCATTCACACTCATTCATCAGAAAATTCAGATTTTATAAAGTACTTACACACATCAATTCCCAATCATCAACATATATTCAAATCGTGACCCATCGGTCAATCACCCCGATGCAATATGTATATGCTCATGTATTCAACTTCTTGGAATTACCAAGGTGCAGTCACTCAACAGACCAGCACAATTTAAACATGTTTGACTTTAACGGCCCTCAAGACCAGGGTGCAATTGCTCAAAGATCAGCACCAATGCAGTCGTTCAACAGACCAGCACGTTAAACATATACCAAGGTACAATCGTTCAACAGATCAGTACCAGTGCAGTCGCTCAACAGACCAGCACTCGTGCAATCGCTCAACAGATCAGCACGTTTTTGCGCATTTCAGGGTACAGTCGCTCAACAGACTTGTACCAGTGCAGTTGCTCAACAGACCAGTACTCGTGCAATCGCTCAATAGATCAGCATATTTACGCATTACTCTGTGGCCCATCGCGGGTACCACCTGACTATGCAATGCATGAATATGCAATGTTTTCTCTTCACTGAAAACAGTATGCAACATCAGTAAAATTTCCTACCTTTCCATCATTTCTCAAAAGATCTCAACACAACCAATTTCATTCAAACATCTCATCAATTCCACTTTACATCATCTTAACACTCCATTCTAATTCATCAAAAATCTTTCCAATGTTCCCCTGACTCTTAAAATTCATAAAATAGTGTTTAAAACTGAGATTTCTGAAAAACACGAATCTGTATTCAAATACAGCTTCCTTGTATTCGAATACAGAAGCCAAAACAGTGCAGAATCAACACTCTGTATTCGAATACAACCTCCTTGTATTCGAATACAGAGGCTGTCACAGTGCAAAAATCTATATTTTCACAATATTCGTAGAAGTCTCAAAAGCTTCATCATTACCACTTCAAATTATCACAAAACTCCATTTTAATTTGTCACAAAACCTTCCCAAATGCTCCCCAACACTTAAAGTTTATAAAACAATGTTTAAAACTTTGATTTTCTTAAAAACACGAATCTGTATTCGAATACAGCTCTCTTGTATTCGAATACAGAAGATAAATCTGCAAATTCAACACTTTGTATTCGAATACAACATACTTGTATTCGAATACAGAAGGCAAAAACAGTGTAAACTCAGCATTTTCTCCAACATCATTAAAGGTTTCCAGAACATCATCATCTCCTCGTCAAAACTATTTCAAAGACTCCATTTTAAATCATTTCAAACCTTTCCAATGTTTCCCAACACTTTAAAGTTCACATGACAGTGTTTAAAACTTGATTTTCTGGAAAATACGAATCTGTATTCGAATACAGCTTCCTTGTATTCGAATACAGAAGCTAAAATTGGAATTTCTGGAAAAACACAAATCTGTATTCGAATACAGCTCCCTTGTATTCGAATACAGAAGCTAAAATAGTGGAAATCAACATTCTGTATTTGAATACGAAGCTGTCGTAGTCGAATACAGATGCGAATACAGTGGCAAAATTGTAGTCCTGTATTCGAATACGACTAGGTAGTAGCCGAATACAGAGGTTAAGTCAGAAGCAAAAATCCTTCATCTGTATTCGAATACAGAGGCCCGTATTCGAATACAAGTTTGAAAACTTGAGTAAAACAGAAGCTTGGCAATTTGTATTCGAATACACCTTCGAATTCAGTGAAATTTTCCTGAAACTACAACACATTTTCAAACTTTTTCCTTTGAAAACCAACAACCACAAAACAGTTTTACCACTCTTTTGCAAACCACAAAACTCAGACATTTTTCATCAATATAGATTTTCCAGAAAAGCATTTTCATCATTTTAAATCCTTTTATTTTGGAAACATCAGCAACACCAGATTATCATCAACATGACAGAAACGGGATCATCAACACCAGACTATTTCACCAAACAGAAACAGAATCACCAACACCAAAACAAAAGGACATTTTTAACAATTTACATTTGGATCATTTCTCAACACACATGCAGAGTATTTTCAACTTTCTCACACAACAGAACAACATTAATGCATTTTGCCAAACAACAACTATCATAGAATTATCATTCATCACACAAAATGCATTTTTCACAGTTTATGACAACATGCACAACAGTTTCATTACATGCATTTTGATCATCTTCAGAATAACATGCAGGACATTTTTAAGCTTTCCCACTAAAAAAAAACAGTATTGAGGTAACCACCAAAACAGCACATCACAGATTATTAAAAACCTCAACAGAATGCATTTTTTTTCATCTTTCAAAATGTCATGCAAAGCAGTTTTTCTTCAAAAAATGATAAAACATTATTAATGCCATAACAAGTATGCATTTACATCGCTAATGCAAACTAGAAAGTGGAAGGTGCCCTTACCTCTGCTTCGTTTCTGTTTTCGTTCACGTTTATGCGTCAAAAATCGGCGAAACTCCCGCTTGCGTTTGCTGCTACGAAAATGGGTTCACTAGCTCCAGAATGATGAGGGGAACAACTTTTGTACTGGGGGTTTTCTGGTTTAGTGCTTGGATTTCCAAGTAATATAACTTTTGAGGAACTCCTTTTTTTTTTTTTTTTGGTCGTGAAATAGAAATCAGAATGGGAGAAGGAAGAAGGTAAGTACTGTTACATGGAGTAAGGGAGGAGGAATGGGTTTCTGACTTTGCCTTTCCTTCTCACTCCTATATATAGGCTTGTGTGGGTGCCACCTCACCCGACACTTGTCTGATCCTCACCACTTAACTAGTCTCGACGCAATTAGCAGATAACGTCTTAATTAACTGTCCGATAATTTAATTACTCGTAATTAAATTAATTTATCCTTCATCCAATAAACTTAATTCATCTTCCAAAATAAATATTTATATATATATATATATATTCACTCAAAACATACATATATTAAATATTTTACAAATATCCCCAAAATACACTTAATATTAAATCCATAATTTAAATTCTTAAATTTAAGGGTCTTACACCTCTGATTCCAATAAACTGTTTATTGAGGTAAACAAAAAAGGATTAGAAAGCTGAAAAATTAACCCATGGGAAGATAATGATTACCTCCATAAGAATTATATTCTCAATGGACTCGTTGATGATCTGCATACTTCTACAGTTCCAACAATATTGTGAGCCGTTACCTCAAGTATCAGCCGACCGATGACAGATTAATGGAGGCTCACTCTAGTGAAATGTAAAAGATAACTCATGAGATCATCTATTAAGGTATGACTTTAGATGAAGAATTTCAAATTGTTGTTATTATTGAAAAACTATTCCATAATTTATTTTTCTTTTTTCTAAATAATCTGACAACTCATCTCTAGAAAAAAAAAATATATTGTTTATGGTTCTCTTGTGTATAAGGCACAAATTACTTACTCTATAAGGCCATATTTGTACACCATTCCAAAATATGATATTTTTATTGGGAAATGGTAGTTCACTCATAGCATGTTTAAATTAAATGTTACAATTTAATAAAATGTCTTCTTCTACTTACATGTTGTGTGATTTTAATATTTGACTTTTTAGACTCTGTCATGTGAACACATGTGATTTCAAACTTAAGTAACTTAGGTTTAATTCCAAAGTTATCTATAAATGATTTTAAAAAATGTGATTTTTGAAGTCATGCTAAAAAACAAAGAGTGATTCTAGTTCATTTAATGAGTTTTATAAATTGCATGGAATTATACATGAAACAATTGCACCATATTCTCGTGAATTTAATGATAAAATTGAATAGAACTCTTACTAAATTAGTTGTCGCTATTATTTTTAACTTTGGTGTTGCATCTCACTGGTGGGGGGAAATTATTGTGACTGTTTTCTGTGTTTTGAATAGAATTCCTAAATCTAAAAACAAAACATCTCCTAATGAAATAGTGAAGAAAAGACAACCTAACTTGTCTTATTTTAGAACTTGGAGCTGTCTGGGTAATGTCAGAATTCTCAATCCCAAGCGAGTTAAACTCGCAAGTAGAGCCTATGAATGTTTATTCTTTGGGTATGCATGAAACAGCAAAGTGTATAGGTTTTATGACCTAAATGCGAAAGCAATCATACAATCAAATGATGTTGACTTCTACGAAAATAAATTCCCTTTTTAATCGAGAAATAATAGGGGCAGTGAACCAAGTCATGTTCTTGCAATAAGAAGCATTCAAAGCAGCAAATAAAGCGAAACAGAAACTCGAAGAAGTAAGAGAGTCAAAGTTGCTAAAGATTATGGACCCGATTATATGGCCTATACTTTAGAAGAAGATCCTGCAAATCTTCAAGAAGCTTGTCATCATTGGATGCAGATTTATGGCAAGAAGCTATAAACTGTGAAATAGATTCTCTAAAGTCTAACAAGGTCTGACACTTAGTAGACTTACCTCCTAGTTGCAAAACAATAGGTTCTAAATGGATTTTGAAAAGGAAACTAAAACCCGATGGAATTGTTGATAAATACAAGGCTCGCCTTGTAATCAAAGGTTTTAGACCGAGAAAATATAGATTTTTTTGACACTTTCTCACCAATCACTAGAATAACATCCATTAGGGTACTCATTTCACTAGCAGCTATTCATAACTTGGTGATACACCAAATGAATGTCAAAAGATATTTTTTAAATGGTGACCTAGAAGAAGAAATCTATATGGAACAACCTCAAGGTTTTTTAATTCATGGAAAAGAAGACAAGGTTTATACATTAGATAAATCTCTATATAGTCTTAAACAAGCTCCAAAACAATGGCATGAAAAGTTTGATAACTAGTTATATCGAATGAGTTTAAAGTGAATGAAAGTGACAAGTGTATTTATTACAAATATGAAAATGGCATTTGCACTATCATATTACTCTATGTATGCGACTTACACATATTTGGATCAAGCATTCATGCTGTAAATATTATGAAATCATTGTTGTGTAACAATTTTGATATGAAAGTAGCAAAGAAGCAAGTGTAATCCTTGGAATCCAGATTACTAGGTCAGAAAAGGGAACTTCTTTAGATCACTTTCATTATGTTGAAAAAAATCTAAAGAAATAAAAATCCTTTGATTGTAAATCTGCATGCACACCATATAATCAAAGTGTGAACTTTTCAAGAACACTAGTGAATGTTTTAGACAAACTGAATATGTGAGCATCATTGGCAGCCTTATGCATGCCTCTCATTGTACAAGATCCGACATTGCCTACGTCGTGGAACTATTTTGCCGGTTTACCAGTAGACCTAATATGAAGCATTGACACGCTATCGAAATAGTCATGAGATACCTAAAAGGACCATGAGTTTCGGATTACATTATCAATGATTTCCTGTCGTCCTTGATGGATATAGTGATAATGATTGGAACACCTTATTAGATGACTCCACTGCAATAGTACCGCGGTTGTTGCAAAGATTGAGAATCATGTACGTCGTAAGCTCAACACCGTTAGAGAGTTACTTTCTAAGGAGCTGCTATAGTGAATCATGTACGCACTGATGAAAATTTAACAGATCCTTTGACAAAAGGGTTAGCTAAAAAGAAAGTCCAAAATACATCCAATAGGATGGGACTAATGTCTATAGACTCACTCATGATGGTAACCCTACCCAAAACACTAGAGATCCCAAGAATTAGGTTCAATGGGTAATAACAAGTAGTGAAGTGATATGAGATGAACATGCTACTATAAATGAGAGAAGCATGATTCCGGAAGCGATGATAGGATGAGATCATAAAAATTCTTAATGAGATCTATACTCCATGTGCATTGGAGTACCTAGCTACAAGATTACTCTTGATATACTCACTTATGTGAATATGGAAGTGGGGCCGCTTCCTATGGAGTTTTAAGCCAGAATTCCTAGAGCGTTCACTATACGAGGATAGACGTGCAGGGCCATTAAGGCATAGGCTTTTGAGAATACACCATATGAAAAGGATGTGTGTGGATTTGATGTCAGAGATAGCATTCAAAACTACAAGTCACTTTTAATGAATCTGAATCTCACTTACTATGCAAAAGTTCAAGTCAAGAAACACCTCTACTTATGCACAATTTTACAAAACGTTTGGCGCTACTTCAGAAAGATAGTTTTAATTCAAGTGGAGGATTGTTGGAACATACAATATGTTAGTGTATGAATTTAAAAAATGTTGAAGTCGCACATTGAAAAACTCTAATATATTGAGTAATTTTTAACTCCATAAATACTAAAGTTCCATATTGGGTAGAAAACATATGTGGGTTTGCTTCCATCACTATATAAAAAGTGTCAAACTCATGTGAAAAGCACAGCAAAGATGGATGCATTTCCCAACTTTCTCTTTTCTCCCTTTTCTATTCTGCATGATATATTTCCGAGCCATTTCTCCCTGTTCTTTCTGCCCCTTCGACTTTGAATGGTTCTAAGACTACGAGTCACTATTTTTGAATCTGAATCTCACTTACTATGCAAAGGTTCAAGTCAGGAGACACCTCTGCTCAGAAACATTTTTTTAATTCAAGTGGGGGATAGATGGAACATAGAGTATGTTAGTGTGAGAATTTAAAAATTGTTGAAGTCTCACATTCAAAAACTCATATATTGAGTAGTTTTCAACTCCATAAATACTAAAGTCCTACATTGGATAGAAAACATATGTGGCTTTGCTTCCATCACTATATAAAGAGTGTCAAACTCATCTGAAAAGCACATCAAAGTTGGATGCATTTCCTAACTTTCTCTTTTCTCCCTTTTCTATTCTGTTTGAGGTATTTCCGAGCCACTTCTCCCCTTTCTTTCTGTCCCATCCATTTTGAGTGGTCCTAAGACTACGAGTCACGTTTGTTGAATTTGAATCTCACTTACTAAGCAAAGGTTCAAGTGAGGAGACACCTCTGCTCAAAAACATTTTTTTAATTCAACTGGGGGATTGCTAGAACTTATAGTGTGTTACTATGTGAATTTAAAAATTGTTGAAGTCCCACATTGAAAAACTCTCATATATTGAGAAGTGTTCAACCCCATAAATACTAAAGTCTCACATTTCATAGAAAACATATGTGGGTTTGCTTCCATCACTATATAAAGTGTGTCAAACTCATGTGAAAAGCACACGAAAGTTGGATGTATTTCCCAACTTTCTCATTTCTTCCTTTTTGTAACACCCCGATTATTAATAGTGCGAGTGTAGTTTTTTTTTTTTAAATAAAATAAAATCATTCAATAAAGTAATACGTCGTAATATAAAACGGCAAAAGGAATTAAATAATTACATCATAAATATAACCAGTTAAAATAGTTTTGGGAATTAATATTCAAAATATACAAATAGAAAATACACCGGGGCTATGAGATCTAATAGACATCGCTCATACCCCAGGGGTATTCTCGGCAGACACCTGCACCGAAGTGCTACTCCAAGAATGCTATCTCCCCCATGGTCACGTCAAAAAAATGGATCATGGACCCATCGACAAAAGTCACTGTCAAAGTAAGTCATTGGTACAGTCATCCAAAAACAAAATAAGTACAACTCCCAAAAACACTAGGGCCTTATACAACAAAAACTAATCTAATCATCCACTAACAACTACAATAACAAGGGTGCCCTCCGCACAAGTCTTGCCGACACAATATCTCTCCTCGAAGTGACATCCTCGTCCTCATCAGCCAAAGAAGGATCAGTCTCCTCAGAAGTCAGATCTACCCATGATATAGGTCACTTCGGCGGCGTTGGAATCTCAAAACAGTCCACTACCGGCCTAGACGGACCTAGAATGTCAACCCCCGCTGGCATCGGCCCCTTGCCCTTCTCACCCTTTCTTGGTTCAGGCATCGCATCCCCTACTACTATAGTAGGAGTCACTACACCTATGGTAGCCTCTGTCTCACCTCCAACTGCAGGACCTTCTGCATCCTTAAATACTCCATTCGCCTCGAGTACTAATCCTGAAGGTACAAGAAAGTCGATCCTCCCGTGGGTGTATTCCACATACGACACTGCCCCGACACTCCTACATGTTCTCATCACTCTCCCCGTATAAGTAGCCCTGCTTGAGATGGGGTCGCATACCCAAGCCGTCGCCGTCTGTCGATCAAGGAAGTCTAATGACATATCTGTCGTCAGAGTAACCGTCGGTGGTATCATCTGGGGGCAAAGCCCAATTTTTCGATAATAATGGAAAGGGTCACAAATCGAAAATAACAGTTAACAATTACCAAATATGTCAAAGACAACAGTACATACATAGCCATTCCAGCAAGATAACAACATTGACAAGATAAGTATACCCACTTATTGAAAATGTATAACATTTAAGTTTTCGATGAAACAAAATATTTAGAATACAGATCATGTTCCAAGCCCAAGTACAATCAACAATCACAACAACTTATTAAGAACTTAGAATTTAAGGTACTCGTACATATCGTTTCCATACATCAGCTCGTGCATGTCAAACACCCTAATGCAATGCGTATATGCCAATGCACATGATCCCTGAATTCTCAAATCAAAACTTTCCGCGAGGGGCGTGAATCATTATTGTACCATCTATCACAAGCCTTTGTACTAATTACCGAGGTGCAGTCGCATCATAGACTAGCACAATTTACTTAAAGTGTAGCCTATCATAGGCACTACACATAAGTTAAATCTCCGTATGGATAAGATGGACCACCCCGTAGCCCATCACGATTACTACTTAACTTCGTAGCCCATCACGGTCACCACTTAACAACAAAACCCTCCTCGAATAGGCGTAAATCATAATTGTACCGCCTATCACAGGCCCTAGTACTAATTATCAGGTGCAGTCGCATCACAGATTAGCACGATTTACTTAAAGTGTAGCCTACCACAGGCACTACACATTTGTTAAATCCTGGTTCCCCTTATAACCAAGGGTACGTCCAGTCCTCTTGCACACTACAAGAGATTTTTCAATTATTGTTAGAATAGGTCCAATTAATGAAACTGCTTTCATCCTCTATGATTAGGTGTAAAGCCGTCTCATTGACACCTTTTCCACATAAATATCTTATGTAATTGGTTTCATTGGCATCATATATTAAGCCAGGATTCAATGCCTTGACACGATCAATTTGACCAGCTCCATAAGCAAATTCTACATCAGGATTATTTTCCTGACTCAATTGTGTAGGTGTAAGACAAGAAACACAAAACTATTTATGTTAGCTTAATACATAATAATAAGTACATATGCATGCAATGTATATTTTAACATATAAAACAATTTTTCAAATTGTAGCGATAAAAGTTTGGAAAAAATTAATTTATTCACTATTACTATTATGTTATTTTGAATACTTGTGAATGCGTAATATTACTTGTATGTTATTCTAAATACTTGTGAATGCTTAATATTAATAAAAACAAAACAAGTGCCAAGTTTAGTTTTCTTTATGCATGGACATATTGATTAAGGTTAAACATTATTCATTTATAATACCAATTGTCATTAGGGCTGAACGTATAGCAACAGGTGACCATGTTGGATGAAACGATTTGATGTACGTTGCTGCACCAGACACGTGGGGACATGACATTGATGTTCCTGATATAATATTGAACTTTAATTTTCGTTTATCAACAAGAAAATCAGAAATTGGAGCAATTGGAGACCAAGTAGCCATAATGTCTACTCCAGGAGCAATCAAATCCGGCTATAATATTAAACTCAAAAGGTTAATCCCAAATATTTTTAAAATGATAAATATGTATTTCATTTATTCATTCATAGAATTAAAGTAACCATGAGAATATCAGATGTAGCATTGTTAGGAACCCTTGATGAAAAAGAGGCAACCGCAGGTGCAAAAGAATCTCTTAACTCGCTACTCTTAAATATAGTTGCAGTTGGAAAGCTGCAAATTGATTAATACAATGAACTTTTGATTAGTAAGGTTCTCTAAATTATTGTTAGCTTATTGGGAACTTGCAATTGATACCTTGTAGAGCGTATGTATTTGTGTATTTTGGTAGCATCCTCCTCTTCAAACTGAAGGACTTTGGAAGAGTAATTTTTATGTTTCCTTTTTCATTAATATTATCATTTACTCCTAGTGATAATTTAGACGACTTCTAGATTTACCAAGAGGGAAAAAGTAAAGTTTTCGTCTATTGTGATACATAGGCCTCTTGTCCTTCATAGGTCTAGTGTTTCGGTAATCTGCCTTTTCAACATGATTATCCTCATCGTAAATCGTACTCTTATTCACTGAGGTAGGAAAGTCACAGATCTCTTGCATGCCCACCTGCTTCTTGATTTGTGGTCTGGGTCCCATTTCAAATTTGATGTTCTTAGACTTTTCTCCTGTCTCTCGATCATAGAGTGGATATTACCTGGATAACTCCACAAACATAGCGGCGTACTCTGCCACTAACATGTTCCCTTGTTCAAATTTGACATAAAACATTTCCTTCATATTGCAAATGTCCTTAGGCAAATACTTTACTAAGAACATGTCTCTAAATACAACCCAAATAAATGTAGTCCCTGTATTATCTAGACTCTGACGAGCATTATCCCACCAATGTTCAACTTCTTTTGTCAGCATAAAGGTTCCCAAATGCCTTTTTGATCTTCGGAACATGGAAATCCTCTGAAAAATTTCTCAATCTCTTGCAATCACTTCTAAACTCGATATGGGTTACAGGGTGATCCGCTGTTGTACACAAGTCAAGTACGAGTAATAAAAATGTAGTGTAGGACAACAACTCGAGTCGTCTTGCAAGGACTTCTAACTTATATTAACTGAATTTAGAATTAATGAAATTATAAAGGGGTTTCAAATTTATGTTTGGGAAAATCAAGAAGACGGGTTACAACCAAGTTGGAACCATTAATCCATTGATTATTGAGTTTTAGACATATCACATATTCTAACAACGGATTCAATTTCTAAATTGTAACTGTATACCTATTTAACTATAGAATTGATCAAACAATTGTAATCAACCCTTTGTGAATTATGTTTCTTTGATTGGATTAAATATCAAAGTAATCGATGTATTATAGTTAACGATCAAGAGTCGAAAAACTACAATTAATTTAATTTAGAAATGGAATTATGTCAAACTAATTTATTTAATTTTATCAATATAATCGTATAAAAAGAAATAGAATCATCAGCTTGAAATTAACATTATAAAATAAACTTCAAGCTTTTGATGAAATTCTGAAACAGTTGATTAATCTAAGAAATTAGCCTTCCTTCGAAAATGTTCTATTTATCTGAAAAATCTTAACACTGTCTGAGTGTCTGAAAAATTGAACTCCACCCTTACTAAAAAAAAACTGAACTATATAGTACTTGAATTTGGGCTCTAAAAGCTTTAGTGCGAAAAGCAAGTGGTCCGATACTAAATATTACAAAAAAAAAAAAAAACTCAGGTCATGTAATTTGTTGTTTATACCAAGTTGAGTTACGATTTGGGCTTTTGCGCTAGCACCAATGTTATAACTCTAATTTTGAGTTTTTCAACACCTACTTGCATGCGTCAATCAGATATCCAAAGCTCAAGTTATGGCCTACAAAGAGAGCAATGGTTAATATGAAAATAATAACATTAAAACTCAATTACGACCCAAAGTTTAGAAACATGCTAAAAAATTAATCTAGTTTTAAAGAGCTTTCAAAATGTCACAATACAAAGCTAGAAACATGTGCACAAATGCATTGATCAAAGTGACGTTCAAACGATGGAGGGTTAGCCTTCTGGAATCGATTTATCACCTTGAACTCATTTGTTTGCACATTTCCTTGACCACCAGTATAAGTAGTAGCTTGAACAACAACTTGAGCAACAACCTATGCAGCCTGAGTAGTAGCTTGAGCAAAGGCTTGTGCAGTAGCTTGGGATTCAGCCGAAGCTTAGAGAGCTTGCATTGTTATTTTTACCATGGACTCTACAGCTTTAGCAATCACAGTTTTATTCCTTCCACTTGCCATCACTACCTACATCAATCAGATAGGCTAATCGAATATAGTGAGACACTTAGGGAAAAGGGAAACTAACTTAGTTCTACACCACCAACATAATAACTGTAACATCCCGAGTTTTAAACAGCGCGAGTGTATTTTTTTTTCAAAACCAATAAAAGAATTTCAAATTAATTCAAAAGAGTTCAATGAAATTAAAAATTAAATCCTTTCATAAAATAATACGTCGTTATTCAAATGACGAACGTAATTAAATAATTACATCATAACTTTAACCGAGTAAATTAGTTTTGGGAAATTGATCTTCAAAATATACCAAAATAAAGATACATCAAAAATTGTATCCTGGACCCACCAAAACATTATCAGAGTGCGGAAAAATATACAATTATCCGAAAATAAATAATTACATCCACCGAGCTCAAGACCCTATACAACAAGTCTAAATTGATCATGCACTAAAGCTACAGTAGTATGGTTTCAACCGCATCCTCTACAAGTCTCGTCTTCACCCAGCTGTTCGTCCCTCTGTGTTGTCCACAAATACGTCGTACATGAAGATCAAGGAAAACTAACGACTTCTCCGTCGTTAGTGCAACCGTCCCTGGGACGGGTTTGGGAATCATCTGAGGGCAAAGCCCAAATTTTCCACAATAATTGTAAAGGGTCACCGACCAAAATTAACAATTACCACATAGCAATTATATCAAATATAACAAATATACTCATGGCATATTTTAATGCTATAACAACGATGATAAATAAGGATGCTCACTTTTTAAAATACATGACATCTGCATCGTTGCAAAGCAGAAAACAATTTAATATAAAAATCATGTTGCAAGTACAAATACAATCAACCATCCTCACAACTCATTGGAAACTTAGAATTCATAAGATACTTGCACACATCGATTTCCACTCATCAACTCATATCCAATCACGACTCACAGGTCAACCATCCCAATGCAATATGTATATGCCAATGTACACAACTCTTGGAATTACAAAGGTGCAGTCTCTCACGGACCAGCACACGTACAGTCTCTCACATACCAGCACGATTTTACAAATAGAATAGACCGTCTAATACACGCAGAACCATTCCGTAGCCCAGATAGAATAGACCGTCTAATACACGCGGAACTATTCTACAACCCATCACGGTTACTACATATACGTGTATTAGCCTCGCACAAGCCAAATACATAGAAGCTAAATCCTCGCACGGATAGAATGGACCGTCTAATACACGCGGAACCATTTCGTAGTCCGGATAGAATAGACCATCTAATACACGCGGAACTACTCTATCCCCGGATAGAATAGACCGTCTAATACACGCGGAACTATTCTATAACCCATGGTTACTACTTAACTTCGCGGCCCATCACAGTCACCTCATCAACTCTGTGGCCCATCGCGGTCACCACCTGACTATGCAATGCATGGACATGCTATGTATTCTCTTCACTGAAAATAGTATGCAAAACCAATCTGAAATCTATACACTCCATCACCACGTCAAACCATCTCAAAACATCTCAAAAACTCCACATAAGTTTGTCATATACCTTCCAAATGTTTTCCAACTCATTAAATGCATAAACCAATGTTTAAAATAGAGTTTTTGAAAAAAAATCAATCTGTATTCGAATACAGTTTCCTTATATTCGAATACAGATGCGAAAACAGTGAAAAATCAGCATTTCTGTATTCGAATACGAGGTTGTCGTAGCCGAATACAGATGCTAAAACATTGGCAAAATCAACAATTCTGTATTCGAATACGACAGGGTCGTAGCCGAATACAGATGCGAAGTCAGTAGCAAATCTTGCAATCATGTATTCGAATACGACAAGGTCGTAGCCGAATACAGATGCTAAAACAATAGCAAAAATCATGTATTTGTATTGAAATACGGAGTGTCGTATTCGAATACGACATTCAAAATTTGAATAAAATTGGAAATTTACACGAATGTATTCGAATACACCTTCGAATAGAGTGAGATTTTCCAGAAAACTTCAACACGGTTTCAAACTTTCTTCAAAAACCACCACCAACACCATAACACAATCACCATTCTTTTGAACCACAAAACTCATAACATTTCTCAACACACATCAATGATTTCATTCACAACAACAGCAAGGCAGTAACATCAATAACAGCAACTAAAACAGCACAACAACAACAACTCACAAACATGCGTCATCTCATCAACATGCATTTTTATCACTCACAACAACATGCAAAGCAGTTTCACTTTGAAAACAGAACATCACATATAATCATCCATCACACATGCATTTATAGCCCTAAATGCAATCTAGAAAGTTGGAAGGTGCCCCTTACCTTAGTTTCGTTTTCTTGCTCGTTTCCGTTACCGCAACAAAAACCGGCGACACTCCCGCTCGCGTCGTCGCTACTAAAGTTAGTTCGTTAGCACTGTGAAGATGAGAGGAACAACTTTCCTTTTTAGCACTTTTTGTTTCGACGCTTGGATTTCCAAGTAATTTGACTTATGAGCATCCCCCTTTTCCTCCAACACAAGCAGAACTAGAATAAGAAGGAAGAAAAGAAAGAAAGCACGCGGGTAGGTGGAAGACTTTCTTTCCTCACTTGCATATATATATATATATATATATAGGCATATACATCCTTGCCACCTCACACACAACACATATATATACACTTGCTTCACCAACAATGCATATACATATATAATATTATATTTAAACTTGTCCCTCAAGCAACTAAATATTTCCGTGCAATTAAGTCGACAGATAAAATCTTGATTAACTGCCCGATAATTTAATTACTCGTAATTAAATTAATTTATCCTTCGTCCAATAATTTTAATCAATCTCAAAAATATTTATATGTATATAAAAATATACATATATTAAATATTTTACAAACATTCCAAAATTACACTTGATATTAATCCATAATTTATTTTAAATTTAAGGGTCATACATGAACAACCATAATAATAACACATGCATTACAGAGCACACAAGGAAACATAGTGAAAACATAACACATTTACGGTTTGAATGGAAAGACCAGTTCTGATACCACTAAAGTGACACCATAAACCCTAACATAATATTTTTTGAATTTTATCATCTAGTAGTGAAATTGCTCATAACAAAATGTGAACTTTGAAAAAAAATTACAAGGTAGAAAGCATCACGTCGTCACTTAACACATCATGTTAATTCTTAAAAGAATCCATCAAATTTAACAACCTAAGGTCATAATATTAGATAACAAAATTCGTTTGAAATAAACGTAAATAAGTTTAGTATAATGAAAGTAAAAATCGTCCCAACCCGATGCCACTATCAAAGCGGGAATTCTTAAAATAAAAGGCGCTCAACAATGACGTCAATATAAAATATATAAGAAAAATCTTCAAAATCAAATGATGTTTGAAACTCCGAGAGTACTAGTGATCACCTGCAACTGGAGCTCGTTGCGTCCATTGCAAACTCCAAACTCAAACAACAAAGGGTGAGTTTCAAAATCATATACTAGTATAAGAACACATAATTAATCAAAATGACACATTATCACATCAGATCGTAGCATTAAATACCATCAAGAACATAATATCAGGGGTTAATTCAAATCAATCACAATGAAACAATCACCAAGATGCAACATTTATTCTTTATACTTCATCATTTGGTATCATTCTACTTTGAAGTACTTGGTTAGGAGGCTGGATACTATGCCACTATAGGGGTGGACAGACAATTCATGAAAGTCCAAGTCCTCAAAGATCCCATCAACTCAACCCGAGACACATATACGCGACTGTCGGGGTACTCTTGTCTTGCACGGTGGCTCTCGGACTTAGGGAATAACCCATTAATCCAATTTGGAATTCCCCACAAGAAATACCTCCAAGGTTTATCAGTCTTAACTTACAGTTCGACTGTAGCCCTAACTGATCATGCTCATTCATTTGTACTTTCCCAAAGTCATTGGGCTTGTCAGTCCCTCCCTATACGATGACAAAATAATTTTTACTTCAAAAATCCCCAACACCTAGCTCATACTGATTCGATGATCACAACTCCACAAATCTCAGTATGAATTCATACTATTCATCAGAATTTACGTCTATGTACATATCAGTTAATCTCAATCAAGTTCAACATTCCATGAACACCAATCACAATGAACAATCAAGTTCTATCAATCATCAAGTAAGAAATCAAACTAGTAGTACATTTACCTAAAGTCATAATTTCATTCAAGTAAACAACAGTACTCAAATACACATCATGCATACAATAACAATTAGCATAGGATTTCATAAAAAACAAATAACATGCAATCTTGACATAAATTAATTCACATTAATCCTGTAGGTTTCTAAATCATGTTTAAGTCCTCACTGTTACCATTGATATGTTATGAATTAATTATTATTATTATTGGATATGATTCGACCATACGTGGTTAGCCCTAAATGAATCTATGAGATATACAACATTTCCGTTCATCCCACGTTACTTTTATGATAAAAAATTCATTTTATAAGTAATTGATATTCATACATAATACAAATTAAAATTAAAAAATATTTATTATTTAAATTTTAATCATGATTATGAAAAATAAAATAAAACAGGAAAAGACGATAAAACAAATTATCGGAACAACAAAACTTAAATAACAATGGCATAGACAATAATTTAAGAATGATGAGAAACTATCATAATTGGTCCTATAAAAGGTCCAATAAAGAGGGTAATATATGATGATTTGTAATTTGATAACAGTAGCCAACAAAATCATAACCGAGAGACAATGATAATAGTAATAAGACAGAAAAACTATTGCGGCACACTAATGTACAAAACCAGCGTGTAAGGCTGGTCCTATGTGTTGGGTTGTTACTAGGTGATTTAGTTTTATAATTATTATAAAGAAAGGAGACTCGTCGTAGCAATATTTTTAGGTGATTTAGTTTTTATTATTATCTTTTTGTTTTAAGGATTCACGATTTACTTTTATTTATCTGACACAGTTTATTTGTCCAAAGGGAATATGCTTTCTCGTTTATATAATATACATTAATACGTGAATGCTAATTTATTTACGTTGGGAGACCATGTGAATGCAAATTTAATACGTGAAGGCTAATTTATAGTTTCCATCAAATTTAATACACACTTAAGATAAAAACGAATAAGACCATTAATAGAATATTTAGAAATATGAAAAACTATATTTATAATTTTTAAGAAATAGAAATTTAATGAGTTTCTTTTTTTTAAAAAAGTAGAATTTTAATAAGTTAAATATTCAAAAACTTAAAAAGAACCCACCACCTCTGCAAAGTATGCTAATCTACGATTTGTAACTTAAATTTTTTTTTAATATTTGGGAACATTAATTTATAAAGTTTTTTAGACACTCGTCAATCAATGATAAACAAAAATGCAAATAAACTATTATGAGCATCTATTTTGTATTTTTTTGGATAGACTCCAATTTTGATAATAAACTTTTTGTCAATATAGCGACATAAAAAACTAAATCTTAATTCATTTCATAATTTGTTGTTTTTAAACTAAATTTGTAGATACTGTAATTTTCAAATTTAACTAAATAAAAATTTAGTATAATAATGGACTAAACTTTCAAAACTCTATATCTTTTTTTAAAGTCTAGATAGAAATTTGTCGCCAAGTAAAAGGATAGTCTTTGTTAGTGTGAGTCAAACGATAACTATTGTGAATTGAATCATCATCTCGAGTAAAAAGTATTATGAGATACATTTTAGAATTAGATGGATCCAAAACTAAATATTTTTTTTGCATAGTACGTGTTCTTCCTAAAATATTTATCTAAAAAAACAATAGTCCGATAAATGGCAAAAATTATTAGAAAATAAGAAAATATATTATGTTAACCAAACTTATTGATCCAATTTTATATATTAGATTGAATTGTCTTTTATACCAAATAATCGGTGTATAATAACATAACTGCAAAACTTTAGAGTTTCAATTTACTAGATGGAGGACGACGACAACATGGCAACCTAGGACAGGCGATCGGCTGGCACATTGAACCACCAAATAGGCAACAAGGTGGTAAATCACCCTGCACATTACCAACTAGAGCACCTGCAATAGCAACGAGCATCACCACAAACTTAAAAAACATCTTCAATAGAGCTTTCACAATAACCAAATTTGATATGCAAAGAAAAGCAAAATGAATATCTTAGGGTGAGTTGTATACTAAAACAATATCAATATGTAAGTATTTATAGGCAAATGAAAATTCTCTGAAACATCATAAATGGAAATATTTTGACATTAATAATGTGAAAAGCGTAATTTTTTTTATCATATTAAATATTTTTTTCTATTTGTTGACTGACTTCAATTACCTTATTATTTTATCAGGCTTTAATTTCTTATTATATTTTTTAAGAATAACTTTTCATTCTTCATTAATGCCATGTGTTGAATATTTATTTATGCCTATGAACAAAATATTATAAATATTATATTTATAATTATAAAATATAACATTAAGTGTTTTTACGAGATTTTAATCATTAAAATATATATTTACTATAATGGTTGTAATATGTAATTTAAAATATTTAAACATATAAATTTAACATAAATTATATTTTTTTTTTTATTTTTTGACTCAAAAGAGAAAATGTCCAACTTGGATAAGATAAAGACCATATATTTAATAAATATAATATATAGAACAATAAAACATTATATTTATTTTAATACTTCTTTTTCCCATTTTTTCTTTTGTTAAGTCTTTGTCTCTTCAAAAAAATTTATTATTAAATTAGATTTTCAAAAAGCATATCACTCGAGTAGTGATGCTTCTTAGACTATATATATATTTAGTAGGTTTAGTTTAAATGATAGGTGGCGGTCTCAACGGGTGCCCCACACAAGAAATTAATATCAAAACACTTGCTACAAGATAAAAAATTCAAATTAAGGTGGAATTTTGTGGCATATTTATTTTCTATCGTAAAATAATAAGTGTTTAAATATTATTGATAGTAACTTTGTGTTAATTTGATTACAAAACACTTAAGACTACTCTCCATTTCTAGAGAAACATAGCCTCAATCCTACATCAGAAATAAATCATAATAATAATGAGAATATCTAAGATATCTCTATGATTATAAATTGATCCTAAGAAATAACTCAAAATACTATAATATAATATAAAAGATATTATAAGATATTTTTTGAATATTTTAACAATTTTTAAATGTGATTTTGCTAAACATGCATGTAAATATTTATTTTGATGTAATGGATTTAGATGAGGCTGAGCAGTGTGTTGGTAATGGTATCTTAGAGTTTGATGTTTTGTAGGCACCTTTGAAGTATCATATTCTTTTGGATGTATTGATAGAACTATGATATTTTGTTGTTATTTAGATATACTTATGTTATGTGTATGATCATATAACCATTGATGTTGGCATCTGGAAAATGAATTTATAACAGGGTAAAACTTATTGAACTATAAATAAAAAAATATAATTTAACGTGAATGATATAAAGATATTTGATTTGTTACAAATTATAAAATAATTATAATATGCCTTAATTATAATATATTTGATAATATGCAAATTTTGGACGGAAACAAAGAAATCGATCGTAACATTGAAATAAATTGAATGCATTGTGTCGTAAGTTTGGGGCGGAGTAGGAGACTTTAGTATACACAAACATTTGGTCGCGAGTTCCTTTTGAGACAAAAGTTTAGACTAACATGTGACTGAAGTTTTTGTCCCAATTTAATTTTTTTCTTGTAGATACTGATTAGGCGGTTTCATACCTCTAGTTTGCTGATGACACCTTATTCATTAGGGAAGAAACTATGGAAAACCTCTGAACTCTTAAGACGATTTATCGGTGCTTTGCAATAGCATATATTCTTGAGGTGAATTTTGCAAAAATTTGTGTTATAGTTGAACTGCCAAACTGCCTTTCTTCCGAGCCGACAAATTCTTAAAAGGGTCTTCGCATTAAATGAGTTAATTGATCTAGACAAAAGAAGAAGGAAAAAAATAGGTGTTTGCTTCTAAAAGTTGACTTCGAGAAGGCCTACAATTCCATCGGTTGGGATTATTTGCTGTTGGAACATAGTGTATGTTAGTGTTTGAATTTAAAAATTATTGAAGTCTCACATTGGAAAACTCTCATATATTGAGTAGTTTTCAATTCTATAAATACTAAAGTCTCACGTTGGATAAAAAACATATGTGATGTTGCTTCCATCACTATGTAAAGAGTATCAAACTCTTGTGCATTTCCCAACTTTCTCTTTTTTCTCTTTTGATGCATTTCCCAACTTTCTCTTTTCTTTCTTTTCTAATATGCATCATATATTTCCGAGCCATTTCTTCCCTTTCTTTCTGTCCCTTCGTTTTTAAGTCACTACGCCAAAAATTGCCTTTTACAACGCTTTTTTTAAGTCCTTTACAGCGCTTTTAAGCGCTCTAGTATCTAGTGTTGTAAAAGGATACATCAGCGCTATTGAAAATACAAAAAAGCGCTGTAAATCCAATATAAGAAGCGAGCTTCTTATATTGGATTTACAGAGCTTTTTAAAAAAAGCGTTGTAATAGGTCCATATAAGAAGCGCGCATCTTATATTGGATTTATAGCGCTTTTTCAAACAAGCGCTGTAATAGGTCCATATGTAAACGCTTCTTATATTGGATTTATAGCGCTTTTTCAGAAAAAGCGCTGTAAAAGGCTTTAAAAAAGGCGCTGTAGAACGTTTTAAAAAGCTGTGTAAATGAATTTTTATGGCATTTTTTAAAGAAGTGTTGTCTTTTTTATTATATATTATGAACATCAAATATCACATTCAGATTCTTCTTTTCAACATTAAAATTCACATCACAGCAACAAATTCATATTCACATTCAACAATATCAATTACAAGTGTTTCACAGCAACAAATTACAATAAATTACAGTATGAATTACATATATTATCAGAACAAATTACATTCAACATATTCACAGTATGAATTACATATTCACAGAAAAAATTACATCATGACAGTATATCAACAAATTAATTACAAATTATATAATGTTCATTTCGAGGACAAACTGGCACCATTCTTCTTTCAGTTCTTCGAGATCATTTTCAGAGTAAGTTGGGTTGAAGTTGTCAAAATACTGAAGCAAAATAAGTTAGAATGAAATATATATACATATATATAGTTTATATATGAAAATCAAAATATAATTAAAATAACGTACCGTTTCTGGAATTATATGTTGATTCAGATCAACAATCTCCTTCATGAACCTCATTATATAGTATCCGCAGTCTATGTTGTTAGTTTGACGTGGACACTATAAAATCAAACATGTACGCCAATAAATATTTATGCATTGATATTGTAAATGAAAATTTAAAGGCATATAATTAAGTTCTATAACCTTTACTGGAAACCATGTGATGTTGTTTGACTTATTCTTCGACACTGAAGCACCCTTTTGAGCGCGGAAAACTTGCAGAGCACTATCAAATAAATGTGAGTATTATTCAATGACCAAACACATTATTTATATATGTAAGAAATAAATGAATATTACTTACGTGTCGAAGATGTTCTTTATATCAGGGTGATTCTTGAAATGACTGTGCAATGGGTCTAAATAATATACAATTTTAGAAGTCGCATTTATGGCAAACAACACCCAATGTTGCCTACAACAACACAAATTTGGTTGGCAAATTTGTTTACACAACTCATAATATCATAAATTAAAAAATATATAGATAAAGTATCTAATTACGTACCCTGAGTTGTATGGTGCCAGAAACATCTTGTCATTCTCTTTATATTCTATAAGCCTATTAACTACATATTTATTTACATTATCTAGATCGAGTTTAAACATTAATAGTTTATGCGGAGATAACGATGAAAATCTACTTGACAATTTTCGCTCGCATACCAACTTCTCGTACAAAAACCTTCAAATATAAAATTTGATTATAATATCAATAAATTAATGAGGTAGTGATGCAATTAAAAGGTAATATTTTATATCTTAAATAAAGTATTTATATTACTTGATGTATATGCTGATTACAGTAGCACTCAGCTCTTTATGATCGAGAAGTTCGTATATTTGCTCTTTGCCAAGTAGTTCCAAATACTCTTCTCCGAATATACTTTTTTCCATGTTTAGCACACGTGTATCACTGTTGCTCTTCATATTCATCTTTGTTGCTTTGTCAAGACACTCACCAAATCGAGCAAGGCGTGGTTGACTTATTTTAGGAAGAGCAACTGATTTTCCTCGATCTAGTTTTTTGATTTTGGAAGGTTTATTTTTACCACGTACTTGCACTTGCGGTGCAGCGGGTTTATTTTTTGTTTGAATCTGAAAAAAATGAGGTTGATTAGTTTTTTAGTTATTATAGTAAGCTAATCATTTCGTATACATGAATTGATGTATATGTCAAACCTTTTCTAGTGCCTTTTCTGGCGAAGTGACAGACTTGCTGCGAGTGATCTTATCATCATTCCCTTTATCAACAATCTAAATAAATGTGAAATATAAAAGCGGAAAAATCGGCAATTACATATAATCAATCATAATCATACAACTAAACATACATAGAAATTAAAACATACCTCCCGATTAGTGCCAAAAAGATGTTTCGGCCATGCCACATAGCTACCTATTGCGTCTCCCAAAAGTTTCATATCTCAGTCGTTGTCGGGGATAGGCAACGGTGCAAGTCGTTCTAAAGCCACCACAGGTGAAACTTTAACATGGCCGGCAGGGACATCTTTGGTCTGCAATACTTCTCCCAAAGTATTGTACAATGTTCCTTTCCCAACCATGCGGGTAGGGGAAGACAAGTATAGGCGGCAACGTGAAACCCCCTAAATTAAATTAACAGTTAATACATAAGTATGTGAAACAATTAGGTTGAATGAATTTCTTATTTTGTTAAGTAATTAATTACCTTAGGTAGAATTTTATGACTAATGTTGCAACTTCCATCTTCACTTATTTGCATTTCACGTTGAAGTACGCAACTTGCTCCGAAAGCGTTTTCAGCGCTTCTAATACTTGATCATTCAAGGGATTTGTGTGCTTCTCATGTGAAAAATAACTTTTGGGAGTCACGCCAATCCCTTACCCCTCACACGACAAGAATATTCAGGAACATTGAATACTTTGCCGAGAATGTCCCTGCAGCTAACTTATTTATTTTCATCTTGATTTTCAAGACTTTGTTCCAAGTTTTCCTAAAATACATGTAGTATTAAAAAGATAAGTTCAATATCATTTTTAAAAGATAATATTAAAAAATATTAAAGTGATATATACTTACACATTGTTGGACAACTTGTTGATCATTTTCGTTGTCCACTATTTCCATCCCTATTTACGCGAGCCTCCTTCCACAAGATATGACGACCCAATGGTTGATCGGATTTCGTCTCTTGCAGCTGTTCATTAAGAAATAAACAAAATATTAATTATAAACTATAGTTTATAATCTTGCTGACACAATGTATAAAAGTGATGTTTACTTACAATTTTTTGCTCTAAACGCTCATACCGCATACGCGATCTTTTGTATGGATGCACTGGGTTTTTTGCTCTCTTTTGATTTGCTGTACTTATATTCTATATATAAATAAAAAAAATAACGATCGTGTAAAAAATATAAGATATGAATATGAATAAAACACATATACTAATAAAATAAATATTACCACAAATGCGAACTCTGAGCGTTTAGCAACAAAAGAGGTCCACTCTTCATGTGTTATGTAGTGTTTGTAAATGTTTAGAGCTTCAACATTCACATTGCCTTGCTTGTCTCTCAGGTAACAAATCGACAGATGGGATCTAAATCCACTGTGAATTTTACCCGCAGCTCTAAGTATGTAATTATTACGTACATCATCAATGTTAAAAGCGCTCTGAAAACCAAATAAATAAAAGTTTGAATAAAACTATTTCAATGGAAAAAAATAAAAATTAAGTAACAAAAAAGTGGAGTAAAAAAGTTAATTACCTGTACATCACTCCACAGTATGTCTTTAGCATCCTTCAATGCTATGTCTCTCCAGTCATCGATTGTTATTGGGATATTTGGCGGACAACAGCACCGATGTAGCTTACCATCATTGAACTGTTGGGCTCAATCGGTTGGGCACTTTCATTCCATCCCACCTAATAGACTCAATGCTATAGTGTAAGTGATTGCTTTCAAAAAACAAACAAAGAAAAAAATCTAAACAAAAGTATAGTATATATACCTCAAATTTTATTCCAGTACTTCTTGCTATAATGACTTTTTGCATTATAGTTACCCCACGCTTCACTTCGCCTTCATAGCCTTTCGCGTTGACAGCTTCATTGTCTACAACTTCAGTGTTTACAACTCCTCGTTTTGACAACCTAAATCGTTGGTTGAATCCATTTATCTACACATTTCACACAATATAAGTTTAACACGAGTATAAGTTCAACATGAAGTTTAGTGACAACAACAGATTGAATAAATACAACATGCACTATAAGTTTAGTGACAATGAGATATGAATAACAATACTCACTATAATTTAGGGTTACGACGTCGCAGAAATACAAATAGAAATCTCTTATGCAACGAGAAGATATCACCAGGGTTCCACAAAGCGCTTTAAAACACTGAACAAAAAGCGCCTTAAAAACCTTTATTGTCGTATGGATATAACTTAGTGAAAATGGAGAATGATGACAACAGATAGTATGTACGAAATGAATATGGACAGAGAGAAGGGTTCGCACTACGAAGAAGGGTTTGTATATTGAGAATGGTTCGTATAGAGAGTACGTATTGATAAGGGTTTCACACTGCCAAGTTCGTAAGGGATGAGAATATCTGTAATGAAGAAGAAAATGAAGAGGCGGTTTCTTATATTATTAGTTTATATAATATAATAAAAAACTCTTTTACAGTGCTTTTTACAATGAGCGCTTTAAAAGATTATATAAAAAGCGCCTTAAATAGTATTTTACAGCGCTTATATACAAACTATATAAAAGACGCTATATGAGCATTTTACAGCATTTTTTATCCATAAGCGCTATAAATATTTTGTACTTGTATTTTATTTTGTCTTTTACAGCGCTTTTTCCCATAAGCGTTGTAAATGTTTTGTACTTGTAATTTATTTTTTTGAAACCATTGACAGCGCTTATGGGCAAAAGCGCTGTAAATGTTTTGTACTTGTAAATGTTTTATACATAAGCGCTGTAAATCTGGACATTTGATATTTTAATCTGGACCAAGTCTGGACTAAGGCTTATGTTCTGGACTAATGTCATATCCACTGATGATGTTATTTTTCCTTCCCTTTGATGTTATCCTCTAATGTTTGCCTTTGATGACATCCTCTAATATCCTCTGGAGGTGTATCCTCTGGTGGCATCCTCTGGTATCATATGGAGGTGTATCCTCTGGAGGTGTATCCTCTAGTATCCTCTGGAGGTGTATCCTCTGGATGCATCCTCTGGCATTGTAACTATTTTGTCTCTTGTAATTGTAATTTTTTTTTGATACAGCGCTTGTGGGCAAAAGCGCTGTAAATGTGCTTGTATTTTATTTTGCATTTTACAGTACTTGTGATATAATATCCAAATATTGTTCATATCAACTTATATGATGAGTTTAGATTATAGTTAAAAAATTTATCAAATTGTCATCTCTAAATTAATTAAATAATATAATTACAAAAATTATATGATGAATTTTATAAGCATAAAATCAAATACTGATCAGTTCTGGCAGGTCAAGTTATTACATTAAATTTTACACAATGAGTACAGATCATTACATGACTTATATAAAACACATAAACACACTTAAGATGCCCTTCTTCTTTTCCTTGTGGGATTCACATTTGTTTGTCCATTAACGATAAACGATGGATTGATCCAAATTCCCTCATCATGTTCATCTCTAAGATATAAACCATCATCAGTTGAATCAATTTCACATGGTTGTGACGTCACAAAGAAAATATCATTACCAACATCTTCAACGTTGTTGTTATCATCACTTATTTTATTGGTCGATAGGACAACAAACAATTTATCATCAGCAGGATCAGTGACATAAAACACTTGTTGAGCTTGCGACGCTAAAATAAAAGGTTTATCTTTGTATCCCACCCTCCTAAAATCGACAAGCAAGAACCCTGACTCATCAATCCGAACGCCATTATTATTATCAACCGACTTGCAACCAAAGATGGGAACATGAAACATTGTGTAATCCAACTCCCATATGTGCTCGATAACCCCAAAAAATGATAGATTTGCAAATATTGGGTTTTTGTCTTTTGCACTTGAGATATGCATCGCTTCAGCTACTAGAGTGACTCTGCTATTTTGCATAGTGGTTTGCTCATCTTGTTTTGTAGAATAAAATGTATAGCCGTTAATTACATAACCAGTGTAAGAAAAGACATGTAAACACGGGCCATTTTCTAGCCACCTCAATCTCTCTGAAATTGAAGCGGGGTCTATATCAAACTTTAAGATAATGTGATTTTTTAGCCAAGGGATAAAACTTCGATTGTGCTCTTGTGTTATCCAATTTTTATTCTTGTTCATGTTCAAACTAGATAACTGATCCATGTGTATTGTAACATACAGTTGAACCTCATCATCATTGTGTAGAACATACAATTGTGTCTGCTCCCATTCTGTTCTTGATATAGTCATTAATCTCTTTCCAATTATCCCTTCTCCAGTTATTCTTCTCGAATGACGAGACATAGGAAGTCCTATGGATTCAACATTGGATAGATATTCAGTACAAAATTCAGCAGCTTCTTCGACAATGTACCGTTCAACAATACATCCTTCTGGTCGACTTCTACTTTTTACGTACCCTTTTAATATTTTCATATATCGTTCTAACGTATACATCCATCTCATGTAAGCTGGCCCACAAAGTTGTGTCTCCTTAATAAGATGAACATTAAGGTGAACCATTATATCAAAAAACGAGGGTAGAAAATACATTTCAAGCTCACACAAGTAACAACAATTTCCATTTGCAATGTCGGTAATTTCTAAGGATCGATCACTTTACTACAAATTTCCCTGAAGAAGAAACATAATTTAGTTATTGGTAGCAAATGCTCCATTAGAACATGACAATCATGAGTCTTCAAACCTTTTAACTTGAGGTCTTTCATACAAACTAAATTTTTTATGTTTGAATTGTGTCCTTCTGGAACTTTAACTTCGTGTAGAAATTTACACAAAATAATTTTTTCCTTTCTATATAGAGTATGAGCGGCTGGAGGTAGATATGTGCGATTTCCTTTCTTTACGGGACCCAATTCATTTCTTATTCCCATATCGACCAAATCCAATCTTGCATTGATGCCATCCTTAGACTTTCCCGGAACACTGAGTAACGTACCAATAACACTATCAAAGAAATTTTTTTTGAGATGCATCACATCGAGAAAATGTCTTATATACAATGACTTCCAATATGGCAATGCAAAGAAAATTAACTTTTTCTTCCACCCAGTTTTGACAAGCTCTCCCACAAATGGTTTGCCAAATTTTTTGGTCAAACCTTGTACTTTTTCCAATATTTGATATCCAGTCGGTGCTTTTGGAGAAATACCTTCCTCTGATTTTCCATTGAATGCATTTATCCACCCACAATAATGATGACTAAAAGGTAAAAATCTACGATGTCCAAGAAAGACGTTCTTCTTACAATGTTTCAATCGCATCCAATCTGTACTCTCTTCACATATAGGACAGGCACACTGACCTTTAATGCTATACCCTGATAAATTACCATATGCTGGAAAATCATTAATTGCCCCAAACAACATAGCCCTCAAATTGAAACATTATTTCTTATACTCATCATAAACTTCAACACCTGACTCCCATAACTTTTTTAAATCTTCAATTAAAGGAGCCAAGTAAACATCGATATCATTCCCCGGTTTTTTGGGTCCAAAAATTAACAGAGACAACATCATAAACTTGTGCTTCATACATAACCATGGAGGTAGGTTATAAATCAACAAAATCACATGCCACATGCTGTGTGATATGCTTTGAAGACCATGTGGATTCGTTCCATTAGTAGAAAGTGCAAGTCGTAGATTTCTTTACTCAACCGAAATCAAGATACTCGTGATCAATTTTTGCCCATTGGGGAGAATCTGTAGGGTGTCGTAACTTTCCATCTCTAATTATTTCATTTGCATGCCATGTAAGGTGTTTTGAATCTTCTTCACTGCGATACATTCGCCTAAATCTTGGTATTAAAGGAAAATACCACACGACTTTTGCTGGATTAGATTCTTTCTTCTTATATCGAGAGACATTGCATTTCGAACACGCCTTTAGTAATTCATATTCTTTTCGAAATAAAATGCAATCGTTAGGACACACATGAATCCTTTCGTAACTCATGCCAATAGAGCACAAAATTCGTTTAGCCTAGTAGGTTCACCTGGGAAGTTCATTATCATCTGGCAACATATCTTTTAGGAGTGTTAATAATTTTGTGAAGCTTTTATCAGACCATCCATTTCTCGCTTTTAAGTTGTACAACTTTAATATGGCTGAAGGTCTTGTGAATTTAGTACAGCCGTTATATAATGGTTTCTCTGCATCACTCAACAAACTCTTAAACATTTTAGGACAATCCCGAAGATCTTCTTCAACTGCTTTTGCAATATCTTTAACTCGGTCCTGCTCATATGTATCGTTGCCAAAATAATCATTTGAATCATATGTCGCATCGCTGTCAAAATAAGTGTTCCCTTTTTTTTTTCTCACCATGTTTTATCCAACATGTATAGCTTTTATCAATTCCATGCCATACTAAATGTCCTTCCAATTCATCTACTCTAACGCGTTTTCCAAATCATGTTAAACAAGGACAAGTGATTCGATTTGGGTCTTTGGCATTCTTCACTGCAAATTCAACAAACTCCTTCACTCCATTTTCTTACTCTTTTGACAATCGATTGGCAGACATCCATTTCCGGTCCATTTTAATTATATGACCTATATGAATGCAGTAAGAACAAATCAATATATAACAAATTTATCAAAACATAACAAAACAGATCGAACAGATTTTATATGATTTATCATGTAAGAATTTATGAATGCAGCTTATGAATGCAGTGTTACACAAATTTATCAATCTATAACATCATACAAATCTATAGTATATATAGACTAATATTGGAAAATGGAAACCAAGGTCCTAGGTCATGCATACAATTTATCAGTTTTAAAACCAAGGTCCTAGGTCCTAGGAAAATGGAACAAATTTCAAAACAGAACATATTTATCATCTAAAGTTTTATATGCATGGTTTACCAGGTAACAATTTATCAGTTTTAGAGACAATAACAAATTAATAAATTAATACAGTACCTAAGACAACAATCACTCAGTAAAAATGGGCGCAAAGTATAGGAGAGGAAAGTTTGTAATAGGGTTCGAATGGATAGAACGTATTAAATATGTTTTTATTTATTTATTTATATATAACTGGTTGTAATTTTACAGCGCTTATGTCCATAAGCGCTGTAAACGGCTTTCAAAAATTAAATTTCAAAACATTTATCCATCAGACAACATTTACGGTGCTTTCTAAAAAAGCGCTGTAAATATAGTGTGTGGGCACTATATTTTACAACGCTTTTATCCATAAGCGCTGTAAATGTAGTCCGTAATATAGTGTGTGGGCGCTATAATTTAAATTTTAAAACATTTACAGCGTTTTTATACAAAATGTTGTAAATGTAGCGCTCTAAACTTTATATGAGAGCGCTATATTTTACAGCGCTTTTGTGTGAAGCACTCTAAAAGCGCTGTAAACATTATGTGAAATCGCTATGACCCTACAACAGCGCTTTTCTATAAATCCTAAACCCTTCATGACACTACAACAACGCTTTTTCTAAAATGCTTGTCATTAAAGCGCAGTTGTATCCTCCATTATTTTTAAAATATTATACAACAGCGCTTTTAGTTAGTAAGCGCTTTAAAATGTGCGCTGTAAAAGGCCATTTTTCGCGTAGTGAGTGGTCATAATACAATTGTCCTTTTTAAGCAATTTTCTGAGTAGTTTTTTGTGCTGTAGTTCTTTTGATTTATGAATGATCATTGAGAATGACTTTAACTATCATATAAAGAGTGGTTTTAGCTTCCTTATTGAGGGCAGAAATCCGATACAGTTTGTCTGAGCTGTTTTATCCTGGGGACTTCATGGTTTATAGTTTGTCTTGCACAATTTGGGCATTGTCCCGAAACGTCTTAAAGAGAGTGACCTAGTCCGCGACTCAACCCAATAATATCTTCGATGACATAAATTTATTTTGAAACAGTTTTTTGCGAAACTCAAAAACAACAACTTTAAGACGTTTCTTTCTTTCATTTCAACTGAAAAGATCACTAGATCTGGTTCTAATGAAAAATAAAAGTGAAGTGTTTGCATGTTTAGGATCTTTGTAATTGATATTGAAAATCAATTTAGTAGAAATATTAAAAGGTTTTGTAGTGATAAAAGAACTAAATATGATTCTAGTTCATTTAATGAGTTTTATAAATTGCATGAAATTATACTTGAAACAACAGCACCATATTATCGTGAAATTAATGGCAAAATTGAATAGAACTTGGATAAGATAAAGACCATATATTTAATAAATATAATATATAGAACAATAAAACATTATATTTATTTTAATACTTCTTTTTCCCATTTTTTCTTATGTTCAGTCTTTGTCTCTTCAAAAAAGTTTATTATTAAATAAGATTTTAATAAGAATATCACTCGATTAGTGATGTTTCATAGACTATATATATATATATTTAGTAGGTTCAGTTTTAGTGATAGGTGGCGGTCCTCAACTAGTCAACCGGTGTCCCACACAAGAAATTAATATCAAAAGACTTGCTACAAGATAAAAAATTCAAATTAAGGTGCAATTTTGTGGCAGATTTATTTTCTATCGTAAAATAATAAGAGTTTAAATATTATTGATAGTAACTTTGTGTTAATTTGATTACAAAATACTCAATACTAATATATTTTTTAGAGAAACATAGTCTCAATCCTAAATCAGAAACAAATTATAATAATAATGAGGATATATAAGATATCTCTATGATTATAAATTGATCCTAAGAAATAACTCAATATACTTTAATATAATATAGAAGATATTATAGGATATTTTCTAATATTTTAACACCGTGATTATGCTAAACATGCATGTAAATATTTATTTTGATGTAATGGATTTGGATTTGGATGAGTAGTCTGTTGGTAATGGTATCTTAGAGTTTGATGTTTTGTAAGCACCTTTGAAGTATCATATTCTTTTGGATGTATTGATAGAACTGTGATATTTTGTTGTTATTTATGTTATGTGTATGATCATATAACCATTGATGTTGGCAACTGGAAAATGAATTTAAAATAGGGTAAAATTTATTCAAATATAAATAAAAATATATAATTTAACGTCAATGATATAAAGATATTTGATTTGTTACAAAATATAAAATAATGATAATATGTCTTAATTATAATATATTTGAGCCAGAATTTTTAATTTTATTTCATCCCAGTGGAATTGTTAAAAAAATATATATAATATATAATAATTGTCATAATTTCATTCGCAAATTTTGGACGAAAACAAAGAAATCGATCGTAACATTGAAATAAATTGAATGCATTGTGTTGTAAATTTGGGGCTGAGTAGGTGATAGCGTTTCAGTAAGTGTACTGAATCGTTGCAAGTAATAATAAAAACGGTAATACCGAGTGTCGAACTCAAGGATGGCATTTTACTATCGAATTATCTTTAGTTACTAAAATTGAACAAAAAGTTTCTAGATTGAGTAGAATAATATTTTAAATAACAATAATAATGAAATTAAATTGTTATAATGAGAAACATGCCAGGGATGAGTTTCACTTTGAGTCCAACCTTGGTTACTAATTTGATCCTAGTTACTGAATTCCTTTATTGAATTATTACCGAATTCTCTTTAATACTCTTGCCCTAATGTCTTAGTGACAGAACCTTTAATTCCAAAATAACCCCTAATTTCTTAGTGGGTTTAAGATTAGGATTAAGCTTTACAGTACAAAAATTCTCTTTTTAAACTGTTGTCTCTGCAACTAATTCAATTGGTTTCATGACCTGCATCTATCCCTAGACTACAATCTCATGAATTTCTCATCTCAAGCATTTGTAAAGTCCACTTCCGTTTCAATTTACAAATCATAGAACATTTTAAAGTTGATCAGGCAATAAAAAGCATTAAGCACAGAGATGAGAAAAATAATTCAATAAATTTATTCATATAACCAAGAATCAATTCAGACAAATAAAGGTTTCATCTTGTTCCACTCATCCATAACAAATAGGGTTTAGTTGCTCATTACAGAGATTAAAGAGATAGAGATTAAAGAGGAATTACAAGAAATATTCATGAAGGATTCTTGATAAAACTTTTTCAATGGTGTAGAACAGACGTCTCTAAGCTTCTCTGCTAGGGCACAAGTCTCTGAGCTTCCCAATTGACCAAAAGAACCCTAAAAAATCATAAAAACTCAATTTTATGCAATCTGCAGTGCGCCACGCGTCCCAAGCGCAGGCCTTGCGCTTCGGGCGCATTTAAATAGAATCAGCGGTGCAGAAATGTGTTTCAGGCGCATGCTTTGCGCTTCCGGCGCACAACAGCTTCTGTCTGACGTATACTGCATCTTTATACTATTTTGAGTCCGAATTTCATTCCGATGTCTTCACGAAAGTTGTAGCTATGGATGTTAGATTTCATTTTCACTTAGTTTGACTCCAATTGGACATCTACAACTCCAGATATCAGTGAAATACTCCACATATGTTATGTTGATTTCTCACCAGAATTCAGCACTGCACTAAAAACAAAGAAATGACGCAAAACCCCAAAAAATCTCTAATTAATCAACGAAATAAGAACATAAGCATTTTATAAAACCCAACAACTAGAATCAACAAAATATATCAAATAAATCATTAAATTAACTAATAATTGAAGATAAATAAGAATAAAAACAATGAAAAATATGTATATGATGAAGAGTCATCAGTAGGAGACTTTAGTATACACAAACATTTGGTCGCGAGTTGCTTTTGAGACAAAAGTTTAGACTAACATGTGACAGAATTTTCTGTCCCAATTTAATTTTTTTTCTTGTAGGTACTGATTAGGCGGTTTCATACCTCTAGTGTGCGGATGACACCTTATTTATTTAATGAGTTTTATAAATTGCATAGAATTATACATGAAACAACTGCACCATATTCTCGTGAAATTAATGGTAAAATTGAATAGAAATCTTACTAAATTAGTTGTTGCTATTATTTTTAACTCTGGTGTTGCATCTTACTGGTGGGGGGAACTTATTTTGACTTTTTTATATGTTTTGAATAGAATTCCTAAATCTAAAAACAAAACAAATCCTTATGAAATAGTGAAGAAAAGACAACCTAACTTGTCTTATTTTAGAACTTGGAGCTGTCTGGGTAATGTCAGAATTATCTATCCCAAGCGAGTTAAACTCACAAGTAAAGCCTATGAATGTTTATACTTTAGGTATGCAGTAAATAGCAAACCGTATAGGTTTTATGACCTAAATGCGAAAGTGATAATACAGCCAAATGATGTTGACTTCTATGAAAATAAATTTCCTTTCAAATCGAGAAATAGTTGGGGCAGTGAACCAAGTCATGTTCCTGCAACAAGAAGCATTCAAAGCAGCAAATAAGGCGAAACAGAAACTCAAAGAAGTAAGAGAGTCAAAGTTGCTAAAGATTATGGACCCGATTATACGGCCTATACTTTAGAAGAGGATCCTGCAAATCTTCAAGAAGCTTGTCATCATTGGATGTAGATTTATGGAAAGAAGCTATAAATGATGAAATAGATTCTCTAAAGTCTAACAAGGTCTGACACTTAGTAGACTTACCTCCTAGTTGGAAAACTATAGGTTTTAAATTGATTTTAAAAAGGAAACTAAAACCGGATGGAATTGTTGATAAATACAAGGCTGGCCTTGTAATCAAAGGTTTTAGGCACAGAAAATAAAGATTTTTTCGACACTTTCTCACCATTAGGGTACTCATTTCACTAGTAGCTATTCATCACTTGGTGATACACCAAATTAATGTCAAAAGATCTTTTTTAAATGGTGACCTAGAAGAAGAAATCTATATGGAACAACCTCAAGGTTTTGTAATTCATGAGCAAGAAGACAAGGTTCGTACGTTAGATAAATCTCTATATAGTCTTAAACAGGCTCCAAAACAATGGCATGAAAAGTTTGATAACTTGATTATATCGAATGAGTTTAAAGTAAATGAAAGTGACAAGTTTATTTATTACAAAATGAAAATGGCATTTGCACTATCATATTACTCTATGTAGACGACTTACACATATTTGGATCAAGCATTCATGCTAAAAATATTATGAAATCATTGTTGTGTAACAATTTTGATATGAAAGTAGCAAAGAAGCAAGTGTAATCCTTGGAATCAAGATTACTAGGTTAGAAAAGGGAACTTCTTTACATCAGTCTCACTATGTTGAAAAAATTCTAAAGAAATAAAAATCCTTTGATTGTAAATCTGCATGCACACCATATAATCCAAGTGTGAAACTTTTCAAGAACACTAGTGAATATGTTAGACAAACTGAATATGTGAGCATCATTGGCAGCCTTAGGTATGCCACTGATTGTATAAGACCCGACATTGCCTATGTCGTAGGACTATTTTGCAGGTTTACCAGTAGACCTAATATGAAGCATTAACACGCTATCAAAATAGTCATGAGATACCTAAAAAGGACCATGAGTCTTGGATTACATTATCTATGATTTCCTGTCTTCCTTGAAGGATATAGTAATGCTGATTTGAACACCTTATTAGATGACTCCACTGCGATAATACCGTGGCTATTGCAAAGATTGAGAATCTTTATTACAACGGTAAGAGACGACAAATACTTCATAAGCACAACACCGTTAGAGAGTTACTTTCTAAGGAGCTGCTATAGTTGATCATGTACACACTGATGAGAATTTAACATATCCTTTGACGAAATGGTTAGCTAAAGAGAAATTCCAAAATACATTCAAAATGATGGGACTAATGTCTATAGACTCACTCATGATGGTAGCCCTACCCAAAACACTAGAGATCCCAAGAATTAAGTTCAATGGGTAATAACAAGTCGTGAAGTGATATGAGATGAACATGCTATTATAAATGAGAGAAGCACGATTCCGGAAGCGATGATAGGATGAGATCATAAAAACTCTTAATAAGATCTATACTCCATGTGCATTGGAGTACCTAGCTACAAGATTACTCTTGATAGACTCACTTATGTGAATATGGAAGTGGGGTCGCTTCCTATGGAATTTTGAGGCATAATTTCTAGAGCGTTCACTATACTGGGATAGACGTGGAGGACCATTAAGGCATGGGCTTTTGAGAATACACCATATGAAAAGGTTGTGTGTGGGTTTGATGTTAGAGATAGAGTTCAAAACAACGAGTCACTTTTGTTGAATCTGAATCTCACTTACTATGCAAAAGTTCATGTCAAGAAACACCTCTACTTATGCACAATTTTACAAAAGCATTTGGCGGTAGTTCAGAAACATAGTTTTAATTCAACAGGAGGATTGTTGGAACAAAGAGTATGTTAGTGTAGGAATTTAAAAATTGTTGAAGTCTCACATTGAAAAACTCTAATATATTGAGTAGTTTTTAACTCGATAAATACTAAAGTCCCACATTGGATAGAAAACATGTGGGTTTGCTTCCATCACTTTATAAAAAATGTCAAACTCATGTGAAAAGCACCTCAAAGATGGATGCATTTCCCAATTTCTCTTTTCTCTATTTTCTATTTTGCTTGATATATTTCCGAGCCATTTCTCCTCGTTCTTTCTGCCCCTTCGATTTTGAATGGTTCTAAGACTACGAGTCACTATTGTTGAATTTGAATCTCACTTACTATGTAAAGGTTCAAGTCAGGAGACACGTCTGCTTAGAAACATTTTTTTAATTCAAGTGGGGGATAGATGGAACATAGAGTATGTTAATGTGAGAATTTAAAAATTGTTGAAGCTCCACATTCAAAAACTCTCTTATATTGAGTAGTTTTCAACTCCATAAATACTAAAGTCCTACATTGGATAGAAAACATATGTGGCTTTGCTTCCATCACTATATAAAGAGTGTCAAACTCATGTGAAAAGCACGTCAAAGTTGGATGCATTTCCCACCTTTCTCTTTTCTCCCTTTTTTATTCTGTTTGATGTATTTCCGAGCCACTTCTCCCCTTTCTTTCTGTCCCATCCATTTTGAGTGGTTCTAAGACTACGACTCACGTTTGTTGAATTTGAATCTTACTTACTATGCAAAGGTTCAAGTGAGGAGACACCTTTGCTCAAAAACATTTTTTTAATTCATGTGGAGGATTGCTAGAACGTAGAGTATGTTACTATGTGAATTTAAAAATTGTTGAAGTCTCACATTGAAAAACTCTCATATATTGAGTAGTTTTCAACCCCGTAAATACTAAAGTCTCACATTTCATAGAAAACATATGGGGTTTGCTTCCATCACTATATAAAGAGTGTCAAACTCATGTGAAAAGCACACGAAAGTTGGATGTATTTCCCAACTTTCTCACTTCTTCCTTTTTGTAACACCCCGATTATTAATAGCGCGAGTGTAGTTTTTTTTTTTAAATAAAATAAAACCACTCAATAAAGTTATACGTCGTAATACAAAACGACAAAAGTAATTAAATAATTACATCATAAATATAACCATTTAAAATAGTTTTGGAAATTAATTTTCAAAATATAAAATAGAAAATACACTGGGGCTATGAGACCTAACATACATCGCTCATACCCCTGGGGTATTCTCGGCAGACACCTGCACCGAAGTGCTACTATGAGAATGCTATCTCCCCCATGGTCACGTCAAAAAAATGGATCATGGACCCATCGACAAAAGTCACTGTCAAAGTAAGTCATAGGTACAGTCATCCCAAAACAAAATAAGTACAACTCCTAAAAACACTAGGGCCCTATACAACAAAAACTAATCCGGGTTCAGGCACTGCATCCCCTACTACTATAGTAGGAGTCACTACACCTACGGTAGCCTCTGTCTCACCTCCAACTGCATGACCTTCTACATCCTTAAATATTCCATTCGCCTCGAGTACTAATCCTGAAGGTACAAGAAAGTCGATGCGCCCGTGAGTGTATTCCACATACGACACTGCCCCGACACTCCTACATGTTCTCATCACCCTCCCTGTATAGGTAGCCTTGCTTGAGATGGGGTCGTATACCCAAGCAGTCGGCGTCTATCGATCAAACAAGTCTAACGACATCTCCGTTGTCAGAGTAACCGTCGGTGGTACGAACTCAGGTATCATCTGAGGGCAAAGCCCAATTTTTCCACATTAATGGAAAGGGTTACAAACCGAAAATAACAGTTAACAATTACCAAATATGTGAAAGACAACAATACATACATAGCAGTTCCAGCAAGATAACAACATTAACAAGATAAGTATACCCACTTATTGAAAATGTATAACATCTATGTTTTCGATGAAACAAAAGATTTAGAATACAGATCATGTTGCAAGCCAAAGTACAATCAACAATCACAACAACTTATTAAGAACTTAGAATTTAAGGTACTCGCACATATCGTTTCCATACATCAGCTCATATTAATCTTGACTCGCATGTCAAATACCTTAATGCAATGTGTATATGACAATGCACATGATCCCAGAATTCTCAAAACAAAACATTCTGTGAGGGGCGTCAATCATTATTGTTACGCCTATCACATGCCTTTGTACTAATTACCGAGGTGTAGTCGCATCACAGACTAGCACGATTTACTTAAAGTGTAGCATATCACAGGCACTACACATAAGTTTAATCCCCGTAAGGATAAAATGGACCACTCTGTAGCCCATCACGGTCACTACTTAACTTCGTGGTCCATCACGGTCACCACTTAACGACAAAACCCTCCTCGAAGGGGCGTAAATCATAATTGTACCGCCTATCACAGGCCTTAGTACAAATTAGCGAGGTGCAGTCGCGTCACAGACTAGCACGATTTACTTAAAGTGTAGCCTATCACAGACACTACACATTAGTTAAATCATGGTTCCCCTTATAACTAAGGGTACGTCTAGTCCTCTTGCACACCACAAGAGATTTTCCAATTATTGTTAGAATATGTACAAGTCTAACTCTAAAATATTTTCCAATTATTGTTAGAATAGGTACGTCCAGTCCTCTTTCAAAAATATTTTCAGAATTATTAAGATTCATTAAAAGTCAGATTTTCATATTTCAAGTCCTGATACCACTAACGTGACACCATAAACCCTAACATAATATTTTTTGAATTTTATCATCTAGTAGTGAAATTGCTCATAACAAAATGTGAACTTTGAAAAACATTTACAAGGTAGAAAGCATCACTTCGTCACTTAACACATCATGTTAATTCTTAAAAGAATCCATCAAATTTAACAACCTAAGGTCATAATATTAGATAACAAAATTCTTTTGAAATAAACATAAATAGGTTTAGTAGAATGAAAGTAAAATTCGTCGCAACCTGATGCCACTATCAAAGCGGGAATTCTTAAAATAAAAGGTGCTCAACAATGACGTCAATATAAAATACATAAGAAAAATCTTCAAAATCAAATGATGTTTGACACTCCGAGAGTACTAGTGATCACCTGTAACTGGAGCTCGTTGCGTCCATTGCAAACTCCAAACACAAACAACAAGGGGTGAGTTTCAAAATTATGTACTAGTATAAGAACACACAATTAATCAATATGACATATTATCACATCAGATCGTAGCATTTAATACCATCAAGAACATAATATCAGGGGTTCATCCAAATCAATCACAATAAAACAATCACCAAGATGCAATTTTTATACTCTATACTTCATCATTTGGTATCATTCTACTTTGAAGTACTTAGTTAGGAGGCTTGATACATTGCCACTATAGGGGTGGACGGACAATTCATGAAAGTCCAAGTCCTCATAGATCCCATCAACTCAACCCGAGACACATATACGCGACTGTCGGGGTACTCTTGTGTTGCACGGTGGCTCTCGGCCTTAGGGAATAACCCACTAATCCAATTTGAAATTCCCCACCAGAAATACCCCCAAGGTTTATCAGTCTTACCTTATAGTTTGACCGTAGCCCTAAATGATCATGCTCATTCATTTGTACTTTCCCGAAGTCATTGGGCTTGTCAGTCCCTCCCTATATGATGACAAAATAATATTTACGTCAAAAATCCTCAACACCTAGCTCATACTGATTCGATAATCAAAACTCCACAAATCTTAGTATGAATTCATACTATTCATCAGAATTTACGTCTATGTACATATCAGTTAATCTCAATCAAGTTCAACATTCCATGAACATCAATCACAATGAACAATCATGTTCTACCAATCATCAAGTAAGAAATCAAACTAGTAGTACATTTACCTAAAGTCATAGTTTCATTCAAGTAAACAAGAGTACTCAAATACACATCATGCATACAATAACAATTCGCATAGGATTTCATAAAAATCAAATATAATGCAATATTGACATAAATTAATTCACATTAATTCTGTAGGTTTCTAAATCACATTTAGGTCCTCACTGTTACTATTCATATGTTATGAATTAATTATTATTATTGGATATGACTCGACCGTATGTGGTTAGCCCTAAATGAATCTCTGAGATATACAACATTTCCGTTCATCCCACGTTATTTTTATGATAAAAAATTCATTTTATAAATAATTGATATTCATACATAATATAAATTAAAATTAAACAAAAATATTTATTATTTAAATTTTAATCATGATTATAAAAAATAAAATAAAACAGGAAAAGACGATAAAACAAATTATCGGACCAACAAAACTTAAATAACAATGGCATAGACGATAGGTGTTTGACATTAATTTAAGAATGATGAGAAACTATCATAACAGGTCCTATAAAAGGTCCAATAAAGAAGGTAATATATGATGATTTGTAATTTTATAACAATAGCCAACAAAATCATAACCGAGAGACAACGATAATAGTAATAAGACAGAAAAACTATTGCGGTACACTAATGTACAAAACCAGCGTGTAAGGCTGGTACTATGTGTTGGGTTGTTACTAGGTGATTGAGTTTTATAATTATTATAAAGAAAGGAGCCTCGTCGTAGCAATATTTTTAGGAGATTTAGTTTTTATTATTATCTTTTTGTTTTAAGGATTCACGATTTACTTTTATTTATCTAACACAGTATATTTGTCCAAAAGGAATATGCTTTCTCCTTTATATAATATACATTAATACGTGAATGCTAATTTATTTACGGTGGGAGAACAAGTGAATGCTAATTTAATACGTGAAGGCTAATTTAAAGTTTCCATCAAGAAGAGATCCATTTGATGTGCAAATACAAATTGAGTACTTAATTAGAGGTGCTAATTTAATACGTGAAGGCTAATTTAAAGTTTCCATCAAGAAGAGATCCATTTGATGTGCAAATACAAATTGAGTACTTAATTAGAGGTTTAAGGTCTAAACTAATTACAAAATAGATAGCTAAATTCAATGCTAAAATGAAAAAACTCTACATAAACTCTTTAGAAACACATGAAACACACTTAAGATAAAAACGAATAAGGCCATTAATGGAATATTTAAAAATATGAAAAACTATATTTATAATCTTTAAAAAATAAAAATTTAATGAGTTTTTTTTTTTAAAAAGTAGAATTTTAATGAGTTAAATATTCAAAAATTTAAAGAACCCACCACCTCTGCAGAGTATGTTAATCTACGATTTGTAACTTAAATTTTTTTTTAATATTTGGGAACATTATTTTATAAAGTTTTCTAGACACTTGTCAATCAATGATAAACAAAAATGCAAACAAACTATTATGAGCATCTATTTTGTATTTTTTTGGATAGACTTCAATTTTGATAATAAACTTTTTGCAAATATAGCGACATAAAAAACTAAATTTCAATTCATTTAATAATTTGTTGTTCTTAAATTATTATTTTCAAATTTAACTAAAAAAAATCTAGTATAATGATTGACTAAACTTTCAAAACTACATATTTTTTTTTAAAGTATAGATAGAAATTTGTAGCCAAGTAAAAACACAGGCTTTGTTAGTGTGAGTCAAACTATAACTATTGTGAATTGAATCATCACCTCGAGTAAGAAGTATTACGAGATACGTTTTAGAATTAAGTGGATTTAAAACTAAATATTTTGTGTGCATTGTACGTGTTCTTCCTAACATATTTATCTAAAAAAACAATAGTCCGATAAAAGGCAAAATTTAATAGAAAATAAGAAAATATATTATCTTAACCAAACTTATTGATCCAATATTATATATTTATTGCTCCAATATTATATATTAGATTGAATTGTCTTTTATACCAAATAATCGGTGTATAATAACATAACTGCAAAACTTTAGAGTTTCAATTTACTAGATGGAGGACGACGACAACATGGCAACCTAGGACAGGCGATCGGCTGGCACATTGAACCACCAAATAGGCAACAAGGTGGTAAATCACCCTGCACATTACCAACTAGAGCACCTGCAATAGCAACGAGCATCACCACAAACTTAAAAAACATCTTCAATAGAGCTTTCACAATAACCAAATTTGATATGCAAAGAAAAGAAAAATGAATATCTTAGGGTGAGTTGTATACTAAAACAATATGTAACTATTTATAGGCAAATGAGAATTCTCTGAAACATCATAATTGAAAATATTTTGACATTAATAATGTGGAAAGTGTAAATTTTTTTATCATATTAAATATTTTTTTCTATTTGTTGACCGACCTCAAATAACTTATTATTTTATTAGGCTATAATTTCTAATTATATTTTTTAAGAATAACTTTTCATTATTCATTAATGCCTATTAACAAAATATTATAAGTATTATATTTATAATTATAAAATATAACATTAAATGTTTTTACGAGATTTTAAGCATTAAAATATATATTTACTATAATGGTTGTAATATGTAATTTAAAATATTTAAACAAATAAATTTAACATAAATTAAATTTCTTTTTTATGTTTGACTCAAAAGAAAAAATGTCTAACTTGGATAAGATAAAGACCATATATTTAATAAATATAATATATAGAACAATAAAACATTATATTTATTTTAATACTTTTTCCCATTTTTTCTTTTGTTAAGTCTTTGTCTCTTCAAAAAGGTTTATTATTAAATTAGATTTTCATAAAGCATATCACTCGATTAGTGATGTTTCTTAGACTATATATATATTTAGTAGTTCAATTTTAATGATAGGTGGCGCTCCTCAACTAGTCAACCGGTGCCCCACACAAGAAATTAATATCAAAAGACTTGCTACAGTATAAAAAATTCAAATTAAGGTGGAATTTTGTGGGAGATTTATTTTCTATCGTAAAATAATAAGAGTTTAAATATTATTTATAGTAACTTTGTGTTAATTTGATTACAAAATCATCAATACTAATTTTTTTTAGAGAAACATAGTCTCAATCCTAAATCAGAAACAAATTATAATAATAATGAAGATATCTAAGATATCTCTATGATTATAAATTGATCCTAAAAAATAACTAAATATTCTTTAATATAATATAGAAGATATTATAAGATATTTTCTAATATTTAAACTTGCTAACACATGCATGTAAATATTTATTTTGATGTAATGGATTTGGATGAAGATGAGCAGTCTGTTGGTAATGGTATCTTAGAGTTTGATGTTTTGTAAGCACCTTTGAAGTATCATATTCTTTTGGATGTATTGATAGAACTATGATAGTTTGTTTTTATTTAGAGATACTTATGTTATGTGTATGATCATATAACCATTGATGTTGGCAACTGGAAAATGAATTTATAACAGGGTAAAATTTATTGAAATATAAATAAAAATATATAATTTAATGTCAATGATATAAACATATTTGATATGTTACAAAATATAAAATAATGATAATATTGTAAGAATAGAGTTGCCCCTAAGAGGGGGGGTGAATTAGGTGTTAGACAATTTTTCTGTTTTTAGAGTTTTGAGAGATTGTTTAAGTGACTGTTTTGAGTTTGTTTAATTTTGATGTGTTAGTGAATGAAAGCTGTAAATGACAGAAGGTAAAAACACACAGAAATTTATCCTGGTTCCCCTTACAACTAAGGGTACATCCAGTCCTCTTGCACACCACAAGAGATTTTCCACTTTGTTCGAATATGTTACAAGTCTAACCCTAAGACTTAAGTTACAGATTCTTTTAACACTTAACAGAAGATAGTACACCACTATCTCTGTTAACAAAACATGAAGAATCTACACTAAATTCTTCAAGTGATACAATGACTTTGATTGATTTTGTAATGATGTTCTTAACTACGAACAAGGTAATAATACAAAGTATTTGATACTTAATCAATCACACTTCCAAGTACAACTGAGGACCTTTCTTAATGATATGAAAATGAAAAGCATGTACTTGAAAATATGAAAATTAAGTTTTGAAGTGTTTGATATCTCAGAAAATTGTTTCTAAAAGTAAGTCAAAAAGTTCTTAGTAAGATATGAAGTTTCGAAGTATTTATATTCCAAGGTAACACTTCAGATCAATGGCAATGGTTCCCAAAAGTTTTGATGAACTTATGCAATGTTTCAATACTGAAAAGTTGCATTGTTTCGAAGTTGTATTCGAATATAGCCTTAGTGTATTCGAATACACTTCTATAACGTTCAGTTTAAATTTCAAATTTGAACTTCGTATTCGAATACGATACCTCGTAGTCGAATACAAGTATGAGATTTTTGCCACTGACTTGAGTTGTATTCGAATACACAAAGCTGTAGTCGAATACAAAAGTTTAAATTTAGCTACTGACTTGTAATCTGTATTCGGCTACGACACTTCGTATTCGAATACAGATCTTCAGTTTTAGCTTTTGACTTGTAATCTGTATTCGGCTACGACACTTCATATTTGAATACAGATTTACAGTTTTTGTAAAAACTTTATTTTCAAACATATGTTTATGTTATTAAATATTTTTATAAAATATTTGAATGCATATGCTATCAAGAAGGATATATGTTTTTCTCCTTCTTAAGTGTTGGAGGATCTGTACAAAATAACTAGCAACAACAATATATATACACTTTTTCTCCCCCTTTTGACATTATCAAAAAGGAAGAGGATAAAACAAAGCATACACAATAGACATAGAAGCATCACATGATATATAAACGGATTGATAATCAAAACAAGAATTCAAATAACCATGTTCAGAATTACATTTAAAAGAAACTAAGAGTTTTAACAGGAAAGTCAAACAGTAGCAGAAACAATTAACAAAAACTTGCAAATAGCCAATTTAATCATTTGAGTTTGGTGGAATATGTAGATGATCAATTTTATCGGATAGGTCGCTAAGTTCTTGATGAAAGAAGGTATGATGTTTAGTGATGGTTGATTCAAGATCTTGGAATTGGTTGTTGAAGGAAGCAGTCATGTTCTGAATTTGATTACTGAAAGATTCATTCAAATGTTGGAATTGATCTGTGACAAAAGATTGAATGAAGTTAAGTCTGTCCATGATCATTCTGTTTGAGATGATGTCTTCAGCATGTGCTATGTTGTCTGGTTCTGGTGTGTAAGACCCTTAAATTTAAGAATTAATTTATGGAATTAATATTAAGTGTATTTTGGGGATATTTGTAAAATATTTAATATATGTATGTTTTGAGTAAATATATATATATATATATATATATATAAATATTTATTTTGGAAGATGAATTAAAATTATTAGATGAAGAATAAATTAATTTAATTACGAGTAATTAAATTAACAGACAGTTAATTAAAGGATTATCGGCTAATTGCGACGAGACTGGTCAAGTGCTGAGGATCAGACAAGTGTCGGGTGAGGTGGCACCCACACAAGCCTATAAATAGGAGTGAGAAGGATGGTGAAATCAGAACACCATTCCTCCTCCCTTACTGCCCATATTGCATGTAACAGTATCACCTTCTCCCTTCCCTCCCATTCTGAAATCTGTTTCACGTTCAAAAAAAAAAAGAGAGGGAGTTCCTCAAAAGTATCATTACTTGGAAATCCAAGCACCAAACCAGAAAACCCCCAGTACAAAAGTTGTTCCCCTCATCATTCCGAAGCTAGAGAACCCGGTTTCGTAGCAGCAAACGCAGGCGGGAGTTTCGTCGATTTTTGACGCGTAAACTGGAACGAAAACAGAAACGTGAGAAGTAGCAGAAACACAACAAGGGTAAGGGCACCTTCCACTTTCTAGTTGCATTTTAGGACTGTAAGTGTATGTTTGAGGTGTGATCATATTTGAGTTTCTATTTTGAAAAATAAACTGTTTTACATGACATTTTGAAAGATGAAAGAAAATGCATTATGTTGAGGTTTTAAAAATCTGAGATATGCTGTTTTGGGTGGTTATTCCAATGCTGTTTTGTTTATGTGGGAAGGTTGAAAAATGCATTGCATGTTATTTTGAAGAATGATTAAAAAGCATATTCATAAAACTGTTTTGAATATTCTTATAAAATGCGAATATGCATTCTATTGGTGTCTTACTGCTATGTGATGCATCTCACCAAGGTCTGGGATGTGTTTTGATGCAACACAAGAAAGCTGTAGCCTACGCCTCAAGACAATTGAAAACTCAGGAACGAAACTACCCTACTCATGATTTAGAGCTTGCTGCAGTAGTGTTTGCGTTAAAGGTATGGAGGCACTACTTATATGGATGCACGTTCACCGTGTACAGTGACCATAAAAGCTTGAAGTATCTGTTCGATCAGAAAGAATTGAACATGCGTCAGAGGAGATGGATGGAGACTCTTAAGGAGTTTGCACCAGGAATTTTAAAGTGTGGAATGGTAACAATTTCGAATGGTTTGCTTGAGGAGATTGCGAACTTGCAAGATGACGCATTGATCCAAGAAAAGAGGAATCTGATAACGCAAGGATAGACAACTGAGTTCAGGGTCGGACCAGATAATATTCTGAGATGTAATGGAAGAGTTTGTGTACCTGAAGTTACAGATATGAGAAGAGCGATTTTGGAAGAGGCTCATAAGAGTAAGTTGAGTATTCATCATGGAGCGACCAAGATGTATCAGGACTTAAAACAGAATTACTGGTGGCCTGGAATGAAGAGGGATGTAGCGGTATACATATCGGCATGTTTGACTTGTTAGAAAGCGAAAGTGGAACATCAACGACCTGCTGGAATGTTGCAGCCTCTGGATATACCGGAATGGAAGTGGGACAGCATTTCCATGGATTTTATAATAGAACTACCCAAGACAAGGAAAAAGAATGATTCAATTTGGGTAATAGTGGATTGATTGACAAAGTCTGCACATTTCTTACCAATAAGGACCACTTATAAAGTAGTTAAGCTGACGGAAATCTACATCGCTGAGATTGTGAGATTACACGGAGTTCCATCGAGTATTGTATCGGACCGTGATCCAAAGTTCACATCTCACTTGTAGGGAGCGCTGTATGAAGCATTGGTAACAAAACTGAAATTGAGTTCAGCTTACCATCCACAAACAGATGGACAAACTGAGAGAACAAATCAGTCCTTGGAAGATCTATTGAGAGCATGTGTGTTGGATGATAGAGGAAACTGGGATGAGGTATTGCCATTGATTGAGTTTACTTACAATAACAGTTTCACGCAAGTACTGGAATTGCACCCTATGAGGCTTTATATGGACGCAAGTGTCAGACGCCTTTATGCTGGTATAAAGACGGAGAGAGTATGATTGTTGGACCTGAGATTGTGGAACAGACCACAGAGAAAATCAAGAGGATACAAGAGAAAATGAAGGATTCGCAAGATCGTCAGAAGAGTTATGCAGACAAGCGTCGCAGACCTTTGGAATTCGAGCAGGGTGATCATGTATTTCTGAGGGTCACGCCTACAACTGGTGTTAGCAGAGCTATTAAGTCAAGAAAGTTGACTCCGAAATTTATTGGACCATAGCAGATTACTGCACGAATTGGACCATTGGCTTATCGGATTGCTTTACCTCCCATACTGTCCAATATTCATGACGTATTTCATGTGTCGCAATTAAGGAAATACATTGCAAACCCGTCACATGTGATCGAGCCGGATACAATTCAGCTGAAAGATAACCTGTCATTTGAAGTATTCCCTGTAAGGATTGAAGACAGGAAGATTAAACAGTTAAGGAACAAGGAAGTTCCCCTAGTCAAAGTGATTTGGAATCCGACTACGGGAGACGCGACTTGGGAACTGGAGAGTAAGATGAGGGAACAATAAGTGTATTAAGTGTATTTTGGGGATATTTGTAAAATATTTAATATATGTATGTTTTGAGTAAATATATAAATATAAATATTTATTTTGGATGATGAATTAAAATTATTGGATGAAGAATAAATTAATTTAATTACGAGTAATTAAATTAACGGACAGTTAATTAAGGGATTATCGGCTAATTGCGACGAGACTGGTCAAATGCTGAGGATCAGACAAGTGTCGAGTGAGGTGGCACCCACACAAGCCTATAAATAGGAGTGAGAAGGATGGTGAAATCAGAACACCATTCCTCCTCCCTTACTGCCCATATTGCATGTAACAGTATCACTTTCTCCGTTCCCTCCCATTCTAAAATCTGTTTCATGTTCAAAAAAAAAAAAAGAGGGAGTTCCTCAATAATGTCATTACTTGGAAATCCAAGCACCAAACCAGAAAACCCCCAGTACAAAAGTTGTTCCCCTCATCATTCCGAAGCTAGAGAACCCAGTTTCGTAGCAGCAAACGCAGGCTGGAGTTTCGTCGATTTTTGACGCGTAAACTAGAACGAAAACAGAAATGTGAGAAGTAGCAGAAACGCAACAAGGGTAAGAGCACCTTCCACTTTCTAGTTGCATTTTAGGACTGTAAGTGTATGTTTGAGGTGTGATGATATTTGAGTTTCTATTTTGAAAAAGAAACTGTTTTACATGACATATTGAAAGATGAAAGAAAATGCATTATGTTGAGGTTTTAAAAATCTGAGATATGCTGTTTTGGGTGGTTATTCCAATGCTGTTTTGTTTATGTGGGAAGGTTGAAAAATGCATTGCATGTTATTTTGAAGAATGATTAAAAAGCATATTCAAAAAACTGTTTTGAATATTGTTATAAAATACGAATATGCATTCTGTTGGTGTCTTACTGCTATGTGATGGTTGCTGTTTGGCTGAATGTATGAATGTTGTTTTGCTTGTGTGAGAAAGCTGAAAATGCTTTGCATGTTGTGATTGGTTGGGTAAGAATGCTAGAAATACCATGCATGTTGTTTTGAGAAATGATCAATAATGTAATGTTGAAAAATGTTTGTTCTGTGTGGTTGATATTATGTTTTTGAGTGATTCTAGTGTTGTTGATGTTTTCAAAAGAAAAGGGGTTTTAAATGATGAAAGTGTTTTTCTAGAAAAATTGTTATTGATGAAAATGCCTGAGTTTTATGGTTCAAGAGAGTACATAATCTATTTTGGGGTTGTGCTGGTTTTTCAAAAGAAAAAGATTGAAAATGTGTTGTAGTTTTTCAGGAAAAGTTCACTGAATTCGAAGGTGTATTCGAATACAACATGAGTGTATTCGAAAACAACCTGCCAAGCTTCTGTTTTCTCAAGTTTTCAAACTTGTATTCGAATACAGGCCCCTGTATTCGAATACAGAGGAAGGATTTTGCTTATGACTTAGCATCTGTATTTGACTACGACTCTGTCGTATTCGAATACAGAAGTGAAATTTTAACACTGTATTCGCATTTGTATTCGACTACGACAGTCTCGTATTCGAATAGAGGATGCTGACTTTCACAATTTTTGCTTCTGTATTCGAATACAGAATCGGGTTTTTCATGAAACTCAGTTTTTAGCTTCTGTATTCGAATACAAGGAAGCTGTATTCGAATACAGATTCGTGTTTTCCACAAAATCAAGTTTTAAACTCTGTCATGTAAACTTTAAAGTGTTTGGGAAGGTTTGAAACAATTGAAAATGATGTTTTTGAATAGTTTTGAAGAAGAGATGATGAGTTTAATAAAAACTTCAATGATGGTGGGAAAATGCTGAATATACAATGTTTTTGGCTTCTGTATTCGACTACAGGCATGTTGTATTCGAATACAGAATGTTGAAATTACAGTTTCAGCTTCTGTATTCGAATACAAGGGGGTCGTATTCGAATACAGATTCGTGTTTTTCAAAAATCCAGAGTTTTAAACATTGTTTTATAAACCTTAAGTGTTAGGGATCACTTGGGAAGGTTTGTGATGAATTAAAATGGAATTTTTGTGATAGTTTGAAGTGGTGGTGATGAAGTTTTTGAGATTTTACTGATATAGTGAAAAATACTGATTTTTACACTAACAGCCTCTGTATTCGATTACAAGCAGGTTGTATTCTAATACAGAGTGTAATTCTGCACTATTTTTGTCTTCTGTATTCGAATACAGAGAAGCTGTATTTGAATACAGATTCGTATTTTCCAGAAATCTCAGTTTTAAACACTATTTTATGAATTTTAAGAGTTGGGGGAAATACTTATGATAATTAAGAATGGAATTTTGATATAATGTAAAGTGTTATTGATTACTTGACTGTTTAATTGTGGTTGTGATGATGATGATATTATTTGTGTTGAGATGTTTTGAAAAATGATGGAAAGGTATGAATTCTAATGATGTTCCATACTGTTTTCATGTGAAGAGAAAACACTGCATATTCATGCATTGCATAGTCAGGTGGTGACCGCGATGGGCCACAGAGTTGATGCGGTGACCGTGATGGGCCGCGAAGTTAAGTAGTAACCATGGGTTATAGAATAGTTCCGCGTGTATTAGACGGTATGTTCTATCCGGGGTCAGAGTAGTTCCGCGTGTATTAGACGGTTTATTCTACTCGTGCTACGGAGTGGTTCCGCGTGTATTAGATGGTCCATTCTATCCGTTCGAGGATTTAACTTCTGTATGTTCTGGCCTGTGAGAGGCTAACATACGTGAAACATGCTGATCTGTTGAGCGATTGCACGAGTGCTGGTCTGTTGAGCGATTGCACTGGTACTAGTCTATTGAGCGACTGTACCTTAGTATATCTATAACGTGCTGGTCTGTTGAGCGACTGCACGAGTGCTGGTCTATTGAGCGACTGCACCTTGGTAATTCCAAGAAATTGTATACATGAGAATATATACATATTGCATCGGGGGATTGACCGGTGGGTCTCGATTTGGGTATATGATGATGGTTGGAAATTGATGTGTGTGAGTACTTTATGAAATCTGAATTTCTGATAAATGATTGTGATTGCTGAAGTGTTGGTTGTACTTACCCAAATTAATAGGTTGTTGTTTTGAAAAAGTATACATATCATGAAATTTCAAATGAGCATCCTTAATTTTCATCATTGCCATAAGTTATACCATGGGTGTAATTGTTCTATGATATAAATGCTATGTGCTTATTTGTTAATTTCAGTCGGTGATCCTTTACTATTATTGTGGAAATTGGGCTTTGCCCTCAGATGAACCCCAAACCCGTCCCACCGACGATTACACTAACGACGGAGACGTTGTTAGTTTTCCTTGATATTCGTATACGGAGTCCTTGTGTACAACGCAGAGGGACGGACAGCTGGCTGGAGACGAGACTTGTAGAGGATGCGGCGGAGACCGTGCTACTGTAGCTTAGTGCATGATCAGTTAGAGTTGATGTATAGGATTTTGAACTGGAAAATGTAATTGGTTATTTTGGAAATTATTGTATAACTTTTCCACTAATATTTTTCCGCACTCTGATATTTCCTATTAAGATTATGACACTATTATCTTTTGAAATATATCAATGGTTATTATTAATTTTCAGAATTAAGTACTTAGTGATATTACGATGAAGTTAATTAATTACGATCATCGATTAAGCTACGACGTACTATTTTATGAAATGAATTAAAGGAAACTTTATTTCAATTCTTTTGAAGTAATAAATTGGAAAATCATTTTAATTATTTATTTAAAAAAAAAATACACTCGCGTTGTGTTTTAAACTCGGGGTTTTACATGGTGCTACTGCTGTTGCTGTTTCTGGTGCTACTACTGTTGCTGCTTCTGGTGCATCTTTTGGTGTTGCTTCTGGTGCTACTGCTGGGCCTGTTGTTGGTTCTGCTTGTTCTGCATTGTCATCTTGGGCAGTTGATGAACTTTGTCCAAGATCACCTTTATGGACATAAATTTGAAGTGGTTCACTCCAAACTATTTTCATACTAGGCAAAACACTTAAGTCTAGCAGATTATCTTTGGTGGTCTGGTACAGCACCTCGCCTGAGAAATCAACTTTAAAATGATCCAGAATTCTTGTGACTTTTCTTGCGTAGGGTAAAGCTATAGAATCTTTTGAAGCATATAGAACTGAGCGGATGAAGTATGCCTAGTTTAGATCAGCACCTTCTATCATAAAGATCATAACTTGAAGTTCAAATTCAGAGATCTGTGAGTAGTTCCCTGCTTTTGGTATCAATATATAGCTTAAGAAATAATGTAGTAATCTGTTGTCAACAGTTAGATTACCAACACCATATCTTTGTCTAGCAATCTCTGAACCAGCCTGTGTGCGTTTTCTTTCCATAGTGTCTTTGTTAAAACGGCATAACGAAATATAAGCATCATATTTTGTAGTGTTTACCCATTCACATAGATGTCCTAGACACATCTTCTGACCTTCATAAGGTATGTGCAGAATTTCTCCAATAAGTTTAGTGTCTAAATTAATAATCTTTCCTTTAACCTTAGACACTAATTTGGACCCATCCTTTTCAAGGTTATAGAAGAATACCCTAACTAGGTCTGGATAAATAGGACCATTGTATCCAATAAATTCTTCTAATTTTTGAGCCTTCAATAACTCAGGAAATTTAAACTCATAAAAGGAATCAAGCGTACTGATTTTTGGAGTTATCAGCTTTTTGTTAGAAAAATGGGTTCTGAATCTGTCTAGTTCTTCTAGGGAATGAAGTAATCTGGATAGGTCAGCCATGTTGTCGTTTCTTTGTTTCTTTGTGGGACCCACAGTAGCAACCTTGGTTCTTGGTCCTCTTTTGCGTGCATCCATTCTTGAGAAGATGAAGTTTACGATTTTTGGGGAAATTAGGGTTTTGGGTTTGATTTCAAAGTAATCTTAGATGTAATGGATGATGAGGGGAATGTTTAGAGATGATTGTATGTAGGTTTGGATGAAGTTTTTGAAGAAATGAAATCAGAGATTTTGATTGTAATCGGCTACCAGTTTTTGTATTCGTAACCTAAAAACGGTTTAACAACCTTTTTATATAAAAAAATTCGAATCTGTATTCGACTACAGACTTGGTGTATTCGAATACAGGTTTTTCTGGGAACGTGTATTCGAATACAAACTGTCTGTATTCGAATACAACAGTAAAAATATCATTTCCAAAGTGAAATTTTTAACAATAAATAAATCAAAAACATTTTAAAGATGTAGTAGAACATACATAGATGTCATAGAATCATATATTAAGTAAGAGAAAATGGAAAAGTTTAAAATTAAAAAGTGATATGACTTACAAAGCTTTCAAACCTTTTAGAGACCATTCTCATTTAGAAGGCCTAGTTCCCTTCGTATCTTGTAAAATGATTCTCTAGGTAGTGGCTTTGTAAAAATATCCGCCAGTTGATTATGAGTGTCCACAAAGGTAACTTCAACATTTCCTTTGAGCACATGATCCCTTAAAAAATGACGACGTATGTCGGTATGTTTGGTTCAAGAGTGCATGACTGGATTCTTAGTGATGTTGATGGCACTGGTATTGTCACATTTCAGAGGAATACACCCCAGATCAAGTCCATAGTCACAGAGTTGTTGCTTAAGCCAAAGGATTTGAGCACAGCAACTGCCTGCTGCTATGTATTCTGCCTCTGCAGTACTTAATGCAACGCATGCTTGTTTCTTACAAGACCATGATACTAGTGCATTTCCCAGAATGTGACAGGTGCCGCTTGTGCTTTTTCGGTCCGTCTTACATCTTGCATAGTCAGAGTCAGAATAACCAATGAGATTGCATATGCTACCTTTTGGATACCAGAGGCCAGCATTGGTTGTTCCTTTTAGATATTTCATTATCCTCTTTACTCCTACAAGATGGGATTCCTTCGGATCTGCTTGAAACCTTGCACACAAACAAACACTAAACATAATATCTGGCCTACTGGCCGTTAGATATAAGAGAGACCCAATCATACCTCTATACCTTGATACATCAATTGATTTACCAGATTCGTCTTTATCAACATACATTCCAGATCCCATGGGAGTCGCACTTTCTTTGCTGTTGTCCATCTCAAATCTTTTTAATAATTCTTTACAATATTTTGTCTGATGAATAAAGATGCCATTCTTAAGTTGCTTGATTTGAAGTCCTAGGAAATAATTTAATTTTCCCATCATGGACATTTCAAATTCTCCTTGCATCATCAATGAGAATTCTTCACATATTTCATTTTTGGTTGATCCAAATATGATATCATCTACATAGACTTGAACAAGTAAAGTATGATCATTTGTTCTTTTAATGAATAAGGTTTTATCAACTTTACCTTTTTCAAATCCATGTTCACATAAGAATTTACTCAACCTGTCATACCAAGCCCTTGGAGCTTGTTTCAAACCATAAAGTGCCTTCTTTAATTTGAAGACATGTGAAGGATTTTTGAAGTCTTCAAACCTAGGTGGCTGTTTGACGTAGACGTCCTCATTGATATAGCCATTTAGGAACGCATTCTTGACATCCATTTGAAATAGTTCAAAATCCATAGAGCAACCATAAGCAAGTAGTAGTCGGATTGCTTCTAATCTTGCTACTGGAGCAAATGTTTCATCAAAATCAATCCCTTCTTATTGATTGTATCCTTGTGCGACCAATCTTGCCTTGTTTCGGATAACTATTCCATTTTCATCTTATTTGTTCTTAAACACCCATTTGGTACCAATGATGTGTTTATTTCCTGGATTTGGAACAAGTTCCCAAAATTTGTTTCATTCAAACTGATTTAGTTCTTCATGCATGGCAAGTATCCATTGATCATCTTTGACGGCTTCACCTATTTTGGAGGGTTCTATTTGAGAAACAAATGCCATATTTAAACAAGCATCTTTGAGATTCAGCCTTGTAGTGACTCCTTTGTTGATATCACCTATTATGTTGTCAATTGGATGATCATGATGGGTTTTCCATTCTTGAGGAAGATCATTGTGTTGATCTAGTTGTTCTATGTTGATTTCGTCCTTTTGAGTTGTTTGATCAACTTGATTTTCTGTACTTGTCTCATCATCATTATCATAAATAATTCTATCTTCTTTCGAGGGGTTAGTTTCATCAAAAGATACATGTATAGATTCTTCAACTACCAAAGTTCTTTTATTAAAAATTCTAAATGCTTTACTAGTTAAGGAATAACCAATAAAAATACCTTCATCGGCCTTCTCATCGAATTTGCCGAGATTGTCCTTACCATTATTTAACACAAAGCATTTGCATCCAAATATTTGAAAGTGAGAGATATTCGGCTTTCTTCCTTTATAAAGTTCATATGGAGTTTTCTTCAGCATTGGTCAGATTATGACTCGGTTGGATACATAACAAGCTGTACTTATAGCATCTGCTCAAAAGTATTTTGGTAAACTTGAATCACTTAGCATTGTTCTTGCAAGTTCTACCAATGATCTATTTTTCTCTCAACAACTCCATTTTGTTGAGGTGTTCTTGGTGCAAAAAAATTATGGAATATTCCATTTTCTTCATAGTATTCTACAAAAGATGCATTTTGAAATTCTCCTCCATGATCACTTCTAATTGATACAATTTTGGTTGCTTGTTCATTTTGGACTAGTTTGGCATATTTCTGAAAAGCTTTAAAGGCTTCATTTTTATTTGCCAAAAATAAGGTCCATGTGAACCTTGAAAAATCATCAACTATTACTAGTCCATATGAATTTCCACCAAGGCTTTTAGTTCTTGATGGTCCGAACAAGTCCATATGTATTAATTGAAGTGGTCTGAAAGTTGATATAATATTTTTGGGTTTAAAGGAAACTTTAGTTTGTTTACCTTTTTGACAAGCGACACATAATTTATCCTTCATGAATTTCATTTTTGGGAAGCCTACAACAAGTTCATGCTTGACTAACTTGTTTAAGTGATCCATATGGATATGTGCAAATCTTTTGTGCCATAGCCAAGCATCATTGTTGTCACTTACCATAAGACATTTCATTTTTAAGGATAAATCATCAAGATTAATTGTAAAAATATTTTTGAAACGCTTACCAATAAACTGAGTTTCATTTGTTACCTCATTTTGGATAATGCAATCATCTTTGTTGAAAGTGATTTTGTAACCTTTGTCACAAAGCTGGCTTATACTTATGAGATTGTGTTTTAACCCTTCAACATAGAGAACATCTCCAATTGAAGGAGATGGAGCCATGCCAACCTTTCCAATGCCCAAAATTTTTCCTTTGTTGTTATCTCCATAGATCACATAACATTTTGACTCAAGAGTTAGTGCTGAAATTTTTGTTTTGTCACCGGTCATGTGCTTTGGGTCCTTGAAGATTAGTACCTTTCTTGACCCATACATAATGCCCTTGTGGAACACCAACGTTCCTAACAATACAAGCATTAGGTGTGTGACCATTAAGAACACAATAGTAACATTTTGGACTCCTTTTAGGAAAGCATGTTTTCTTTTGAATAATACTTTTCTTAGAACAAAGATGATTCTTTTGAACAGCTATTACTTTCTCATTTTTGGATTGGTTACTTGCTTTTACAAAGTTGGTTTTACCAGTACTTGGTTTATCAAATTTTGAGTAACCAAGTCCACTTTTGTCATTTGAATATCTTTGCATGCTAAGTATATTTTCCAATCCAAATTGTCCCTTTTCGTACCTTTCTATAACTCTATTCAGTTGGACAACTTTAAAAGAAAGTGAGTCACATTTAATGCATGTAGAAATCTGTTTTTGTTTTTCAGAATTTTGTTCCATAGTGTCAATCTTTTTATTTAGAGATAAAATCTGTTTCTTTTGATTTGACACTACTTTGTATAGATTTTTACATTCATTAAGCAGTTCTTTAATGATATGAAAATGAAAAGCATGTACTTGAAAATATGAAAATTAAGTTTTGAAGTGTTTAATATCTCAGAAAATTGTTTTTAAAAGTAAGTCGAAAAGTTCTTAGTAAGATCTGAAGTTTTGAAGTATTTATATTCCAAGGTAACACTTCAGATCAATGGCAATGGTTCCCAAAAGTTTTGATGAACTTATGCAATGTTTCAATACTGAAAAGTTGTATTCGAATACAGCCTTAGTGTATTCGAATACACTTCTATAACGTTCAGTTTAAATTTAAAATTTGAACTTCATATTCGAATACGATACCTCGTAGTCGAATACAAGTATGAGATTTTTGCCATTGACATAAGTTGTATTCAAATACAAAAGTTTAAATTTAGCTACTGACTTGTAATCTGTATTCGGCTACTACACTTCGTATTCGAATACAGATCTTTAGTTTTAGCTTGTGACTTGTAATCTGTATTCAGCTACGACACTTCGTATTCGAATACAGATTTACAGTTTTTGTAAAAACTTTATTTTCAAACAAATGTTTATGTTATTAAATATATTTATAAAATATTTTAATGCATATTCTACCAAGAAGGTTCTCATAATATTGTATTTGAAATGTATTTTGATTTAATATTAAATACTTTACCTAAACATAAATTTGAAGGATGAGTTGCTTAATATCCTTTTGCTTTTTGATCAATGAACTTTTTGTCTTCATCAAAAAATGTACATCTTTAATTTTCAAATATGTCTTAATTATAATATATTTGAGCCAGAATTTTTAATTTTATTTCATCCTAGTGGAACTGTTAAAAAATAAAAAAAATATAATATATAATAATTGTCATAGTTTCAGTTGCAAATTTTGGACGAAAACAAAGAAATTGATCGCAACATTGAAATAAATTGAATGCATTGTGTCGTAAGTTTGGGGCGGAGTAGGAGACTTTAGTATACACAAACGTTTGGTCGCGAGTTCCTTTTGAGACAAAAGTTTAGACTAACATGTGACAGAATTTTTTGTCCCAATTTGATTTTTTTCTTGTAGGTACTGATTAGGCGGTTTCATACCTCTAGTGTGCGGATGACACCATATTCATTTAATGAGTTTTATAAATTGCATGGAATTATACATGAAACAACTGCACCATATTCTCGTGAAATTAATGGTAAAATTGAATAGATCTCTTACTAAATTAGTTGTTACTATTATTTTTAACTCTGGTGTTGCATCTCACTAATAGAATTCCTAAATCTAAAAACAAAACATATCCTTATGAAATAGTGAAGAAAAGACATCCTAACTTGTCTTAAGTTAGAACATGGAGCTGTCTGGGTAATGTCAGAATTATCTATCCCAAGTGAGTTAAACTCGCAAGTAGATATAAAAATCCTTTGATTGTAAATATGCATGCACACCATATAATCCAAGTGTGAAACTTTTCAAGAACACTAGTGAATGTGTTAGACAAACTGAATATGTGAGCACCATTGGCAGCCTTAGGTATGCCACTGATTGTACAAGACCTGACATTGCCTACGTCGTGGGACTATTTTGCAGGTTTACCAGTAGACCTAATATGAAGCATTGACATGCTATCAAAATAGTCATGAGATACCTAACAGGACCATGAGTCTTGGATTACATTATCAATGATTTCCTCTCTTCCTTGAAGGATATAGTGATGCTGATTGGAACACCTTATGAGATGACTCCACTACGATAGTACCGCAGCTACTGCAAACATTGAGAATCTTTATTACAAATTTTGGACGAAAACAAAGAAATTGATCGCAACATTGAAATAAATTGAATGCATTGTGTCGTAAGTTTGGGGCGGAGTAGGAGACTTTAGTATACACAAACGTTTGGTCGCGAGTTCCTTTTGAGACAAAAGTTTAGACTAACATGTGACAGAATTTTTTGTCCCAATTTGATTTTTTTCTTGTAGGTACTGATTAGGCGGTTTCATACCTCTAGTGTGCGGATGACACCATGTGATTGATGTATTTTCGAGCCACTTCTCCCCTTTCTTTCTGTCCTTTCCATTTTGAGTGGCCTAAGACTATGAGTCACGTTTGTTGAATTTGAATCTCGCTTACTATGCAAAGCTTCAAGTGAGGAGACAGCTCTGCTCAAAAACATTTTTTTAATTCAAGTGGAGGATTGCTAGAACGTAGAGTATGTTAGTGTGTGAATTTAAAAATTGTTGAAGTCCCACTTTGAAAAACTCTCATATATTGAGTAGAAAATATATGTGGGTTTGCTTCCATCACTATATAAAGACTGTCAAACTCATGTGAAAAGCACACGAAAGTTGGATGTATTTCCTAACTTTCTCATATCTTCCTTTTTGTAACACTCCGATTTTTAACTGCGCGAGTGTAACTTTTTTTTAAAATAAAATAAAAGAAATAAAATAAAACCACTCAATAAAGTAATAAGTCGTAATACAAGACAACAAAAGTAATTAAATAATTAAATGATAAATATTACCAGTGAAAATGGTTTTGGGAATTAATATTCAAAATATACAAATAGAAAATACATCGGGGCAATGAGACCTAACAGACATCATTTATACCCCTAGGGTATTCTCGACAGACACCTGCACTAAAGTGCTGCTCCAAGAATGTTATCCCCCATGGTGAGGTCAAAAAAATGGATCATGGACCCACTGATGCTATCTCTCCTCAAAGTGACATCCTCCTGCTCATCAATCAAAGAAGGATCAGTCTCCTCAGAAGTCAGATCTACCATGATATAGGTCCCTTCGGCGGCGCTGGAATCTCAAAACAGTCCTGTACCGGCATAGACGGACCTGGAATGTCATCCCCCGCTAGCATCAGCCCCTTGCCCTTCTAACCCGTTCTTGGTTCAGGCACCGCATCCCCTTCTACTACAGTAGGAGTCACTACACCTACACTAGCCTCTGCTTCACCTCCAACTGCAGTACCTTCTGCATCCTTAAATACTCCATTCGCCTTGAGTACTAATCCTGAAGGTACAGGAAAGTCGATCCGCCCGTTAGTGTATTCCACATACGACACTGCCTCGACACTCATACTGAAGGTGCAAACACGAGAAGGGGGTTTGAATTGTGTTTGACTAACTTGAATACTTTTTCTGTTTTTGCAGTTTTAAAACAAAACTTGATGTATGAATAAAACAGAGTTAGCAGCGGATATAAAGTAAAAATAAAACACAGAATTTTTATACTGGTTCACCGTTAACGAGGCTACGTCCAGTCCCTTCACCTTGAAGGATCTCACTAATTCAAACCTTGAATTACAACAGTTCCACTGACCCTCCAAGTGAGTATTCTCAAACAGTCTAACAATCCTAGACTCTTGAGGAATACAACACCTTGACTTCCTAAGTCAAGTCTTCTCCTACCAATCTGACAACCCCAGATTGTAGAAGGAATTACAACGCCTTGAATCTAATTGCCAAGTAATCTACTACCCCTTCTGACTCCCTCAGATTGTAGACTCTACTTCAACAACTTAGATCTAACACAAGGGAAAGAAAATAACACGAGTTCTTGCTTCTGGAAAGCTAGAACTTACAATTAACCTCACTGAAAACTTGAGTGTTTGCTTTGGAAGTGTATGACTCTTTTGTGATTTTTGATACTAAGTATTCTGCCTTCAGCCTCCTTTTATAGATGCGAATTAGGGCCTCTTCCAAGCTTAATTTCGAGCTGTATCTTGCTGGATTCTCTTGCAAAAATATGTTGACCAATAAAAAACATATCTTTTTAAGCTTCAGATTTGCTTTAAAAAATAACTGGTCAATCATGTCTTTAGTTTCTTCCCGCCAACAGCTTCTAAACTCCCATACGACTTCAACTTATTTTTGTAACAAATCCTTTTAATACTTTGATCAAATTTAATTAAATCTCCACCGTTAATCCTTATGATTAAATCTAGACTGTTTGATCTTCTGCGCTAGTCCACATCTGGACCTTACTAAGTGATTTGCTGTGATCCTCTGATTTCAGGACCACACTTTCTGATCTTCTGATCTCGGCCATCCTGGTCTTGCCAACCGATATGTTGTGATCCTCTGATCTCGGCCATTGCTGGACCACACATCTTGACCTTCTGATTTTGGCCAACACTGGGCCATGGTCTGATCTTCTAATCTCGGCCAACACTAGGCCAAATACTTAAATCTAAATATCTTCCCTCTGATCTGGACCAATTCTGGACTTGGTCTGGATTAAACTGAAATTAAATCTGGACAAATAATATTTCAGTCTGGACATTTTACCTTATGTTTTGGATCAGTTCTAGAGATCATTTCTTCTTGTCTGGACTTAGTTTCATACCCTGAACCATGCTATCTTCTGGTCTGGGTCAAATCTGGATTAATTCCTTTGTTCTGGACCCATTAATTTACTCTCTGATTAAGTCTAGATCAAGTATGGGCTATTTATTATTTCACTGCCATGCCATCTTCTGGTCAAAATAACTTCTGAACTAAGTCTGAAAAATGATTCCTTCTGGTATGGATCAAGTCTCCCTCTGGCAGGCTTGCTTCTGGTCTGGTCCAAGTCTCCTTCTGACTTTGCTTCCTTCTGATCTGGGCCAGCAAAGATATCTTCTGGTGATGTTTTAACATCCTGGAGTATCTTCTGGTACCTTCAGGATTCAATCTCTAGAACCCTTTGATCTTCTGCTTCTGATTACTTCAGCTTCTGGTGGCATTTAATTTAATATTTCAAGGTACAAAATAAAATTACATTGAGTGCTTTTGTATACATCAAAATCCTAAGACTTAGAACCAACTTGGTTCCAACACCTACATGTTCTCATCACCCTCCCCTTATAAGTAGCTCTGCTTGAGATGGGGTCGTATACCCAAGCAGTCGGCGTCTGTCGATCAAGGAAGTCTAACAACGTCTCCGTCGTTAGAGTAACCGTCGGTGGTACGAACTCGGGTACCAAATGAGGGAAAAGCCAAATGAGGGTACCAAATGAGGTACCAAATGAGGAAGTCTAACAATAATGTAAAAGGTCACAAACCGAAAATAAGAGTTAACAATTACCAAATATGTCAAAGACTACAATACATACATAGCAGTTCCAGCAGGATAACAACATTGACAAGATAAGTATACCCACTTATTGAAAATGTATAACATCTAAGTTTTTTATGAAACAAAAGATTTAGAATACACATCATGTTGCAAGCCCAAGTACAATCAACAATCATATCAACTTATTAGGAACTTAGAATTTAAGGTACTCGCACATATCGTTTCCACACATCAGCTCATATCAATCATTAATCGCATGTCAAACACCCTAATGCAATGCATATATGCCAATGCACATGATCCTGGAATTCTCAAAACAAAACCCTCCACGAGGGGTGTAAGTCATTATTGTACCGCCTATCACAAACCTTAGTACTAATTACCGAGGTGCAATCGCATCACAGACTAGCACGATTTACTTAAAGTGTAGCCTATCTCATGCACTACACATAAGTTAAATCCCCGTACGGATAAGATGGACCACCAATCACATGGAACCACCCCGTAGCCCATCACGGTCACTACTTAACTTTGTGGCCCATCACGGTCACAACTTAACGAAAAAACCCTCCTCGAAGGGGCGTAAATCATAATTGTACCGCCTATCACATGCCTTAGTACTAATTACCGAGGTGTAGTCGCATCATAGACTAGCACGATTTACTTAAAGTGTAGCCTATCACAAGCACTACACATTAGTTAAATCCCGGTTCCCCTTATAACCAAGTGTACGTCCAGTCCTCTTGCACACCACAAGAGATTTTCCAAGAATTGTTAGAATAGGTACAAGTCTAACTCTAAAATATTTTCCAATTATTGTAAGAATAGGTCCAATTATTGTTAGAATAGGTACGTCCATTTCTCTTTCAAAAATATTTTCAGAATTATTAAAATTCATTAAAAGTCAGATTTTCATATTTCAAGTACTTGTGTTGTATTTTCATATCTTTATAAAGGTTCTATGTTGTACTTGAAATTACATTAGACTATGATCATTATACAAGAAAACATCAACTTTTATAACTTGTTGATTTCAGTCAAAAACCATTATTGTAAATTAACTATGTTAGAATGTTATTTGAGGAAAGTGGTGTACTTTCTTCAAGTATTGTAAACTAAGATAGTGGTGTGCTATCTTAGGCAGATTGTTACGAGTTAGTCACTAAAGTCTTAGAGTTAGAGTTGTACTTATTCTAACAATAATTGGAAAATCTCTTGTGGTGTGCAAGAGGACTGCACGTACCCTTGATTATAAGGGAACCATGATAAACTCTGTGTTTTATTTTTCTGCCATTTACATTTTACTATTTACAATCATAGTAAGAAAAATAAATCCATTAAGACTCTAAAAACCATAAATTTTCTAAACACCTAATTCACCCCTCCTTTTAGGTGCGCCTCTGAACTAACAACTACTACACACTTTTAGAGGGTGATTTTGATCTTCTAGGAGTTATGTATACTGAGCCTCCATGTGATTTTGATTTGATTTATGGAATATTAAAGAATGGTTTGTAAGTAGACATCGGCAATCCAGCATTAGGCTTCACTGAAATATTGATTCCATTAGGCGCAGTCACAATTGCTCTGTAAGTAGACATCGGCAATCCAACAATTGTAACGATTCTACTGAAGCTTCCACTCAAATGATTCTTGGGACGTGGGGCTTTGAAAGCAAACGAAGGATAATTTAAATTTCTTGCTGACGATGTCTCAAAGCAACTGATGAAACTGCTTTCATCCTCTATGATTAGGTGTAAAGCCGTCTCAATGACACCTTGTCCACATAATTATCTTATGCTATCGATTTCACTTGCATCATATATTAAGCCAGGATTCAATGCCTTGACGAGATCAATTTGACCAGCTCCATAAGCAAATTCTTCACACGGATTATTTTCCTGACTGAATTGTGTAGCTGTAAGACAAGAAACACAAAACTATTTATGTTAGCTTAATAAATAATAATAAGTAAATATGCATGGAATGTAGCGATAGAAGTTTGTAAAAAATTAATTTATTCACTATTACTAGTATATTATTATGAATACTTGTGAATGCTTAATATTACTTGTATGTTATTCTGAATACTTGTGAATGCTGAATATTAATAAAAACAAAACATGTGCCAAGTTTAGTTTTCTTTAAGCATGGACATATTGGTTAAGGTTAAACATTATTCATTTATAATACCCGTTGTCATTAGGGTTGAACATATAGCAACAGGTGACCATGTTGGATGAAATGATTTGATGTACGTTGCTGCACCAAACACGGAGGGAAAAAGCCATTGATGTTCCATATTTAATATTGAACTTCAATATTCGTTTATCACCAAGAAAATCAGAAATTGGAGACCAAGTAGCCATAATGTCTACTCTAGGAGCAATCAAATTTGGCTATGATATTAAACTCAAAATGTTAATCCCAAATATTTTTAAAATGATAAATATTTATTTCATTTATTCATTCATAGAATTAAAGTAGCCTTGAGAATATCAGATGTAGCATTGTTTGGACCCCTTGATGAAAAAAAGGCAACCACAGGTGCAAAAGAATCTCTTAACTCATTATCTTAAATATAGTTACAAATGGAAAGCTGCAAATTGATTAATACAATGAACTTTTGATTAGTAAGGTTCTCTAAATTATTGTTAGGACAACAACTCGAGTCGTCTTGCAAGAACTTCTAACTTATATTAACTGACTTTAGAATTAATGAAATTATAAGGGGTTTCAAATTTATGTTCGGAAAAATTAAGAAGACGGGTTACAACCAAGTTGGAATGATTAATCCATTGATTCAAGAGTTTCAGACATATCACATATTCTAACAACGGATTCAATTTCTAAATTGTAACTGTATACCTATTTAACTATAGAATTGATCAAACAATCGTAATCAACCCTATGTGAATTATGTTTCTTTGATTAGATTAAACATCAAAGTAATTGATGTATTATAGTTAACTATCAAGAATCGAAAAACTACAATTTATTTAATTTAAAAATGGAATTATGTCAAACTAATTTATTTAATTTTATCAATATAATCCAATAAAAAGAAATAGAATCATCAGCTTGAAATTAACATTATAAAATAAACTTCAAGGTCTTGATAAAATTCTGAAACAGTTGATTAATCTGAGCAATTAGCCTTCCTTCGAAAACGTTCTATTTATCTGAAAAATCTGAACACTGTTTGAGTGTCTGAAAAACTGAACTCAGCCTTTACTAAAAAAACTGAACTATATAGTACTTGAATTTGGGCTCTAAAAGCTTTAGTGCAAAAAGCAAGTGGCCTGATACTAAATATTACTACAAAAAAAAAATTCATGTCATGTAATTAGTTGTTTATACCAAGTTGAGTTCCGAATTGGGCTATTGCACTAGCACCAACGTTATGACTCTAATTTTGATTTTTTTTCAACACCTACTTGCATGTGTCAATCGGATATCCAAAGCTCAAGTTATGGCCTACAAAGAGAGTAATGGTTAATATGCAAATAATAACATTAAAACTCAATTACGACCCAAAGTTTAGAAAATGCTAAAAAACTAATCTAGTTATAAAGAGCTTCCAAAATGTCACAATACAAAGCTACACACATGTGCACAAATGCATTTATCATAGTGACTCTCAAATGATGGAGGGTTGGCCTTCTGGAATCGATCTATCACCTTGAACTCGTTCGTTTGCACATTTCCTTGACGACCAGTGTAAGTAGTAGCTTGAACAACAACTTGAGCAACAACCTATGCAGCATGAGTAGTAGTTTGAGCAAAGGCTTGTGCAGTAGCTTGGGATTCAGCCGAAGCTTGGAGAGCTTGCACTGTTATTTTTGCCATGGACTCTAGAGCTTTAGCAATCACAGTGTTATTCCTGTTGGAACCAAGTTGGTTCATTCAATTAAAGTTTTGATGTTAACAAATGTATTTTATGAAAATCGTATTTTGACTTAGAAGAAGAATGTAAAATCAGATGACGTAACCAGAAGCAGAAATTAGAGGATAACGTCATCAAAAGCATAAATAAGAGGATGACGTCACCAGAAGATGACATCATCAGAAGAAGAAATCAAAGGATGATGTCACCAGAAGATGACGTCAGCAGAAGATATCACCAGAAGATAAAAATGCATCCAGAGGATACCAGAGGATGTCACCAGAGGGTACTAGAAGATACCTCCAGAATATACCAGAGGATATCATCAGAGGATGATTACCAGACGATGGTCATCAGAGGAACTTGTCAGAGAATATCATAAGAGGATCTCATTAGAGACGAAAATCCTCAAAACAGAATCTGAGAAAAATGCTCAAAACAGAATTGGAGTAAAAGACTCAAGAAACAGAATCTCGCTAAAAGTATGCTCAAAACAGCATCTGAGAAAAATGCTCAAAACAGAATCGGAGCAAAAGACTCCAGAAACAGAATCTAAGCAAAATACTCCAGAATATTCTCAAAACAGAATTAATCGAAATACACTCCAGAAGTAAAGCATCAAATCAAAGTGAAGCCCTAATTTCAATTATAAATAGAGGATTAATGCTGAACAATAAAGCATCGAAAAATAGAAGAACTCAAGCAAAAATTCATAAGTATTCAGAGAGTTCAAAAGAGAGAAACACTTGCTTAAAAGATAAATATTTTCTAAGTGTTCTTTTCTTAGAGTGTGAAGATGATTGTCATCATAAATTATTCAGAAGCAAACACTCTAGTTCACTTTAAGATTATCATGAGTTTCAACTTTCTAGAAGTAGTTACTCAGTTCTAATTTCGATCCCTTATATAAAATCCTATAGTGTTGAAGTATCTTCTAAAATCTAGGGTTGTCAGGTTGTTAGAAAAAGACTTTGCTTGTAGTTTAAAGGTTGTGAAGGTTCTCAAAAGTATGGGGTTGTCAGACTGTTTGAGAAGACTTGGCTAGTATAGTCAAGGTGTTGTTGTTCCTCAAAAAAATTCTGGGGTTGTCACACTGTTTGAGAAGACTTGGCTGGTATAGTCAAGGTGTTGTTGTTCCTCAAAAGTCTGGGGATGTCAGACTGTTTGGGAAGGCTGGCTTGAAGGGTCAGTGGTGTTGTAATTCAAAGGAGTTTGAATTAGTGAAAAAGGCCTTATGAAGGAAGAGACTGGACGTAGCCTAGTTAACGGTGAACAAGGATAAATTGTTGTGTTCTTATGTTGTGATTATCCTCTGCTAAATTTGATTATTTATTCTTAAAATAATTTGTATCAATTCAACATAACAGCAAAAGAATTCAAGTTTTACAAACACAATTCAACTCCCTCTTCTTGTTTTTGCACCTTCAATTGGTATCAGAGCTCGGTCTCTAGGCTAAGCACTTTACAGTGTTTGAGGAAGGCTCCAAGGGATTAACATGTCTGGATTCAATGAAGAAGCTACTAGAGGAAACATCAACAGACCACCTCTGTTTGATGCAGAACGATTTGAATATTGGAATGACAGGTTGAGAAGTTTTTTTTATTTCACAAGATCCTGAACTTTGGGACTTGGTGGAAGATGGTTATACTGCTCCAGAAGATGCTGTTGGTGTTAAATTTTCCATGAGAGATATGGATACTGATCAGAAGAAGATGTTCAAGTTGCATCACAAATCTAGAATGTTCATGATCAATGCAATCACATTCATGGAGTTCGACTAGTGCACTAACAGAGAAACAGCAAAGAGCATCTATGATAGTCTGATTCTGACTTACGAAGGCAGCAAGCAAGTTCAAGAAGCAAAGGCCAACATTCTAGTCATGAAGTACGAGTTGTTCCAGATGGAAGAAGATGAAGACATTGAAGCAATGTTTTCCAGATTCTAGATTCTGGTCTCAGGATTAAGAGTACTTAAGAAAAGCTATACCACTGCTGACCACGTGAAGAAAATCCTTAGAAGTTTGTCAACCAAGTGGAGACCAAAGGTCACTGCCATTCAGGAAGCAAAGGATGTGAACACTCTTAAGTTGTAAGAATAATCAGTTCCCTCAAGTCACATGAAATAGAGCTTGAAGAAGATGAGCCCAAGAAGAAGAACAAAACCCTAGCCTTAAAATCTAAACAGAAGAAATATCTAAAAGCAGAAGTAGAAGTAGAGTCAGAAGATAGTGATTCTGAGGACCATAATCAGAAACTAGAAGAAGAAGACATTGCCTTCATAACCAAAAAGTTTATGAAGATATGGCAAAACAGAAGAGAATTTTCCCCAAAGGTATTCCAAGCATTCCAACAGAGTAAAGGATGAACATGACAAAGAAAGTATCATCTGCTATGGATGTAATGAACCTGGGCACATCAAGTCAGAATGCACAAACCTGGAGAAAGGAAAACGCCAGAAGAAAAACTCCAGACCCAAGAAGAAAAATCTAATGTCAACATGGGATGATTATGATGAATCTTCTGAAGATGAAGAAGCAGAATTAGCCATCATGGCTCACATAAATTCTGCCTCTGGATCCAACATAAAATCTGACTTTGGAAGTGAATCAGAAGAAGTAGAATTGGCTTAGACAGTTTGCACTCATTCTGCCTCTGGATCCAACTCTGAAAGGAAATCAGAAGAAGCAGAATTGGCTCTTATGGCACAAATTCATTCTGCCTCTTGATCCAACCCAGACTCTGATTCTGAAAGTGAATCAGAAACAGAACTGGCTCTGATGGCTCACACAAGCGCTGTTTCTGGATCTGATACAGAATCTGATTCTGGAAGCGAATCATCAGAAGATGAAAAAGAGGTATTTTCTGAACTTACTCGATCTGATTTAATTACTGCAATGAATGAAAACACTTAGGGAAGAAAATTCAATTCTAACCAAAGAAATTAATGTTTTAAAGAATCAAAATACAGAATGTAAAACAGAAAATTACAACGCCTTGAATCAAATTGCCAAGTAATCTGCTACCCCTTCTGACTCCCTCAGATTGTAGACTCTACTTCAACAACTTAGATCTAACACAAGGGAAAGAAAATAACACGAGTGCTTGCTTCTTGAAAGTTGGAACTCAAAATTAACCTCACTGAAAACTTGAGTGTTTGCTTTGGAAGTGTATGATAAAGACGAGAAGGGGGGGTTGAATTGTGAGTTCCAGCTTTCAAGAAGCAAGCACTCGTGTTATTTTCTTTCCCTTGTGTTAGATCTAAGTTGTTGAAGTAGAGTCTACAATCTGAGGGAGTCAGAAGGGGTAGCAGATTACATGGCAATTAGATTCAAGGCGTTGTAATTCCTTCTACAATCTGGGGTTGTCAGATTGGCAGGAGAAGACTTGACTTAGGAAGTCAAGGTGCTGTATTCCTCAAGAGTCTAGGATTATTAGACTGTTTGAGAAGACTGACTTGGAGGGTCAGTGGAACTGTTGTAATTCAAGGTTTGAATTAGTGAAATCCTTCAAGTGAAGGGACTGGACGTAGCCTCGTTAACGGTGAACTACTCTAAAAATTATGTGTTTTATTTTTACTTTATATCCGCTGCTAACTCTGTTTTTATTCATACATCAAGTTTTGTTTTAAAAGTGTAAAAACAGGAAAAGTATTCAAGTTCGTCAAACACAATTCAACCCCGCCTTCTTGTGTTTCCACCTTCAATTGGCATCATAGCTCGGTCTCAAGGCTGAGCACCTAACAGTGTTTGAGGAAAGTGAAGGTGCAAACACGAGAAGGGGGGGTTGAATTGTGTTTGACTTAACTTGAATACTTTTCTTGTTTTAATACTTTTAAAACAAAACTTAATGTATTATTAAAACTGAGTTAGCAGCGGATAAAAATAAAAATAAAAATAAAAACTCACAAATTTTTTACTGGTTCACCGTTAACGAGGCTACATCCAATCCCTTCGCCTTGAAGGATTTCACTAATTCAATCTTGAATTACAACCTTGCTACTGACCCTCCAAGTCAGTCTTCTCAATAGTCTAACAATCCTAGACTTCTTGAGGAAAACAACCTTGTCTTCAGCCAATCTGACAACCCCAGATTGTAGAAGAATTCACAACACTATGAATCTAATTGCTAAGTACCTTGCTACCCTTTCTGAATCCCTCAGTTTGTAGACTCTACTTCAACAACTTAGATACAACCCTATCTAATTGCCAAGTACACTGCTACCTCTACTGACTCCCTCAGATTGTAGACTCTACTTCAACAACTTAGATTTGCCACAGTGGAAAGAAAATAACACGAGTACTTGCTTCTTGAAAGCTAAAACTCACAATTGGCTTCTATGAAAATTTGGGTGTTTGTTGCTTTGGAAGTGTATGACTCTTTTGTGATTTTTCGATGCTTTATTCTTTAGCATTAAGTCTTTATTTATAGTTGAACTTTAGAACTTCACTGATGCTTTACTTCTGCAGTATATTTAGATTAATCTGTTTTGAAAATATTCTGGAGTATTTTGCTCATATTCTGTTTTGAGCCTTTTGCTCACTGATCTGTTTTGAGCATTTTGCTCAGCTTCTGTTTCGAGCGTTTTTCTCAGATTCTTTGATTCTCATGATCAAATCTGCACCATTGGATCTTAATGCGATAGTCCACATCTGGACCAGCCTATTTCATATTTTGTGATCCTCTGATTTCGGCCATTCCTGGACCACACTTCCTAACCCTCTGATTTCGGCCACAACTGGGCCATGGTCTGATTTTCTGATCTGGACCATCACTGGACCAAATAATTATTTCTGAACCATTGATCTGGAAATTTTTACTCTGATCTGGAAAAATTCTGGACTTTGATCTGGAACAAACTGAAATTAACTTGAACAAAAAATATTTCAGTCTGGACATTTTACCTTTAATTTTGAACCAGGTTTGGATTGATTCTGGAACTCATTTCTTTTTGTCTGGACTTAGTTCCATGCCCTGAATCATGCTATCTCATGATCTGGGCCAAATCTGAATTGATCCTCTTGTTCTGGACTCATAAACATACCTTCTGGTCAAGTCTGGAACAAGTCTGGACTGTGTAATTTTTCACTGCCAGGCCATCTTCTGGTCAGAATAACTTCTGGAATAAAATTGATATTCGACTCCTGTTTGTCTGGAACAACTCTCCTTCTGGCAGGCTTTCCAATGATATGATCCATGTTTCATTATGATTTTTTATTCCTTCCGTTCTGGGCCACCAAACATATCCTCTGGTGATGTTTTGACATCCTGGAACATCTTCTGGAAATTTCAGAATTCATTTTCCTTTGATCTCTGCTTCTGTTTCCTTCAGTTTCTGGGGCATTTAACTTAATGATTCAAAGTACAAAATAAGTTTACATTGAGTAAATTTGTAAGCATCAAAATCCTAAGTACTTAGAACCAACTTGGTTCCAACAGAAAGGTCCAAGGGGTTCAACATGGCAGAATCCAGAGATGAACTGAGAGGCAACATCAACAGACCACCACTGTTTGATGGAGAAAGGTTTGAGTATTGGAAGGACAGAATGAGAAGTTTCTTCATATCTCAAGATCCTGAATTATGGAAGATGGTAGTCAAAGGATACACTGCACCTACTAATCCAGAAGATCCAACTAAAGAACTAGACCAGAGCAGATTATACAAACTTCATCACAAGTCTAGAAACATCATGATCAGTGCCATCACATTTGACAGATGCACAGATAAAGAAACAACAAAGAGCATATTCGATAGTCTGGTTCTGACCTATGAAGGAAGCCAGCAGGTTCAAGAAGCAAGGGCTAACATACTGGTCAAACAGTATGAGATGTTCAAGATGGAAGATGATGAAAACATGGATGGAATGTGACTAGAAAAACATCATCTGTTATGGATGCAATGAACCTGGACATATCAAGTCAGAATGTCCAAATCTGGAAAAAGGAAAACAGCACAAGAAGAGTTCCAGATACAGAAAGAAAGGTCTGATGGCTGCCTGGGATGTATCAGAATCAGAGGAAGAATCTTCTGATGAAGAAGAAGCAGAAACAACAAAGATAGATTACATCAAGTCTGCTTCTGGACCTCAAAAAGGCACGAATTCCAGAAGGAAAACAGGCAGAAGGAAGAATGATCGAAGCAATCATTCTGGCAAATGTGGAAGCACATCAGAGGAAACAATTCTATCTCTGATGGCTCATACCAACTCAAGTTCTGAATATAGCTCAGGCTCTGGAATCAGAAGATGAAGACAATGAGGTATTTTCTGATCTGTCTAATTCTGAATTAATTGAGACTTCAAAAGACTTGTTAAATGCAAACAATAAAAGGTCTTTAAAACTGAAAACTCCTAGGGAAGATAAGGAAAATCTAACCAAAGAAGTCCAAGTTTTAAAGAATTGAAATTCTGAGTATGCAACTGAAAACAAAAATTTTAAAACTGATGTTGCAAGACTCAAATCTGAAAACCAAACTCTGAAAAGTAATAATTGTTCCACTTCTGAAACTGTTTGTAAATCTGATATGCATGAGCAAGTTTTTCAAAACTTTAATTCCAATGGAATGGAAAGAAGTAAAAATGCATCTATGATTTATGGAAACAGTAATTCAGGAAAAAGAGGTCTTGGTTTTACAGAAACAAGTACTGAAAATAAAGCTGTTCATTATGATGTTTTATGTATTGTCTGTGCTAAGAAAGGTCACTCTGAATTATCTTGTCCAATGGTAAAATCTGAACAAGATCAGAGAGCTGTTAAGACTAACGAACCTGGACCCAATAAGTTTTGGGTACCAAAAGATCAAATTGTCTATGTTGCAGATGTTCTAAGTAACCAGAAGGACACACCAACATTGGTGCCTGGACAATGGATGTTGGCAATGCACAAGCAGAAGAAGGTTTATGTTCCTCCTACAACAAGACAAATCAAAGCAAGATAAAGATAGTACACGTTCATTAGAAGCAAAGGGAGCAGAAGCAGAACGAATGGTTTGGCTGTATTGAGTTAAATTTTAACTTATTTGATTTGCATTATGTAAAATGACAAACTTCTTGATCTTAACAAATCAAAGCAAGATAAAAATAGTGCAGAGAGCAGAAGCACAAGAAACAGAAGTACCTGGAAAGGTAAAGGATACAAGCAAGTCAGCAACACATGACAAATCTTCAAAAGATAAATCTGATCAAGTCAGAAACAGCCAAGATAAGTCATAAGAGAAATCTGGATGTTTACCAGAATCTAAAGCTGTTACATATTCACCAGCACCAGAAGCTGATTCATTAGAATCAGAAGCTGTTACAGAACCAGAAGCTGATGCGAACCAAACATTGTTGATGAAGTTTTGGCAGAGGAAGGTTGGATACTTGCAATGCAAGAAGAGCTGAATGAAATTCAAAGGAATGATGTTTGGGATCTTGTATCCAGACCAAACAGAAGCATTATTGGAACCAAGTAGGTATTCAGAAACAAATTCAATGAAAACGGTGAAGGTGTAGCTAAAGAATACAGTCAACAGAAAGGTATGGATTACACTGAGACTTTTGTTCCAGTGGCTAGGTTAGAAGCAATTAGAATTATGTTATCATTTGCTGTTAATCTTGATAAAATGCTGTATCAAATGGATGTTAAAAGTGCATTCTTAAATGGCTACATAAGTGAGGAAGTCTATGTCAAACAGCCCCCTGAATTTGAAAAATTGTGATTTTCCAGACCATGTTTTTAAACTTAAAGAAATATTTATATGGTTTAAAACAAGCACCAAGGGCATGGTATGACAGACTTAGTAACTTTTTGCTTAAGAATGAATTTAATAGAGGCCAGATTGATAATACACTATTTAGGAAATCCATTAAAAATGATATTTTGATTATCCAAGTCTATGTTGATGATATCATATATGGATCCACTAATGGCACTCTGTGCAAAGAGTTTTCTGACCTAACGCAGAAGGAGTTCCAAATGAGCATGATGGGAGAACTTAAGTTCTTTCTGGGAATTTAGATTCATCAAGGTAAATCAGATGAAACCAGCCAAAAGGTAGACCAGAAAACATACAGAGGAACCACCAACCTTACCTTGTTATACAAGAAAACCCCCCACCTACAAACTAAAGGTTTTTGTGATTCTGACTATGCTGGAGACAAGATGGAAAACAAAAGTACAAGTGGCAACTGCACTTTCTTAGCAGGATGCAGTTCACAGTTTGTGGACACTGATCATCAATGGGCTGATATCTTCACCAAGGCATTACCAGAAGATAGGTTCGAGTTCATTAAGAAGCATCTCAGCATGACCTCCATATCTGACTAGCTCAAGTAGTCATCTTAGGAGTTTTTAAATTTCTTGTTATTTTAATTTTTGTCTTTTATTTTATGTTTTTACTTTCTGCAATTTGTACAGAGAAAAACAAAAAATACAAAAATAGTAGGACCACTTTTTGCCTGATGACAAAAAAGGGGAGAAGGAGAGAGAAAGAAAAAGAAAAAAAGTAGAAAAGGAGAGGAATCAAGGAGAGAGAAAAAGAAAGAGTGAATTCAGAAGGAGTTGAAAAGGAGAGGAATCAGGGAGAGAGAAAAAGAAAGAAGAAGTTGAAAAGGAGAGGAATCAGGGAGAGAGAAAAAGAAAGAGTGAAAACAGAAGGAGTTGAAAAGGAGAGGAAGCATGAAGAGAGAAAAAGAAAGAGAGAATAAAGAAGGAGTTGAAAAGGAGAGGAGAAGAGAAGAAAAGAAAGAGTGAAAAGAAGGAGTTGAAAAGGAGAATATCAGACTTAGGGGGAGAGATTGGTCTGAGGGGGAGTAATTCAAAGTCTTCGAGTCATAGGTTAGCAAAATAAGTTAAGGTTTTGTCATCATCAAAAAGGGGGAGATTGTTGGAACCAAGTTGGTTCTAAGTACTTAGGATTTTGATGCTTAAAAATGTACTCAATGTAAACTTATTTTGTACTTTGAATTATTAAGTTAAATGCCCCAGAAACTGAAGGAAACAGAAGCAGAGATCAAAGGATTCCAGAAAAATGAATTCTGGATTGACCAGAAGATATTCAGGAATGTCAAAACATGACCAGAAGATATCTTTGATGGCCCAGATCAGAAGGAATAAAAATCAGAATGAAACATGGATCATACCATTGGAAAGCCTGCCAGAAGGAGAGTTGTTCCAGACAAACAGGAATCAAATATCAATTTTATTCCAGAAGTTATTCTGACAAGAAGATGGCCTGGCAGTGAAAAATTACACAGTCCAAACTTGTTCCTGACTTGACCAGAAGGTATGTTTATGAGTCCAGAACAAGAGGATCAATCCAGATTTGGCCCAGATCATAAGATAGCATGATTCAGGGCATGGAACTAAGTCCAGACCAAAAGAAGTGAGTTCCATAATCAATCCAGAACTGGTCCAAAAATAAAGGTAAAATGTCCAGACTGAAATATTTTTTGTTCAAATTAATTTCAGTTTGTTCCAGACAAAAGTCCAGAATCTGTCCAGATCAGAGTAAAAACTTCCAGATCAATGGTTCAGAAATAATTATTTGGTCCAGTAATGGTCCAGATCAGAAAATCAGACCATGGCCCAGTGGTGGCCGAAATCAGAGGGACAGACTGTGCAGTCCAGCAAAGGCCGAATTCAGAGGATTTTAGCATATCAAGTGCGCGTCCAGGGAAGGCCGAAATCAGAAGATCAGAGGGTTAGGAAGAGTGGTCTAGGAATGGCCGAAATCAGAGGATCACAACATATCAATTTGGCTGGTCCAGTTGTGGAAAATCGCATGAAGATCCAAGGGAGCAGATTTGATCATGGGGATTAAAGGTGAAGATCTTATGTTATTTTTATCAAAGTATTATAAAAGATTTGTTATAAATTAAAGTGGAGTAGCATGGAAGTCCGAAGCTATGGCGGAAAGCAATAAAAGGATTTGATTGGCCAGTTAAATTATGAAAGAAATCTAAGGCTTAAAAAGATATGTTTTTTATTTAAATAAAGCCCAATTGGTCAAGTTATTTTTGCAAGAGAATCCAGCAAGATTCAGTTCGAATTAATCTTCGAAGAGGCCAAAATCTGCATCTATAAAAGGAGGCTCAAGGCAGAATACTTAGAATCGAGAATCACAAAAGGGTCATACACTTCAAAAGTCAATTGTTGAGTCTCAGTTTTTAAAGCAAGCACTCTTGTTGTTTTCGTTCCACTGTGTCAAATCTAAGTTGTTGAAGTAGAGTCTACAAGCTGTGGGAGTCAGTAGAAGTAGCAGGTTACTTCGCAATTAGATTCATAGTGTTGTGATTTCTTCTACAATCTGGGGTGTCAGATTGGCTGAAGAACAGGAGTTGTTTTTCCTCAAAGAAGTCTAGGATTGTTAGACTATTTGAGAAGACTGACTTGGAGGGTCAGTAGCAAGGTTGTAATTCAAGATTGAATTAGTGAAATCCTTCAAGGCGAAGGGACTGGACGTAGCCTCGTTAACGGTGAACCAGTATAAAATCTGTGAGTTTTTATTTTTATTTTTATCCGCTGCTAACTATGTTTTAAATTATAAAACAAGTTTTGTTTTGAAAGTATTAAAACAGGAAAAGTTTCAAGTTAAGTCAAACACAATTCAACCCCCGCTTCTCGTGTTTGCACCTTCACATACCTCAACCTTTGATACTGATACCTGTTCAGGTTCTGGTTCTGGTGCTGATTCTGATTCTGGTTCCAGTGTTGATTCTGGTTTTAGATTATGTGCCTCCAGTTCTGGTTCTGGTTCTGGTTCCAGTGTTGGTTCTGGTTCCAGTTCCTGTACCTCTGATACTGGTTCCAGTTTATGTGCTTCTGGTACTGGTTCCAGTTCTGGTTCTGGTTCCAGTTCCTGTTCCTCTGATACTGGTTCCAGTTATGATTCTGGTTCCAGTTCTTGTTCTGATTCGAATGATATCTATGATTTTCCTATTCCTCCTATAATTCTGGTTCTGGTTCTGATAGGTATTGTGGTGACCAGTTCTTCTTCTATCAAACTCAGATTGCCTTTGTCTTGTTGTAGCAGGAACATAAACCTTCTTCTGCTTGTGCATTGCCAACATCCATTGTCCAGGCACCATTGTTGGTGTCTCCTTCTGGTTGCTCAGAACATCTGCAACATAGACAGTTTGATCTTTTGGTACCCAGAACTGATTGGGTCCAGGTTTGTTAGTCTTAACAGCTCTCTGATCTTGTTCAGATTTTACCATTGGACAAGGTAATTCAGAGTGACCTTTCTTAGCAGAGACAATACATAAAACATCAGAATAAACAACTTTATTTTCAGCAAAAGTTTCTGTAAAATCAAGATCTTTCTTTCCAGTGTTACTGTTTCCATAAATCATAGATGCATATTTACTTTTTTCCATTCCATTGGAAATAAAGTTTTGCAAAACTTGCTCATGCATATCAGATTCACAAACAGTTTCAGAAGTGGAACAAGTATTACTTTTGAGAGTTTGGTTTTCAGATTTGACTCTTGCAACATCAGTTTTAAAATCTTTGTTTTTAGTTGCATACTCAGAATTTCGATTCATTAAAACTTGGACTTCTTTGGTTAGAGTTTTCTTATCTTCTTTGGTTTGCATTTAACAATTCTTTTAAAGTCTCAATTAATTCAAATTTAGAAAGATCAGAAAATACCTCATCGTCTTCATCTTCTGATTCTATTCCAGAGCCTGAGCTGTATCCAGAACTTGAGTTTGTATGAGCCATTAGAGACATAATTGCTTCCTTTGATGTGCTTCCAGACTTGCTTGAATGACTACTTCGTTCATTCTTCCTTCTACCTGTTTTCCTTCCTGAACTCATGCCTTTATGAGGTCCAAAAGCAGACCTGATGTGTGCCATCATTGATGTTTCTGCCTCTTCTTCATCAGATGATTCTTCTTCTGATTCTGATACATCACAGGCAGCCATCAGACCCTTCTTTCTGTATCTGGAATTCTTCTTATGTTGTTTCCCTTTTTCAAGATTTGGACATTCTGACATGACATGTCCAGGTTCATTGCATCCATAACAGATGATGTTCTTCTTGTCAGATTCTTCCTTTCCTTTGTTGTTATGTTTCTTATTGAATCTTATGTTCTTCCGGTTTTCCCAGATCTTAGCCATCTTTTTGGTTAAGTAAGCCATATCATCACTGTTACTATTACTATCCTCTGATTCTGATGCTGCCTTTGCAGCTTTCTTCTGTTTCGACTTCAGAGCCAGATTCTTCTTCTTCTTTGGTTCATCTTCTTCCAGTTCTATTTCATGAGACCTGAGTGAGCTGATCAGGTCTTCAAGCCTTAAGTATTCAGATCCTTAGCTTCCTGTATTGCAGTATCCTTTGGTCTCCACCTTTTTGGTAAACTTTTTAGAATTTTCATAACATGATCTGCAGTGGTATAGCTTTTGTTTAAGACTTTTAAACCTGATACCAGAGTCTGGAATCTGCTGAACATTGTTTCAATGTCTTCATCCTCTTCCATCTTGAACAGCTCATACTTCCTGACTAATATGTTAGCCCTTGCTTCTTGAACTTGCTTGGTTCCTTCATAGGTCAGAACCAGACTGTCGAATATGCTCTTTGATGTTTCTTTATCTGTACATCTATCAAACTCCTTCAATGTGATTGCACTGATCATGATGTTTCTGGACTTGTGATGAAGTTTGTGTAATCTGCTCTGATCTGGTTTCATATCATCCATGTCTAGTTTCTTAGTTGGATCTTCTGGATGAGTAGGTGTTGTGTATCCTTTAACTATCATCTTCCATAGTTCAGGATCTTGAGATATGACAAAGCTTCTCATTCTGTCCTTCCAATACTCAAACCTTTCTCCATCAAACAGTGGTGGTCTGTTGATGTTGTTTCCCAATTCTTCTAACATATTGAACCCCTTGGACCTTTCCTCAAACACTGTTAAGTGCTCAGCCTTGAGACCAAGCTCTGATGCCAATTGAAGGTGCAAACACGAGAAGGGGGGGTTGAATTGTGTTTGACTTAACTTGAATACTTTTCTTGTTTTTATACTTTTCAAAAAAACATGATGTATAATTAAAAACAGAGTTAGCTGCAGATAAAATGTAAAAATAAAACTCACAGTTTTTATACTAGTTCACCGTTAACGAGGCTACGTCCAATCCCTTCACCTTGAAGGATTTCACTAATTCAAACCTTGAATTACAACCTTTATACTGACCCTCCAAGTCAATCTTCTCAAACAGTCTAACAATCCTAGACTTCTTTGAGGAATGCAGCTCCTGTCATCAGCCAATCTGGCAATCTCAGATTTTAGAAGAAATCACAACACTATGAATCTAATTGCCAAGTAACCTGCTACCCCTTCTGACTCCCTCAGATTGTAGACTCTACTTCAACAACTTAGATTTGACACAGTGGAACGAAAATAACAAGAGTACTTGCTTCTTGAAAGCTGGAACTCACAATTGACTTCTCTGAAAATTTGAGTGTTTGCTTTTGGAAGTGTATGACTCTTTTGTGATTTTCGATTTTAAGTATTCTGCCTTGAGCCTCCTTTTATAGATGCAGATTAGGGCCTCTTGCAATGCTTAAATTCGAGCTGAATCTTGCTGGATTCTCTTGCAAAAATAACTTGACCAATTGGGCTTCATTTAAATAAAAAACATATCTTCAGATTTCTTTCAAAAATAACTGGCCAATCAAATCTTTTATTTGTTCCCGCCACAGCTCTTGAATTCCACACTACTCCACATTTATTTTTGTAACAAATCTTTTTAATACATTGATTAAAATAACTTAAGATCTTCACCGTTAATCCTCATGATAAAATCTGGACCATTAGATTCTTCTGCACCAGTCCACATCTGGACCAACCTAATTGATATGCTGTGATCCTATGATTTCGGCCTTCCCTGGACCACACTTCCTGACCTTCTAATCTTCTGATTTCGGCCATCTTGGATGCGCACATGATATGCTATAATCCTCTGAATTCGGCCTTTACTGGACTATACATTCTGTCCTTCTGAATTCGGCCAACACTGGGCCATGGTGTGATTTTCTGATCTGGACCATCACTGGACCACATAATTAATTCTGAACCACTGATCTGGAAATCTTCCCTCTGATCTGGACTAATTCTAGACTTTGGTCTGGATTAAATTGAAATAAAATTTGGACAATAAATATTTCAGTCTGGGCATTTTACCTTTGATTTTAGATCAGGTCTGGATCATTCTGGAAATCATTTCTTCTGGTCTTGACTTAGTTTCATGCCCTGAATCATGCTCTCTTATTGTCTGGGTCAAATCTGGATTGATTCTCTTGTTCTGGACTCATAAACTTAGCTTTTGGTTGAGTTTGGAACAAGTCTGGGCAGTTTAATATTTCACTGTCAGGCCATCTTCTGGTCAGAATAACTTCTGGAATAAATTTGATATTGGATTCCTTTTGGTCTGGATCAACTCTCCCTCTGGCAGGCTTTCCACTGGTATGATCCATGTTTCCTTCTGATTTTTCTTCCTTCTGATATGGGCCAGCAAAGATATCTTCTGGTGATGTTTTTGACATTCTAGAGTATCTTCTGGTAATTCCAGAATTCATTTTCTAGAATCCTTTGATCTTCTGCTTCTGATTACTTTAGTTTCTGGTGGCATTTAATTTAATAATTCAAGGTACAAAATAAGATTACATTGAGTGCTTTTGTAAACATCAAAATCCTATGATTTAGAACCAACTTGGTTCCAACACTTGACTTCTTAAGTCAAATCTTCTCCGACCAATCTGATAACCCCAGATTGTAGAAGGAATTACAATGCCTTGAATCTAATTGCCAAGTAATCTACTACCCCTTCTGATTCCCTCAGATTGTAGACTCTACTTCAACAACTTAGATCTAACACAAAGGAAAGAAAATAACACGAGTGCTTGCTTCTGGAAAGCTGGAACTCACAATTAACTTCACTGAAAACTTGAGTGTTTGCTTTTGGAAGTGTATAACTCTTTTGTGATTTTTGATACTAAGTATTCTGCCTTGAGCCTCCTTATATAGATGCATATTAGGGTGTCTTCCAAGCTGAATTTCGAACTGTATCTTGCTGGATTCTCTTGCAAAAATACTCTGACCAATCAGGTTTCATATTAATAAAAAACATATCTTTTTATCTCCAGATTTGTTTTCATAAATAACTTGGGCCAATCCTATCTTTAATTAATTCTAGAACAAATATTTCTTCCCGCCAATAGCTTCTGAACTCCCATACGACTCCACTTTATTTTTGGCCAACCTGGACATGTAAACTGATCTGCTGTGATGCTCTGATCTCGGCCAATGCTGGACCACACATTCTGACCTTCATATTTCGGCCAACACTAGGCCATGGTCTGATCTTCTAATATCGGCCAACACTGGACCATGTACTTAAATCTTGACCATTGATCTGAACCTTTACCTCTGATCTGGACCAATTCTGAACTAGGTCTGGATTGAACTGAAATTAAGTCTGGACAAATAATATTGCAGTCTGGACATTTTACCTTTGATTCTGGATCAGGTCTGGATCAATTCTGGACATCATTTCTTCTGGTCTGGACTTAGTTTCATACCCTGAACCATGCTATCTTCTGGTCTAGGTCAAATCTGGATTGAATCTCTTGTTCTGGACCCATTATTTTATCCTCTGATTAAGTCTGGATCCAGTCTGGGCTGTTTTATCATTTCACTGCCATGCCATCTTCTGGTCAGAATAACTTCTGGTCAGAATAACTTCTAGTCTATGTCTGACTAATGATTCCTTCTGGTCTGGATCAAGTCTCCCTCTGGCAGGCTTCCGTCTGGTCTGGTCCAGGTCTCCTTCTGACTTTGCTTCCTTCTGATCTGGGCCAGCAAAGATATCCTCTGGAAATTTCAGGATGCATCCTCTGGTACCTTCTGGATGCATTATCTGGTGTTTTCATCTTCTGCCTCTGGAAACTTCATCTTCTTGTGGTATTTAACGTAATAATTCAAGGTACAAAATAAGATTTCATGGAATGCTTTTGTAAACATCAAAATCCTAAGTACTTAGAACCAACTTGGTTCCAACAATCTCCCCCTTTTTGATGATGACAAAACCTTAACTTATTTTGCTAGCTTGTAACCCGAAGTACTTGAAATACTCCCCCTCGGACCAATCTCTCCCCCTAAGTCTAATACTGACTTTTTCTTCTCCTTTTCAACTCCTTTTTGAATCACTCTTTCTTTTCTTCTCTTCTCCTCTCCTTTTCAACTCCTTCTCTTTTCACTCTTTCTTTTTCTCTCTTTATTTTTTCTCTCTCCCTGTTTCTTCTCCTTTTCTACTCCTTCTCTTTTCATCTCTTTCTTTTTATCTCTCCTTTTCTACTTATTTCTCCTTGTTCTCCCTCTCCCCTTTTTGTCATCAGCCAAAAAGAGGTTCTTCTATGTTTGTATTTTTTTTCTTTACAAAGTACATAAATTAAAAACAAAAAATAAAAGCCATAAAATTAAAATTACAAGAAAATTAAAAACTCCTAAGATGACTACTTGAGCTAGTCAGATATGGAGATAATGTTGAGATGCTTCTTGATGAACTCGAACCTGCCTTCATATAATGCTTTGGTGAAGATGTTAGCCCATTGATGATCAGTGTCCACAAACTGGATGCTTAAAGTCCCTTTTGGAACATGATCCCTAATGAAATGGTGTTTTATTTCAATGTGTTTGGCTCTAGAGTGTAAGATTGGGTTCATGGTTAGGTTTATGGCTGAAGTGTTATCACAGAACAAAGGGATATTGGTTTCAAAGATGTTGTAATCTTCAAGTTGGTGTTTCTTCCAAATTAACTATGAGTTGCATCCTGCTGCTGATATATACTCAGCTTCGGCTGTTGACATAGCAATTGTGCTTTGTTTTTTACTTGACCAAGAGATCAAATTATCACCTAAGAAAGTGCAGTTGCCACTTGTACTTTTCCTTTCCAGCTTGTGTCCAGCATAGTCGGAATCACAAAAACCTTTTAGTTTGTAGGTGGGGGTTTTCTTGTATAACAAGGTAAGGTTGGTGGTTCCTTTAAGGTATCTCAGAATTAGTTTGACAGAAGTTAAATGGGATTCCCTAGGGTCAGCTTGAAAACGGGTACAGACACAAACACTAAACAAAATATCAGGTCTAGAAGTAGTTAAATAAAGAAAGGATCCAATCATACCTCTGTATATTTTCTTGTCTACCTTTTGGCTGGTTTCATCTTTCTCAAGTGAGCAGGTTGGGTGCATGGGGGTGGCCATAGGCTTACATTCACTCATTTTCAACTTTTTAAGAATTTCTTTAGTGTATTAAGATTGGTGAATGAGTATACCTGATTTACCTTGATGAATCTGAATTCCTAGGAAGAACTTAAGTTCTCCCATCATGCTCATTTGGAACTCTTTCTGCATGAGGTCAGAAAACTCTTTGCACAAAGTGCCATTAGTTGATCCAAAGATGATATCGTCAACATACACTTGAATAATTAAAATATCATTTTTAATGGATTTCCTAAATAGAGTATTATCAATCTGGCCTCTATCAAATTCATTCTTAAGCAGAAAGGTACTAAGTCTGTCATACCATGCCCTTGGTGCTTGTTTTAAACCATATAAAGATTTTTTAAGTTTAAAAACATGGTCTGGAAAATCAGAGTTTTCAAGTCCAGGGGGTTGTTTGACATAGACTTCCTCACTTATGTAGCCATTCAAGAATGCACTTTTAACATCCATTTGATACAGCATTATATCATGATTAGCAGCAAATGATAAAAGAATTCAAATTGCTTCTAACCTGGCCACTAGAGAAAAAGTCTCAAGTGTAATCAATACCTTCCTGTTGACTGTATCCTTGAGCTACTAGTCTGGCTTTGTTCCTTACCACTTCACCTTTTTCATTGAGTTTATTCCTGAACACCCACCTGGTTCTAATAATATTTTTGTTTGGTCTGGATACCAAATCCCAAACATCATTCCTTTGGAATTTATTCAACTCTTCTTGCATTGCAAGTATCCAACCTTCTTCTGCCAAATCTTCATCAACCTTGGTTGGTCTACATCAACTTCTGATTTTGGTAAATCTGTAACAGCTTCTGATTTTGATAAATCATCTTCTGATTCTGGTAAATATCCAGATTTCTCTTCTGACTTATCTTGGCTGTTTCTGACTTGATCAGATTTATCTTTTAAAGATTTATCATGTGTTGCTGACTTGCTTGTATCCTCTACCTTTCCAGATACTTCTGTTTCTTCTGCTTTTGCTTTTGCTCCCTTTAGTTCTGGTGAACCTGCACTATATTTATCTTGCTTTGATTTGTCAAGATCAAGAAGTTTGTCATATAACATAATATAGATCAAATAATTTAAAAATGAACTCAATACAGCCAAACCATTAATTTTGTTTCTGGTGATTTCTGCTTGTTTTTGAAACCAATGGAATGTTGTTTCTGCTGAAGTGTTCAATTCGTGTGAATCATCTGGTTCCTCTGACAATTTGAAAACCTGCAGAATACTTATCTAGCTTTGATTTTTAAGATCAAGCTTCTTGTTATCACATTAAACATAAATATCAAACAATAATAGTATTTACAGCAAGATGTAACCTCTATGTCAACAGTTTCAGTTTTACTCTGAAAATCCTTTTGCTTCTGATTTTCAGACTCCGAATCTGTATGTTCTGTGATTACATGGTTTGGATGAGGGGATTTGAATTCCCTTCCAGGTTTGTAGTCTTGACGAACCTCACTAGAGTGTTTGAAGAACTCTCCTTATTCTGATTCCTCTCTTTCTACTTTGGCTGATACACCATGTTCCTCTGGTGATTCTGGAACTTATGGTGATTCTGGTGATTATACTAATTCTGGTAATTATGCTGGTTCTGGTTGGGGTTTTGGTACTGATTCATTTTCTGGTTCCAGTGTTGGTTCTCGTTCCAGTTCATGTGCCTCTAATACTCGTTCCAGTTCTGGTTCCAGTTCCTGTACCTCTGATACGGGTTCCGGTTCTGGTTCTGGTTCCAGTTCCTGTTCTGATTCGTGTGATATCTTTGATATTTCCTGTTCTACCTATGATTCTAGTTCTGGTTCTGATAGGTATTGTGTTGACCAGTTCTTCTTCTACCAGTGTCACTTGGCTTCTGTTTGGTAGATGCTGGAACATAAACCTTCTTCTGCTTGTGCATTGCCAACATCCATTGTCAAGGCACCATTGTTGGTGTCTCCTTCTGGTTGCTCAGAATATCTGCAACATAGACAATTTGATCTTTTGGTACCCATAACTGATTGGGTCCAGGTTTGTTAGTTTTAACAACTCTCTGATCTTGTTCAAATATTACCATTGGACAAGATAATTCAAAGTGACCTTTCTTAGCACAGATAATGCATAAAACATCATAATGAACAGTTTTAGTTTCAGCAACAGTTTCTGTAAAACCAAGACCTCTCTTTCCAATGTTACTGTTTCCATAAATCATAGATGCACATTTACTTCTTTCCATTCCATTAGAAATAAAGTTTTGAAAAAATTGCTCATCAATATCAGATTCACAAACCGTTTTGGAAGTGGAACAAATATTACTTTTGAGAGTTTGGTTTTCAGATTTGAGTCTTGCAACTTCAGTTTTAAAATCCTTGTTTTTAGTTGCATACTCATAATTTTGATTCTTTAAAACTTTGATTTCTTTGGTCAGATTTTTCTTATCTTCCCGAAGAGTTTTCAGTTTTAAAGACATCTTATTGTTTGCATTTAGAAAGTCTTTTACAGCCTCAATTAATTCAAATTTAGAGAGATCACAAAATACCTCACTGTCTTCATCTTCTGATTCTGTTCCAGAGCCTGAGCTACATCTAGAACTTGAGTTGGTCATCAGAGCCAGAATTGCTTCCTCTGATGTGCTTCCAGACTTGCTTGAATGACTGCTTTGATCATTCTTCCTTCTGCCTGCTTTCCTTCCTGAAATCGTGTTTTTATGAGATCCAGAAGCATACCTGATGTGTGCCATCATTGCTGTTTCTGCCTCTTCTTCATCAGACGATTCTTCTTTTGATTCTGATACATCCCAGGCAGCCATCAGACCATTCTTTCTGAATCTGGAACTCTTCTTGTGCTGTTTTCCTTTTTCTAGATTTGGACATTCTGACTTGATATGTCCAGGTTCATTGCAACCATAACAGATGATGTTCTTCTTGTCAGATTCTTCCTTATCTTTGCTGTTATGTTTCTTCTTCGAACCTCTCCTCTTCCTGTTTTCCCAGATCTTAACCATCTGTTTGGTTAAGTAAGCCATATCATCAAAGTCACTATCACTATCCTCTGATTCAGGTGCTGCCTTTGCAGCTTTATTCTGTTTCGACTTCAAGGCCAGATTCTTCTTCTTCTTTGGTTCATCTGCTTCAAGTTCTATTTCATGAGACCTGAGTGAGCTGATCAGATCTTCAAGTTTTAAGTTATTCAGATCTTTGGCTTGCTGAACTGCAGTAACCATTGGTCTCCACTTGGTTGGTATGCTTTTTAGAATCTTCTTGACATGATATGCTGTTGTGTAGCTTTTCTTCAAGACCTTCAATCCAGATATTAGAGTCTGGAATCTACAGAACATTCCATCAATGTCTTCATCATCTTCCATGTTGAACATCTCATACTGTTTGACCAGTATGTTAGCCCTTGCTTCCTGAACCTACTGGCTTCCTTCATAGGTTAGAACAAGACTGTCGAATATGCTCTTTGTTGTTTCTTTATCTGTGCATCTATCAAATTCCTTGAATATTTATGGACTTGTGATGCAGTTTGAATAATTTGCTCTGGTCTAGTTTCATATCTTCCATGTCCAGTTCTTTAGTTGGATCTCCTGGAACAGTTGGTGTAGTGTATCCTTTGACTACCATCTTCCATAATTCAGGATCTTGTGATATGAAGAAACTTCTCATTTTGTCCTTCCAATACTCAAATCTTTCTCCATCAAACAGTGGTGGTCTGTTGATGTTGCCTCCAAAATCATCTTTGGATTCTGCCATGTTGAACCCCTTGGACCTTTCCTCAAACACTGTTAAGTGCTCAGCCTTGAGACCAAGCTCTGATGCCAATTGAAGGTGCAAACACGAGAAGGGGGGGTTGAATTGTGTTTGCCTAACTTGAATACTTTTCCTGTTTTTGCAATTTTAAACAAAACTTGATGTATGAATAAAACAGAGTTAGCAGCGAATATAAAGTAAAAATAAAAAAACAGAATTTTATATTGGTTCACCGTTAACGAGGCTACATCCAGTCCCTTTACCTTGAATTACAACAATACCACTTACCCTCCAAGTCAGTCTTCTCAAACAGTCTAACAATCCTAGACTTTTGAGGAATGCACCACCTTGACTTCTTAAGTCAAGTCTTCTCCTACCAATCTGACAACCCGAAATTGTAGAAGGAATTACAAATGCCTTGAATCTAATTGCCAAGTAATCTTCTACCCCTTCTGACTCCCTCAGATTGTAGACTCTACTTCAACAACTTAGATCTAACACAAGGGAAAGAAAATAACACGAGTGCATGCTTCTGGAAAGCTGGAACTCACAATTAACCTTACTGAAAACTTGAGTGTTTGCTTTTGGAAGTGTATGACTCTTTTGTCATTTTCGATACTAAGTATTCTACCTTGTGCCTCCTTATATAGATGCAGATTAGGGTCTCTTCCAAGCTGAATTTCGAGCTGTCTCTTGCTGGATTCTCTTGCAAAAATACTCTGACTAATCAGGTTTCATATAAATAAAGACATATCTTTTTATCTCCAGATTTGTTTTCATAATAAACTTGGGCCAATCATGTCTTTAATTAATTCTGGAACAAATCTTTCTTCCCGCCAATAGCTTCTGAACTCCCATACGACTTCACTTTATTTTTGTAACTAATCTTTTTAATACTTTGACCAAATTTAATTAAATCTCTACCGTTAATCATCATGATTAAATCTGGACCGTTTGATCTTCTGCGCTAGTCCACATCTTGACCATACATGGAGTGCTTTTGTAAACATCAAAATCCTAAGCACTTAGAACCAACTTGGTTCCAACATGTACTACTTGAATTCTTTTCTGTTTTTCATTATTATTTGAAATCTGAAATATATAATCAAGTAGAGTTAGCAGCGGATAAAGTAAAACAAACAACATAAGGATTTATCCTGGTCCACCATTAACTAGGCTACATCCAGTCCCTTCAACTTGAAGGATTTTTCCACTAATTCAAAACCTTGAATTACAACAGTACAACTGACCCTCCAAGTCAGTCTTCCCAAACAGTCTAACAATCCTAGACTTTTGAGGAACACAGCACCTTGACTTCCCAAGTCAAGTCTTCTCTTACCAATCTGACTACCCCAGATTGAAAAAGGAATTACAATACCTTGAATCTAATTGCTAAGTCACCTGCTACTTCTTTTGACTCTTCAGATTGTAGACTCTACTTCAACAATATAGATTTAACACAAGGGAATGAAAAACACGAGTACTTGCTTCTGGAAAGCTAAAACTCACAATTAACCTCACTAAAAACTCGAGTGTTTGCTTCTGGAAGTGTATGACTCTTTTACTAATTTTTGATTCTAAGTCTTCTGCCTTGAGCCGCCTTTTATAGATGAAAATTATGGCTTCTTCCATGATCAAATTCAAGCTGTATCTGTCCAGATTCTCTTGCAAAAATAACTTGGCCAATCGGGTTTCACTTAAATGAAAAACGTATCTTTTTAGCTTTAGATTGCATTTGAAAATTCTATTGACCAATCTTGTTTCTATTAATTTCAAACCATATCTTTTTTAAGCTTCAGATTGCATTCGAATTTCTTCAAGTCTTCAGTAATTTTTGAACCAAATCCCTTTAATACTTTGATCAAATTTCTATCAAAATTTAATCAAGTCTTCTTCGAATTTTAATCAAGTTATCACTGATTTTCATCATGAATAAATCTGGACCATATGATCTTCTGATTTCGACCAACTCTGGACTTTATGATTTGATCTGCAACAATTATGTGATCCTCTGATCTCGGCAAACACTAGACCATATGATCTGTTCTTCTGATCTCGGCCAATCACTAGACCATATGATCTAATCTTCTGACCTCGGCCAACACTGGGCCATATGATCGTTTCTTCTGATCTCGATCTCGATCAAGTCTGGATTAAATCTAGACAATCATTTCTTCTAATCTGGACTGAGTTTTATGTTTTGGACCATGCTATCTTCTGGTATGAACCAAGTCTGGACCAAGTCATAGTTATCTTCTACTCTCGATCAAGTCTGGATTAAGTCTGGACTGATTCATATATTCACGACCAAGCTATCTTCTAGTCAGAATTAATTCTGGACCAAGTCTGTCTTATGATTCCTTCTGGTCTGGACCAAATCTCCCTCTGACATGCTTCCTTCTGGTCTAGACCAGGTCTCCTTCTAATATCTGCTTCCTTCTGATCTGGGCCAAGAAAGATATCCTCTGATGATGTTATTTGACCTTTGATGACATCCTATAGTGTCTTCTGGATGCATTATCTGGCCTAACCTTCTGGCGACATTTCTATTTTCTTGTTGCTTCCTCTGGATGTATCTTCTGATGGTGTCATCCTCTGATTTTGCACAGCTTTTGATTTTTTCTTCTAAGTCAACATACTATTTACATAAAATACTTTTGTTAACATCAACACTAAGTATAGAACCAACTTGGTTCCAACACTACCAAGCAGAAGCAATGAAACTCTGGTGGAAGAAGAACTGGTAAATACAATGCTTATCAGAACCAAAACCATAGGAGGAACAGGAAATACCAAAACAGACAAAAACCACACATATCAACAAAACTGGAACTACCAGAGGAATCAGAATTATCATCAATTCCAGAACAATCAAAGGAACCTGATATATCAGCAGAAAGAGAAGTGTTGGTATCTGGAGAGTTCTTCAAACACTCCATAAAAATTCATCAAGACTACAAACCAGGAAGGGAATTCAAATTCCTTCTTCCAAACCATCTAATCACAAAACATACAGATTCCGAATCTGAAAATCAGAAACAAGAGGATTTTCAGAGGAAAACTGAAACTGTTGATATAGAGGTTACATCTTGCTGTAAATACTATTATTGTTCGATATTTACGTTTACTTAGATAACAAGAAGCTTTATTTAAAAAAAAAACAAAGCTAGATAAGCATTTTTGCAGGTTCTTAAACTGTCAAAGGAACCAAATGATTCACGTGATGTGAACACTTCAGCAGAAACAACATTCCAGTGGTTTCAAAAACAAGCATAAACCATCAGAAGCAGAAGTGATGTTCTGGTTCTATTAACTTCACTTTGAAATTATCTGATTTGTATTATGACAAATAGTTTGACCTTGAAAAGTCAAAGCAAGATGAAGATAGTACAGGTTTACCAGAACCAAAGGAAGCTGATGCAGACAAACCAAGAGAGCTTGAAAAGATGGAAGATGAAAGCAAAACAGAAGAATTTGACAAATCTTCAAAGGATGAATCTAAAGATAATTCAGAAGGAAGAAATGGATGGAAGTACAAATCTTCACATGCCGAAATGCTAATCATTGGGAGTGCAAGTGATCCCTTAAGGATCAGATCATCACTTAAAGAAATTAGTTTGTTTGGCTTACTCTCATCTATTGAGCTTAATTTTGTTGATGAAGCACTAAGGGAAGATGGATGGATTCTTACCATGCAAGAGAAGTTAAATGAATTTGAAAGGAATGATGTTTGGGAGATTGCAGGTCAGAATTTTGCTCCAGTGGCTACAGTTAGCAAGAAGATATTGACTACACTAAGACTTTTGCTCCAGTGGTCAGAATTTTCTAAATTGATGCAGCAGGAATTTCAAATGAGCATGATAGGAGAACTTAAGTTCTTCCTAGGAATACAAATTCAGCAAAGTCAAAAAGGTATATACATTCATCAATCAAAATATACAAAAGAGCTTCTAAAGAAGTTTAAGATGAGTGACTGCAAACCTATGGCTACTCCAATGCACCCTAACAACTCACTTGAAAAGAATGACTCAGGACAAAAAGTTGATCAAAAATCCTACAGAGGAATGATAGGATCTCTACTCTATCTCATTGCTTCAAAACCTGGAATCATGTTTAGTGTATGCGTATGTGCTAGATTTCAGTCTGACCCTATTGAATCCCATTTAACTGCCGTTAAGAGAATCCTTAGATACCTAAAAGGCACTACCAACCTCACCTTGTTCTACAAGAAAAATTCCTACAAATAAACTGAGTGGATATTATGACTCTGATTATGCTGTAGATAAACTCGAAAGAAAGAGTACAAGTGGAAACTACACATTCTTAGGAGAAAATTTAATATCCTGGACAAGCAAGAGACAAAGCACCATTGCCATATCAACAACAAAAGCTGAATACATTTCAGCAGCTGGATGCAGCTTCCAACTCATTTGGATGAAACATCAACTCGAAGACTACAAAATCATGGAAACAAACATCCCTTTATACTGTAACAACACTTAAGCCATTAACCTAACCAAAAACCCTATCATACATTCTAGAGCCAAACACATAGAGATCCAACACCACTTCATCAGAGATTAGGTACAAAAAGGGGTACTTAACATTCAATTTGTAGACACTGACCATCAATGGCCTAAAATATTCACCAAACCATTACCTGAAGATAGGTTTGACTTCATCAAGAAAAACCTAAATCTTACCTTCATCCCTGACTAGTTGCTTAGTAAGGTTGTAGTTTATTTTAATTTATTACTATATGTATTCTCGTGTACTTTTATAAAAAAAAATTAGGCAACATTCCTTTATGTCTGATGAAAAAGGGGGAGAAAATGTAGTATTTAATAAAATATCTGGGAAAAGATGATGTATTTGAAAGGGGGAGAAGATGATAACGTCATTAGAAGCAGAAATCAGAGGATGACGTCACCAGAAGATAAAAACGCATCCAGAGGATACATTCAGAGGATACTAGAGGTGTCACTAGAGGGTACTAGAAGATACCTCCAGAAAATACCAAAGGATATCATCAGAGGAACCTGTTAGAGGATATCATAAGAGGATCTCATTAGAGACGAAAATGCTCAAAACCGAATCTGAGAAAAATGCTCAAAATAGAATTGGAGTAAGACTCAAGAAACATAATCTAGCTAAAAGTATGCTCAAAACATAATATGAGCAAAATGCTCAAAACAGAATCGGAGCAAAAGACTCCAAAAATAGAATTTGAGCAAAATACTCCAGAAAATTCTCAAAATAGAATTTATCAAAATACACTCCAGAAGTAAAGCATCAGATCAAAGTGAAGCCCTAATTTCAACTATAAATAGAGGCTTAATGCTGAAGAATAAAGCATCGAAAAATAGAAGAACTCAAGCAAAAATTATAAGTGTTCTTTTCTAAGTGAAAAATAGAAGAACTCTAAGCAAAAATTCTTAGAGAGTTCAAAGGAGAGAAACACTTGCTTAAAAGATAAATAATTTCTAAGTGTTCTTTTCTTAGAGTGTGAAGCTGATTGTCATCATAAATTATTCAGAAGCAAACTCTCTAGTTCACTTTAAGATTATCGTGAGTATCAACTTTCCAGAAGTAGTTACTCAGTTCTAATTTTGATCCCTTATATAAAATCCTAAAGTGTTGAAGTTTCTTCTAAAATCTGGGGTTGTCAGGTTGTTAGAAAAAGTCTTGTTTGTAGGTTTAAGGTTGTGAAGGTTCTCAAAAGTTTGGGGTTGTCACACTGTTTGAGAAGATTTGGCTGGTATAGTCAAGGTGTTGTTGTTCCTCAATTGTCTGGGGTTTGTCACACTGTTTGAGAAGACTTGGCTAGTATAATCAAGGTGTTGTTGTTCCTCAAAAGTCTGGGGTTGTCAGATTGTTTGGGAAGACTGGCTTGAAGGGTAAGTGGTGTTGTAATTCAAAGGAGTTTGAATTAGTGAAAAAGGCCTTCTGAAGGAAAGGACTGGACGTAGCCTAGTTAACGGTGAACCAAGATAAATTGTTGTGTTCTTATGTTGTGCTTATCCGCTGCTAAATCTGATTATTTATTCATCAAATAATTTGTAACAATTCAACATAACAGCAAAAGAATTCAAGTTTTGCAAACACAATTCACAATTAAATATAGTCGCAGTTGGAAAGCTGCAAATTGAATAATACAATGAACTTTTTATTAGTAAGGTTCTCTAAATTATTGTTAGCTTATTTCGAACTTGCAGTTGATACCTTGTAGAGCATATGTATTTCTGTATTTTGGTAGCATCCTCCTCTTCCAATTGAAGGACTTTGGAAGAGTAATTTTTATGTTTCCTATTTCATTAATATTATCATTTCCTCCTAGTGATAATTCAGACGACTTCTAGATTTACAAAGAGCGAAAAAGTAAGGTTTTCGTCTATTGTGATACATAGGCCTCTTGTCTTTCATAGGTCTAGTATTTCGGTAATCTGCCTTTTCAACATGATTATCCTCATCGTAAATCGTACTCTTATTCACTGAGGCAGGAAAGTCACAGATCTCTTGCATGCCCATCTGCTTCTTGATTTGTGGTCTGAGTCCCATTTCAAATTTCATGCTCTTAGACTTTTCTCCTGCCTCTCGATCATAGAGTGGATATTACCTGGATAACTCCTTAAACATAGCGGCGTACTCTGCCACTGACATGTTCCCTTGTTCAAATTTGACAATCCATTTCCTTCATATTGCAGATGTCCTTAGGCAAATACTTGACTAGGAACATGTCTCTAAATACAACCCAAATAAATGTAGTCCCTGTAATATCTAGACGTTGTAGAGCATTATCCCACCAATGTTCAACTTCTTTTGTCTGCATAAAGGTTCCCAAATGCCTTTTTGATCTTCAGGACCTGCCAATCCTCTGAAAATTTTCTCAATCTCATGCAATCACTTCTAAACTCCATATGGGTTACAGTGTGATCCGCTGTTGCACACAAGTCAAATAAAAGTAATAAAAATGTAGTGTAGGACAAGAACTTGATTCGTCTTGCACGGACTTCTAACTTATATTAACTAAATTTAGAATTAATGAAATTTTAAAGGGGTTTCAAATTTAAGTTCGGAAAAATTAAGAAGACGGGTTACAACCAAGTTGGAACGATTAATCCATCGATTCCAGAGTTTCAGACATATCACATATTCTGACAACAGATTCAATTTCTAAATTGTTACTGTATACCTATTTAACTATAGAATTGATCAAACAATCGTAATCAACCCTATGTGAATTCTGTTTCTTCGATTGGATTAAACATTAAAGTAATCGATGTATTATAGTTAACGATCAAGAGTCGAAAAACTACAATTTATTTAATTTAGAAATGGAATTATGTCAAACTAATTTATTTAATTATATCAATATAATCATATAAAAAGAAATAGAATCATCAGTTTGAAATTAACATTATAAAATAAACTTCAAGGTCTTGATGAAATTCTGAAATAGTTGATTAATCTGAGAAATTAGTCTTCCTTCGAAAATGTTCTATTTATCTGAAAAATATGAACATGTCTGAAAAACTGAACTCCACTCTTACTAAAAATAATTGAACTATATAGTACTTGAATTTGGGCTCTAAAAGCTTTAGTGCGAAAAGCAAGTGGCCCGATACTAAATATTACTACAAAAAAAAAACTGAGGTCATGTAATTAGTTGTTTATACCAAGTTGAGTTCCGAATTGGACTTTTGCGCTAGCACCAATGTTATAACTCTATTTTTGAGTTTTTCAACACCTACTTGCATGTGTCGATTGGATATCCAAAGCTCAAGTTATGGCCTACAAAGATAGCAATGGTTAATATGCAAATAATAACATTAAAACTAAATTACGACCCAAAGTTTAGAAACATGCTAAAAAACTAATCTAGTTATAAAGAGCTTTCAAAATGTCACAATACAAAGCTAGAAACATGTGCACAAATGCATTGATCATGGTGACCTTCAAACGATGGAGGGTTGGCCTTCTGCAATTGATTTATCAGCTTGAACTCATTCATTTGCACATTTCCTTGACCACTAGTGTAAGTAGTAGCTTGAACAACAACTTGAGCAACAACCTATGCAGCCTGAGTAGTAGCTTGAGAAAAGGCTTGTGCAGTAGCTTGGGATTCAGCTAAAGCTTGGAGAGCTTGCATTGTTATTTTTTCCATGAACTCTAGAGCTTTAGCAATTACAGTGTTATTCCTTCAACTAGCCATCACTGCCTACATCAACCAGATAGGCTAATCGAATATAGTGAGACACTTAGGGAAAAGGGGACCTAACTTAGTTCTACACCACCACCAACACATAACACATTTATGGTTTGAATGGAAAGACCGGTCCTGATACCACTAACGTGACACCATAAACCCTAACATAATATTTTTTGAATTTTATCATCTAGTAGTGAACTTTGAAAAACATTTACAAGGTAGAACGCATCACGTCGTCACTTAACACATCATGTTAATTCTTAAAAGAATCCATCAAATTTAACAACCCAAGGTCTTAATATTAGATAACAAAATTCTTTTGAAATAAACGTAAATAGGTTTAGTAGAACGAAAGTACAAATCGTCCCAATCCGATGCCACTATCAAAGTGGGAATTATTAAAATAAAAGGTGCTCAACAACGACGTCAATATAAAATATATAAGAAAAATCTTCAAAATCAAATGATGTTTGACACTTCGAGAGTACTAGTGATCACCTGCAACTGGAGCTCATTGCGTGCATTGCAAACTCCAAACACAAACAACAAGGGGTGAGTTTCAAAATCATGTAATAGTATAAGAACACACAGTTAATCAAAATGACACATTATCACATCAGATCGTAGCATTAAATACCATCAAGAACATAATATCAGGGGTTAATTCAAATCAATCACAATTAAACAACCACCAACATGCAATGTTTATACTTTATACTTCATCATTTGGTATCATTCTACTTTGAAGTACTTGGTTATGAGGCTTGATACTATGCCAGTATAAGGGTGGACGGACAATTCATGAAAGTCCAAGTCCTCATGGATCCCATCAACTCAACCCGAGACACATACGCGACTGTCGGGGTACTCTTGTGTTGCACGGTGGCTCTTGGCCTTAGGGAATAACCCACTAATCTAATTAGGAATTCCCCACCAGAAATACCCCCAAGGTTTATCATGTTGGAACCAAGTTGGTTCTAAATACTTAGGATTTTGATATTTACAAAAGCACTTTATGTAATCTTATTTTGAACCTGAATTATTACATTAAATGCCACCAGAAGATGAGTTACCAGAGAATAAAAACAGACCAGAGGATACAACTCCAAAATGCTCCAGAAAATACATCCAGAAGGTCCAAAGGATATATCCTGGAATTACCAGAAGATACTCCAAGATGTCAAAACATCACCAGAAGATATCTTTGCTGGCCCAAATCAGAAGGAAGCAATGTCAGAAGAAGACCTGGACCATACCAGAGGAAAGCCTGCCAGAGGGAGAGTTATTCCAGACCAAAAGGAATCAAATGTCAGATTTATTCTAGAAGTTATTCAGACCAGAAGATGGCCTGGCAGTGAAATGGTAAACAGTCCAAACTTGTTCCAGACTTAATCAGAGGATGAATTGATGGGTCTAGAAAAAGATAATTAACCCAGATCTGACCCAGACCAGAAGATAGCATGGTTTAGGGTATGAAACTAAGTCCAGACCAGAAGAAATAATTTCTAGAATTGATCCAGACCTGATCCAAAATCAAAGGTAAAATGTCCAGACTGAAATATTATTTGTCCAGATTTAATTTCAGTTTAATCCATACCAAATCCAGAATTGGTCCAGATCAGAGGGAAGATTTCCAGATCAATGGTTCAGTTTTAATTATTTGGCCCAGTGTTGGCCGAAATCAGAAGGTTAGAATGTGTGGTCCAACAATGGCCGAGATCAGAGGATCACAACAGATCAGTTTGCTAGACCTGGATGGCCGAGATCAGAGGATCAGAAGGTTAGGAAGTATGGTCCAGGGATGGCTGAAATCAGAGGATCACAGCATATCAATTAGTATGGTCCAGATGTGGACTAGCGCAGAAGATCAAATGGTCCAGATTTAATCATGAGGATTAACGGTGGAGATTTTAATTGATTTTGATCAAAGTATTAAAAAGATTTGTTACAAAAATAAAGTGAAGTATTGTGGAACACAGGAGCTGTGGCGGGAAGGAACTAAAAGACTTGATTGGCCAGTTATTTTGAAAGAAAATTTGAAGCTTAATAAAAGATATGTTTTTTATTTATATGATGCCCAATTGGTCAAGTTATTTTTGCAAGACAATCCAGCAAGATTCAGCTCGAAATTAAGCTATGGAATAGGCCCTAATCTGCATGTATAAAAGGAGGCTCAAGGCAGAATCCTCAGCATCGAAAATCACAAAAGAGTCATACACTTCCAAAGCAAACACTCAAGTTTTCAGTGAGGTCAATTGTGAGTTCCAGCTTTAAAGAAGCAAGCACTCGTGTTATTTTCTTTCCACTGTGGCAAATCTAAGTTGTTGAAGTAGAGTCTACAATATGAGGGAGTCAGTAGGGGTAGCAGATTACTTGGTAATTAGATTCAAAGTGTTGTAATTCCTTCTACAATCTGGGATTGTCATATTGGCAGGAGAAAACAGGTGTTGTATTCCTCAAGAGTCTAGGATTGTTAGACTGTTTGAGAAGACTGACTTGGAGGGTCAGTATAACGGTTGTAATTCAAGGTTTGAATTAGTAAAATCCTTCAAGGTGAAGGGACTGGACGTAGCCTTGTTAATGGTGAACCAGTATAAAAATTCTGAGTTTTAATCATACATCAAGTTTTTAACAACTTAAAAATTCTGATATCTGAACTGAAGGTCTTGAAGAAAAGCTACACAACAGCAGATCATGTTAAGAAGATTCTAAGAAGCTTACCAAAAAGGTGGAGACTAATGGTTACTGTAGTTCAACAAGCCAAAGATCTGAACAACTTAAAACATGAAGATCCGATCAGCGCACTCAGGTCTCATGAAATAGAACTAGAAGCAGACGAACCAAAGAAGAAGAAGAATCTGGCTCTGAAGTCGAAACAGAAGAAAGCTGCAAGGGCAGCATCAGAATCAGAGGATAGTGACAGTGTGTAAGACCCTTAATTTTTAATTAAAATTATGGAATTAATTTTAATTGTATTTTTGGGGATATTTGTAAAATATTTAATATATGTATGTTTGAGTGAATATACATATATTAAAAATATTTATTTTGGAGGACGAATTAAAATTATTGGATTATTAATTAATTAATTTAATTACGAGTAATTAAATTAATTGGGCAATTAATTGAGGATTAGTGGCTAATTACAAGTAATTAAGTGCTGAAGAACCCAACCTTATTTTAATATTATTTTGGGGTGAGGTGGCGCCACAAAAACCTATAAATAGGAGTGAGCATGATGGTGAAATCAGAACACCATCCCTCCTTCCTCATTGCCCATACTGCATGTAATAGTAACCCATTTTTCCCTCCCATTCTGTCTCTGTTTTCTGCCTTCCCATTTCTAGTCACGATTATAAAAGAAGAAGAGAGGGAACTCTTCAAAGTACCATTACTGGAACATCCAAACACTGAAACACAAAACCCCAGTACAAAAGTTATTTCCCATACCATTACGAAGTTAAAGAACCCAGTTTCGCAGCAGCAAACGCCAGTCGCAGTTTCACCGTTTTGACTAATACACTTTAGCAGAAGCAGAACACGCTACAAGGGTAAGGGCACCTTCCAACTTTCTAGTTGCATTAGTGCTGTAAATGCATATTATTTCATTTCTTTTCTGAAAGAAAAACTGTTTTTGAAATGACATCTTGAAAAATGAAGAAAATGCATTTCTGTTGATATGTGATGATTCTGTGATGGTTGCTGTTGGTTGAATGCATTAATGCTGTTTTACTTGTGTGAGAAAACACAAGATGTTTTGCATGTTATTTTAAAGATGGTTAAAATACATGTTCATAAAACTGTTTTGGAAAATAGTTTTTAAAATGCAAAAATGCATTCTGTTGGTGTTTTGCTGCTGTGTGATGATTTCTGTTTTGGTTGAAAACATTAGTCATGTTCCGATGTTTTTGAAAGCTGAAATGCTCTGCATGTTATTCTGATATTTGAGAAAGCTTAAATGCTTTGCATGTCGTTCTGATGTTTGAAAAACTAAAAAGCCTACATGTTGTTCTAATGTTTGAAAAGCTGAAATGCTTACATGTCATTCTGACGTTTGAGAAAACGGAATGCTTGCATGTTATTCTGAGGTGTTGTGAAAGCTGAAATGCTGTTTAATGTTCTGATGGCTTGAAAGTCTGGATGATTCTGATGATTGATCATTCTGTTTCTGTTTTTGGATGATTTGGTGTTAATGATTTTGATTCTGTTCCTGTGCAAATGATTCTGGTGATGTTGATATTTTAAAAAGAAAAGGGATTTTTAATGAGGAAAGTATTGTCTGGAAAAAGTGCTGAATCTGTTTTGTTGTTGGTTGTTTATTTTTAAAAGAAAACAGTTTGAAAAGGGTTGAAATCTCAGGAAAATTTCACTGGTTTTCGAAGGTGTATTCGACTACAACATGTGTGTATTCGAATACAACCTGTCAAGTTCTGTTTTTCTCAAGTTTTCAAAACTTGTATTCGACTACAAGCCCTGGTAGTTGAATACAGAAGATGGATTTTTGCTTCTGCATTCGCATCTGTATTCGACTACGACCAGGTCGTATTCGAATACAGAAGTGCAATTTTAACACTGTATTTGCATCTGTATTCGACTACAGGCATGCTGTATTCGAATACAGAATGTAAATTTTCACTAGTTTCAGTTTTTGTATTCGAATACAGAGGGTCTGTATTCGAATACATATTCGTGTTTTTCCAGAAGCACTGTTTTTTTAGCTTCTGTATTCGAATACAAGGAAGCTGTATTCGAATACAGATTCGTGTTTTCCAGAAAATCAAGTTTTAAACACTGTGATATGCATTTTAAAGTGTTGGGAAACCTTGAGAAGGGTTAAAGTGGCTTAAAGGGAATTCTTGAAAATATTTTGAAGAGGAAAGGATGAAATATTGAAAACCTTTAAGGATCTGAAAGAAAATATTGAATTTTTCAAGGTTTTGTCTTCTGTATTCGACTACAGGCATGCTGTATTCGAATACAGAATGTTAAAATTGCAGTTTCATGCTTATGTATTCGAATACAAGGAGTCTGTATTCGAATACATATTCGAGTTTCCCGAAATTTCAAGTTTTTAAGAATGTTTTGTAAACCCTGAGTGTTTGGGGAATGTTGGGATTGTTGTGGTGAATTAAAATGGAATTTTTGGTGATGTTTTGAAGTTGTAGTGATGAAGTTCTAGGAATTTACTGATGTAGTGAAAAATGAAGTTGTGTGCACTGAGACTGCCTCTGTATTCGAACACAAGAGGGCTGTATTCGAATACAGAGTGTAATTCTGCACTATTTTTGGCTTCTGTATTCGAATACAGAGAAGATGTATTCGAATACAGATTCGTAAAATTCCATAAATCCTCAGTTTTAAACTCTGTGATTGAATTTTTAAGAGTCTGGGAAAACATTTCAAAGTGTTAATGATTAATTGACTGTTTAATCATGATTGTGATGATGTTAATTCTGACTGTGCTGAAATATTTTAACCAAGATGAGAAGCATGAATTTTCTGATTTTGCATTCTGTTTCTAGAGAAGTGAAACACTGCATATTCATGCATTGCATAGTCAAGTAGTACCCGCAACGGGCCACAGAGTAATGCGCAACCACGTGCTGATCTGTTGAGCGATTGCACTAGTGTTGGACTGTTGAGCGTCTGCACTACGTACTGATCTGTTGAGCGATTGTACTTTGGTATATAAGTGTTGGACTGTTGAGCGTTTGCACTGGTACTAGACTGTTGAGCGTCTGTACCCTGAAATGCGCAGCCACGTGCTGATCTGTTGAGCGATTGCACGAGTGTTGGACTGTTGAGCGTCTGCACTAGGTACTGATCTGTTGAGCGATTGTACCTTGGTATATGTAAAACGTGCTGGTCTGTTGAGCGACTGCACGAGTGCTGGACTGTTGAGCGTCTGCACTGGTGCTGATTTGTTGAGCGATTGCACCTTGGTCTTGAGGGCCGTTAAAGTCAAACATAATGTGATGGTCTGTTGAGCGACTGCACTGAGAAGAAAGAGAAGAATCAGAATCAAGAGAGTTCTTCAAACACTCCAGTAAGATTCATCAAGACTACAAACCTGGAAGGGAATTCAAATGCCCTCATCCAAACCATGTAATCACAGAACATACAGATTAGGAATCTGAAAATCAGAAGCAAGAGGATTTTCAGAGTAAAAGTGAAACTGTTGACATAGAGGTTACATCCTGCTGTAAATACTATTATTATTTGATATTTATGTTTACTGTGATAACAAGAAGCTTGATCTTAACAAATCGAAGCTAGATAAGTATTCTGTAGATTTTCAAACTGTCAGAGGAACCAGGTGATTCACACGAATTGAACACCTCAACAGAAACAACATTCCAGTGGTTTCAAAAACAAGCAGAAACCACCAGAAGCAGAATTAATGGTTTGGCTGTATTGAGTTAAATTTTAAATTATTTGATTTGCATTATGTAATATGACAAACTGCTTGATCTTGACAAATTAAAGCAAGATAAAAATAGTGCAGGTTCCCAGAACCAAAGGGAGCAGAAGCAGAAGAAACAGAAGTACCTGGACAGGTAGAGGATACAAGCAAGTCAGCAACACATGACAAATCTTCAAAAGATAAATCTGATCAAGTCAAAAACAGCTAAGATAAGTCAGAAGAGAAATCTGGATATTTACCAGAATCTGAAGCTGTTACAGATTCACCAGAACCAGAAGCTGATTTATCAGAATCAGAAGCTGTTACAGATCATTCAGAACCAGAAGCTGATGCAAACCAACCAATGTTGATAAAGCTTTGGCATAGGAAGGTTGGATACTTGCAATGCAAGAAGAGCTTAATGAATTCCAAAGGAATGATGTTTCGGATCTGGTATCTAGACCAAACAAAAACATTATTGGAACCAAGTAGGTGTTCAGAAACAAATTCAATGAAAAAGGTGAAGTGGTATGGAACAAAGCCAGACTTGTAGCTCAAGGATACAGTCAACAGGAAGTATAGACTACACTGAGACTTTTGCTCCAGTGGCCAGGTTAGAAGCAATTAGAATTCGTTTATCATTTGATGCTAATCATGATATAATGTTGTATCAAATGGATGTTCAAAGTGCATTCTTAAATGGCTATATAAGTGAGGAAGTCTATGTCAAACAGCCCCCTGGATTTGAAAATTCTGATTTTCCAGACCATGTTTTTAAACTCAAAAAATCTTTATATGGTTTAAAACAAGCACCAAGGGCATGGTATGACAGACTTAGTAACTTTCTTCTTAAGAATGAATTTGATAGAGGCCAGATTGATAATACTCTATTTAGGAAATCCATTAAAAATGATATTTTAATTAATCAAGTTTATGTTGACGATATCATCTTTGGATCGACTAATGGCACTTGGTGCAAAGAGTTTTTTGACCTAATGCAGAAAGAGTTCCAAATGAGCATGATGGGAGAACTTAAGTTCTTCCTGGGAATTCAGATTCATCAAGGTAAATCAGGTATACTCATTCACCAATCTAAATACACTAAAAAACTTCTTAAAAAGTTCAAAATGAGTGAAAGTAAGCCTATGGCCACCCCCATGCACCCAACCTGCTCACTTGAGAAAGATGAAACCAGCCAAAAGGTAGACCAAAAAACATACCGAGGTATGATTGGATCCCTTCTTTATTTAACTGCTTCTAGACCTGACATCTTGTTTAGTGTTTGTGTTTGTGCCCGTTTTCAAGCTGACCCTAGGGAATCCCATTTAACTGCTGTCAAATGAATTTTGAGATACCTTAAAGGAACCACCAACCTTACTTTGTTATACAAGAAAACCCCCACCTACAAACTCACAGGTTTTTTTGATTCCGACTATGCTGGAGACAAGCTGGAAAGGAAAAGTACAAGTGGCAATTGCACTTTCTTAGGTGATAACTTGATCTCTTGGTCAAGCAAAAGACAAAGAACCATTGTCATGTCAACAGCTGAAGCTGAGTATATATCTGCAGCAGGATGCAGTTCACAGTTACTCTGGATGAAACATCAACTTGAAGATTACAACATCTTTGAAACCAAAATCCCTTTGTTCTGTGATAACATTTCAGCGATAAACCTAACCAAGAACCCTATCTTACACTCTAGAGCCAAACACATTGAAATAAAACACTATTTCATTAGGGACCATGTCCAAAAAGGGACTTTAAGCATCCAGTTTGTGGACACTAATCATCAATGGGCTGATATCTTCACCAAAGCATTACCAGAAGATAGGTTCGAGTTCATCAAGAAGCATCTCAGCATTACCTCCATATCTGACAAGCTCAAGTAGTCATCTTAGGAATTTTTAAATTTCTTGTAATTTTATTTTCTGTCTTTTATTTTCTGTTTTACTTTCTGTAATTTATAAAGAGAAAAACAAAAAATACAAAAATAGTAGGACCTCTTTTTGGCTGATGACAAAAAGGGGGAGAGAGAGAGAGAAAGGAGAAATAAGTAGAAAAGGAGAGATAAAATGAAAGGAGGAGCGAAAAAGAAAGAGAAGAAAAGAGAAGGAGTTGAAAAGGAGAAGAAATAGGGAGAGAGAAAAATAAAGAGAGAAAAGAAAGAAAAAGAAAGAGTAAGAAAAGAAGGAGTTGAAAAGGAGAGGCAATGTGAAGGGAGAAAAGAAAGAGAGAACAAAGAAGGAGTTGAAAATGAGAGTATCAGACTTAGGAGAAGAGATTGGTCTGAGGGGGAGTAATTCAGTCTTCGAGTTACAAGCTAGCAAAATAAGTTAAGGTTTTGTCATCATCAAAAAGGGGGAGATTGTTGGAACGAAGTTGGTTCTAAATACTTAGGATTTTGATGTTTACAAAAGCACTTAATGTAATCTTATTTTGAACCTGAATTATTACATTAAATGCCACCAGAAGATGAGATACCAGAGAATAAAAACAGACCAAAGGATACAACTCTAGAATGCTCTAGAAAATACATCCAGAAGGTCCAGAGGATATATCCTGGAATTACCAGAAGATACTCCAGGATGTCAAAACATCACCAGAAGATATCTTTGCTGGCCCAGATCAGAAGGAAGCAATGTTAGAAGAAGACCTGGACCATACCAGAGGAAAGCCTGCCAAAGGGAGAGTTGTTCCAGACCAAAAGGAATCAAATGTCAGATTTATTCCAAAAGTTATTCAGACCAGAAGATGGACTGGCAGTGAAATGATAAACAGTCCAGACTTAATCAGAGGATGATTTGATGGGTTCAGAACAAGAGAATTAACCCAGATCTGACCCAGACCAGAAGATATCATGATTTAGGGTATGAAACTAAATCCAGACCAGAAAAATGATTTCCAGAATTGATCCAGACCTGATCCAAAATCAAAGGTGAAATGTCCAGACTGAAATATTATTTGTCCAGATTTAATTTCAGTTTAATCCAAACCAAATCTAGAATTGGTCCAGATCAGAGGGAAGATTCCCAAATCAATCGTTCAGTTTTAATTATTTGGCTCAGTGTTGGCCGATATTAGAAGATCAGACCATGGCCCAGTGTTGGCCAAAATTAGAAGGTCAGAATGTGTGGTCCAGCAATGGCCGAGATTAGAGGATCACAGCAGATGAGTTTGCTAGACCAGGATGGCCGAGATCAGAAGATCAGAAGGTTAGGAAGTATTGTCCAGGGATGGCCGAAATCAGAGGATCACAACATATCAATTAGTATGGTCCAGATGTTGACTAGCGCAGAAGATCAAATGGTCCAGATTTAATCATGAGGATTAACGGTGGAGATTTTAATTGATTTTGATCAAAGTATTAAAAAGATTTGTTACAAAAATAAAGTGAAGTATTGTGGAACACATGAGCTGTGGCGGGAAGGAACTAAAAGACTTGATTGGCCAGTTATTTTGAAAAAAAATCTGAAGCTTAATAAAAGATATGTTTTTTACTTATATGAAGCCCAATTGGTCAAGTTATTTTTGCAAGAGAATCTAGCAAGATTCAGCTCGAAATTAAGCTATGGAAGAGGCCCTAATCTGCATGTATAAAAGGAGGCTCAAGGCAAAATACTCAGCATCGAAAATCACAAAAGAGTCATACACTTCCAAAGCAAACACTCAAGTTTTCAGCGAGGTCAATTGTGAGTTCCAGCTTTCAAGAAGCAAGCACTCGTGTTATTTTCTTTCCACTGTGTCAAATCTAAGTTGTTGAAGTAGAGTCTACAATCTGAGGGAGTCAGTAGGGGTAGCAGATTACTTGGCAATTAGATTCAAAGTGTTGTAATTCCTTCTACAATCTGGGATTGTCAGATTGGCAGGAGAAGACAGGTGCTGTATTCCTCAAGAGTCTAGGATTGTTAGACTGTTTGAGAAGACTGACTTGGAGGGTCAGTATAACGGTTGTAATTCAAGGTTTGAATTAGTGAAATCCTTCAAGGTGAAGGGACTGGACGTAGCCTTGTTAATGGTGAACCAGTATAAAAATTCTGAGTTTTAATCATACATCAAGTTTTGTTTTAAAAGTATAAAAACAGGAAAAGTATTCCAGTTAAGTCAAACACAATTCAAACCCCCTTCTCGTGTTTGCACCTTCATATCAGTCTAACCTTACAATTCGACCGTATCCTTAAATGATCATGCTCATTCATTTGTACTTTCCTGGAGTCATTGGGCTTGTCAGTCCCTCCCTATATGATGACAAAATAATATTTTCTTCAAAAACCCCCCAACACCTAGCTCATGCTGATTCGATGATCACAACTCCACAAATCTCAGTATGAATTCACACTATTCATAAGAATTTACGTCTATGTACATATCAGTTAATCTCAATCAAGTTCAACATTCCATGAACACCAATCGTAATGAATAATAAAGTTCTACCAACCATGTAGTAAGAAATCAAACTAGTAGTACATTTACCTAAAGTCATAATTTCATTCAAGTAAACAAGAGTACTCAAATACACATCATGCATACAATAACAATTAGCATAGGATTTCATAAAAAGCAAATATCATGCAATCTTGACATAAATTAATTGACATTAATTCTGTAGGTTTCTAAATCATGTTTAAGTCCTCACTGTTATCATTCATATGTTATGAATTAATTATTATTATTGGATATGACTCGACAGTACGTGGTTAGCCCTAAATGAATCTCTGAGATATACAGCATTCCTGTTCATCCCACGTTATTTTTATGATAAGAAATTCATTTTATAAATAATTGATATTCATACATAATATAAATTAAACTTAAAAAAATATTTATTATTTAAATTTTAATCATGATTATGAAAAATATAATAAAATAGGAAAAGACGATAAAACAAATTATCGGAACAACAAAACTTAAATAACAATGGCATATACGATAGGTGTTTGACAATAATTTAAGAATGATGAGAATCTATCATAACATGTCTTATAAAAGGTCCAATAAAGAAGGTAATATATGATGATTTTTAATTTGATAACAGTAGCCAACAAAATCTTAACCGAGAGACAACAATAATATTAATAAGACAGAAACACTGTGCGAAACACTAATGTACAAAACCAACGTGTAAGGCTGGTACTATGTGTTGGGTTGTTACTAGGTGATTTAGTTTTATAATTTTTATAAAGAAAGGAGCCTCGTCGTAGCAATATTTTTAGGTGATTTAGTTTTTATTATTATCTTTTTGTTTTATTTTTAATTTTATTTCATCCCAATGGAATTTTTAATTTTATTTCATCCCAATGGAATTATTAAAAAAAAATATATACTATATAATAATTGTCATAATTTCCGTTTTAAATTTTGGACGGAAAGAAAGAAATTGATCGTAACATTGAAATAAATTGAATGCATTGTGTCGTAAGTTTGGGGCGGAGTAGGAGACTTTAGTATACACAAACATTTGGTCGCGAGTTCCTTTTGAGACAAAAGTTTTGTTGGAACAAATGTGTGAATTTAAAAATTGTTGAAGTCCCAAATTGGAAAACTCTCATTTTGAATAGTTTTAATCACTATATAAATATTCTCAAAATTTTGTTGAAGTCCCACATTGGTTAGAAAACATATGTGGATTTGCTTCCATCACTATATAAAGGGTGTTAACTTATTGTGAAAAGCACACCAAAGTTGGATGCATTTCCCAACTTTTTCTTTTCTTCCTCTTATATTCTGCTCGATTGTTATCGAGCCACTTCTCCCCTTTCTTTCTGTTTCTTTGATATTTTAGAGCGGTACTGTACCCTAGTCCCTTTGATGTTTAGAGCGGTTGTTATACCATAGTCCCTTCGATATTTTTAAGCGGTTGTTATATCGCAGTCCCTTCGATATTTTAGAGCGGTACTGTACCGTAGTTCCTTCGATATCTTAGAGCGGTTGTTATGTCGTAGTTCTGTCGAGTTTTGAGTGGTCCCAATGCCACTATCCTTTTAGAGTGGTTTTATACCATAGTTCCGTCGATTTTTGAGTGGTCATAACACCACTATCCTTTTAAAGTCGTTTTTATGTCGCAGTCTTTTAGAGTAATTTTTATGCCGCAAATTACAAGGCTTTATGAGTGGTCATAGTACCATATTGCGAGGTTTTAACCGCCTTATTGAGAGTGACTTTAACCGTCATATTGAGAGTGACTTCAATAGCCATATTGAGGGTGTAATTTTAGAAAGGTTTTTTATGGTGTCGTGGAACTCCGATACAGTGAATCTGGGCTGTTTTATCCTGGGGACGTCGTGGTTGATAGTCTGTCTTTCACAATTTGGGCAGTGCCACGAAACGTCTTAAAGAGAGCGACCTAGTCCGCAACCATGTTTCCTTCTGGTGTGGACCAAGTCTCCTTCTGGACTATGCTTCCTTCTGATCTGGGCCATAAATAATATCCTCTGATAATGTCATTGTTTCTTCCCTCTGGTGATATCCACTAATGTTTGTCTTTGATGAAATCCTCTGATTCTTGCTTCTGATGGGATCCTCTAGTTATATCCTCTGGAGGTATCTTCTGGTATCCTCTAGAGGTATCTTCTGGTATCCTCTAGTGACATCCTCTGGATGTATCCTCTGATGACATCTTCTGGTATCCTCTGGTGATATCTTCTGGCCGTTTCCTCTAGAGGTATCTTCTGGTGCTATCGTTTGGTGACATCCTCGGGTGACGTCATCCTCTGATTTATGCTTTTGGTGATGTCATCTTCTGGTGACGTCATCCTCTGATTTCTGCTTCTGGGGATGTCATCTTTGTTGACATCCTCTGGTTTTTGCTTTGATGACATCCTCTGATTTTTCATTATTCTTCTAAGTGAAAATGTGATTTTCATAAAATACTTTTGTTAACATAACAACTTTAATTGAAAGAACCAACTTGGTTCCAACAAAGGCTTCTGATGGGATCAGCTCCTGAAGAGGTGAACTGGGAGTCGTTCAAAAAGAAGTTTTTAGAAAAATACTTCCCAGAAGGAGACTTGGTCCAGACCAGAAGGAAACATTGTCCAGAAGAAGACTTGGTAAGACCAAAAGGTAATCTTGTCTAGAAGGAGACATCGTCAGACCAGAAGGAAACAGAGTTCAGAAGATAACTCAGTTCAGAACAGAAGACATGTTCCGGACTTGATCCAGAACAGAAGACATGTTCTAGACTTGGTCCAGAACAGAAGACTTGGTCTAGACTTGGTCCAGACCAAAAGATAGCATGGTCCAAAACAAATCACATGGTTCAGATCAAGAGATCGCTGGTCCAGATCAGAATATCACATAGTCTAGATCAGAAGGTTACACTATCTAGATCAGGAAACAAAATTGTACACATCCGATCACATGGTATAGACTTGGTCCAAATTAGTCGATCATATGGTCCAGATTTAAATCATAATCAAGTGAAGACTTAATAAAAATTCGGAGAAGACTAGATTGATTTTTGATAGAAATCTGATCAAAGTATTGAGAGATTTGATTCAAAAATCACTGAAGACATGAAGAAAATTCGAATGAAATCTGAAGCAAGAAGATACGGTTCAAATTTAAAGTAAAACAAGATTAGCCAACAGAATTTTCGAAGGAAATATGAGCAAGATTTATCTCGAATTTAAGTTTGGACGAAGCCCTAATTGCAACCATAAAAGGAGGCTTCAGGCCGCAGCAATTTGTATCTCAAAGTAGAAGAACTCAAGTATAAAATCCAAATGCATCTTAGAGTTCAAAGAGATCGAAAAACACAAGAACTCAAGCTTCAATTCAAAGTTATCCGAGAGTTCAAAAGAGAGAAACACAAGTGTGCAAGAGCAATATTTTCTAACTGTTTTCAAGAGAGAAATTCAGTATAGCAATCAACTTTCCAAAAGCAACATTGTAGAGTTCCAAACCCTTGTAATCTAACCCGATAGTGGTGTAGATTCCTTCTTCAATCTGGGGTTGTCAGATTGGTAGGAGAAGAGTTGACTTGTAGGGTCAAAGTGTTGTTATCGTTCCTCAAAAGTCTGGGTTGTCAGACTGTTTGAGAAGACATGGCTTATAGGGTTAAGGTGTTGTTATTCCTCAAAAGTCTGGGGTTGTCAGGCTGTTTGAGAAGATTGGCTTAGAAGGTCAAGTGCTGTAATTCAATGGTTTTGAATTAGTGGTGAACTAGGATAAATATCTTTGTTCTTATGTTGTTATTATCCGTTGCTTAATCTGATTATTTATACATCAAGTAACTCACATCAATATTAATCAAAACAGTTACACCATGAAGAGTTAAGAGTACTCATGAAGAGTTACACCACTGTTGACCACGTGAAGAAAATTCTTAGAAGCCTCCCAACCAAGTAGAGACCAAAGATCACTGCCATACAGGAAGCTAAGGACCTGAGCACTCTGAAGCTGGAAGAATTAATCAGCTTCCTCAAGTCACATGAAATTGAGCTGGAAGAAGATGAGCCCAAGAAGAAGAACAGGACCCTATCGTTGAAATCTAAACAGAAGAAAGCTTTAAAAGTAGGAGCAGAATTAGAAAACAGTGACTCTAACGACCAGAATTAGAAACCAGAAGAAGAACAAATTGCCTTCGTAACTAGGAAGGTTCTGAAGATATGGCAGAATAGAAAGAAGAAGTTTCCGTAGAGTTATTCGAAGTAGTCCAATAGAGGAAATGATGATCATGACAAGAAGAGCATCATCTGATATGAATGCAATGTGTTGGAACCAAGTTGGTTCTAAGTACTTAGGATTTTGATGTTTACAAAAGCACTCCATGTAATGTTATTTTGTACCTTGAATTACTATATTAAATGCCACTGAAAGATGAATTATCAGAGGTAGAAGCTGATGTCTCCAGAGGCAGGGAATCAGTAATTAGAAGATAAAATCAGACCAGAGGATACACCTCCATAAGTCACCAGATAATGCATCCATAAGGTACCAGAGGATGCATCTTGAAAGCACCAGAGGATACTCCTGGATGTCAAAATAACATAAGAGGATATATTTCCTGGCCTAGATCATAAGGAAGCAGAGTCCAGAAGGAGACCTGGACCAGACCAGAAGGAAGCCTGCCAAAGGGAGACTTGTTCCAGACCAGAAGGATTCATAAGTCAGACTTGGTCCAAAAGTTATTCTGACCAGAAGATAGCTTGGCAGTGAAAGACTTGATCCAGACTTAACAAGAGCTTCAATTAATTGATCCAGAATAAGTGACATGGTCCAGACTTGGCCCAGACCAGAAGATGGCATGGTTCAAAGTATGAAATTAAGTCTAGACCAGAAGAAATGATTTCCAGATTTAATCTAGACCTGATCTAGATCAAGAGGTAAATGTCCAAAAATAAATATTCTTTGTCCAGAGTTAATTTCAGTTCAATCTAGGCCCAATCCAGAATTGGTCCAGATCAGAGGGAAGATATTCTGATCAATGGTCCAAATTTAAGCATCATGGTCCAGTGTTGGCCGAAATCAGAAGATCAGACCATATGGCCCAATGGTGGCCGAAATCAGAAGATCAGAACGTGTGGTCTAGTGTTGGCCGAGATCAGAGGATCACAGCAGATCAGTTTGCAAGTCCAGCGTGGTAGAAATCAAAAGATCAAATGGTCTATAATTAATCATGAAGCTATTGACGAGAAGAAAGATTTGTTCCAGAATTAATTAAAGACAGGATTGGCCTAAGTTATTTTCGAAAGCAAATCTGAAGCTAAAAAGATATGTTTTTCATTTAAATGAAACCCGATTGGTCAAGATATTTTTGCAAGAGAATCAAACAAGATACAGCTCGAATTTAAGCATGGAAGAGACCCTAATCTGCATCTATAAAAGGAGGCTCAAGGCAGAATACTTAGCATCGAAAAATCACAAAAGAGTCATACACTTCCAAAAGCAAACACTCGAGTTTCAGTGAGGTTAATTGTGAGTTCCACTTTTCCAGAAGCAAGCACTCGTGTTTTTCTTTCCCTTGTGTTAGATCTAACTTATTGAAGTAGAGTCTTCAATCTGAGGGAGTCAGAAGGGGTAGCAGATTACTTAGCAATTAGAATCAAGGCGTTGTAATTCCTTCTACAATCTGGGGTTGTCAGTTTGGTAGGAGAAGACTTGACTTGAGAAGTCAAGGTGGTGTATTCCTCAAAAGTCTAGGATTGTTAGATTGTTTGAGAAGACTGACTTGGAGGGTCAGTGGTATTGTTGTAATTCAAGGTTTTGAATTAGTGAAATCCTTCGAAGTGAAGGGTTTGGACGTAGCCTCGTTAATGGTGAACCAGTATAAAATTTTGTGTTTTATTTTTACTTTATATATGCTACTAACCCTGTTTGATTTATACATCAGGTTTTGTTATAAAACTTCAAAAACAGAAAAACCCTTTCTCGTGTTTGCACCTTCACAATGAACCTGGGCACATCAAATCAATATGCACGAATCTAGGGAAAGCAAAGCACCAGAAGAAAGACTTCAGACCCAAGAAGAAAAATCTGATGGCAACATGGGATGATTATGATGAATCTTCTGATGATGAAGAAGCTGAATTAGAAATGATGGCCCACATCAATTCTGCCTCTGGATCCAACATAAAATCTGACTTTGGAAGTGAGTTAGAAGAAGCAGAATTGGCTCTGATGGCTCGCACTCATTCTGCCTCCGGATTCAACTCTGGAAGTAAATCAGAAGAAGCAGAATTGGCTTTGATCGCTCACATTCATTATGCCTTTAGATTCAACTTTTAAAGTGAATCAGAAGAAGCCAAATTGGCTCTGATGACACAGATTCATTCTCCCTCTAGATCCGACACATATGCTGACTTTGGAAGAAAATAAGCAGAATTTGCTCACACTCATTTTGCCTCTGGATTCGACCCAGATGCTGACTCTAGAAGAGAATCAGAAGATGAAGAAGCAGAATTGGCTTTGATGGCTCACTCCAATACTGCCTTTGGAAGTGAATCATTAGAAGAAGAAAAAAAAGTATTTTCTGAATTCACTCGATTTGATTTAATTACTGCAATGAATGATATTTTAAATGTCAATAACAAACTGAAAACACTTAGGGAAGAAAAAAAATTCTAACAGAAGAAATCGGTGTCTTAAAGAATCAAAATGTAGAATGTAAAACAGGAAAATGCAACTCTTAAAATTGATATTTCTATGCTTAAGTCTGAAAACTTAACTCTAAAAAGTAATCTTTATTCAACATCAAATACTGTATGTAATTCTGATATGCACGAACAAGTTTCACAATATTTTATTGCTAATGGTATGGAAAGAAGCAAATATGCTTCTATGATTTATGGAGTTAGTAATAGTGGTAAAAGAGGCATATGATTTGATAAATCTGTAATTGCAACTAAACATATTCCCTCTAATTTTTTGTGTGGTGTTTGTGCTAAGAAAGGTCACTCAAAATTGTCTTGTCCCATGATACAATCAAGGAAAGACAAGGAACCTTTCAGGATTAACAAATCTGGACTCAACCTGATTTGGGTACCAAAAGATAAAATTGTTTATGTTGCAGATGTTTTGAGCAATCAAAGTGAAACACCAGTCATGGTGCCTGGTCAACGGATGCTGGCAATATATGTAGGGAAAAAGGTCTATGTTCCAGTACTTACCAAGCAGAAGCAAAGTGACTCTGGTAGAAGAAGAGCTGGTAAATACAATGCCTATCAAAACCAAAACTATATGAAGAACAGGAAATATCAAAATAGACAGAGGAAGCACACCTATCAACAAAACTGGAACTACCAGAAGAAATAGAATTATCATCAGTTCCAAAATTATCAGAGTAACCTGATATATCAGTAGAAAGAGAAGAATCAGAATCAGGAGAGATCTTCAAACAGTCCAGTAAAATTCATCAAGACTCCAAACTAGGAAGGGAATTCAAAGTCCTTCATCCAAACCATCTGATCAAAGAACATACAGATTCAGAATCTGAAAATCAAGATTGTTTGAAGATCAAAGAACCCAAAACAAGAGGATTTTCAGAGTAAAACTGAAACTGTTGACATAGAGGTTACATCTTGCTGTAAATACTATTATTGTTTGATATTTATGTTTAGTGTGATAACAAGAAGCTTGAACTTAAAAATCAAAGCTAGATAAGTATTCTGCAGGTTTTCAAATTGTCAGAGGAACCAAGTGATCCATGTAATGTGAACACTTCAACAAAAACAATTTTTTAGTGGTTTCAAAAACAAGCAGAAACCACCAGAAGCAGAATTAATGGTTTGGTTGTATTGAGTTCATTTTTAAATTATTTGATTTGTATTATGCTATATGACAAATAGCTTAACCTGAAAAGTCAAAACAAGATGAAGTTGATACAGGTTAACCAGAACCAGAGGAAAATGATACTGGTTTACCAGAACTAGATGAAGCTGATGCAGGTTTACTAGAACTAGAAACTGATGCAGATCTACCAGAACCAGAAGCTGATTTACCAGAACCAAAAGCTGATGCAGGTTTATTACAACTAGAAGCTGATGCAGATTTACCAGAACTAGAAGCTGATTTACTAGAACCAGAAGCTGATACACATCTACATAAACTATAAGCTTATTTACCAGAAGCTGATGCATGCAAAAGAACATGAAAAAGCACAAGCTACAAGCAATAATACAACAAATCTTCATAGGATAAATGTGAAGATGAGTTAGAGGAAGGATATAGATGGAGTCTACCAATGCAAGAAGATCTAAATGAATGATATTTTGGATCTAGTTCCAAGACTAGAAAAGAACATTATTGGAACCAAGTGGGTTTTCATAAACAAGCTGAATGAAAAAGGAGAAGTTGTCAAGAAACAAGGCATGATGTGTTGCACAAGGATACAGTCAGCAATAAGGTATTGACTACATTGAATCATTTGTTCTAGTGGTCAGGTTAGAAGCTATTTGTATCTTACTTTCCTTTGCTGCTTATAATAACATTTTATTGTTTCAAATGGATGTTAAAAGTGCATTTTTAAATGGTTATATAAGTGAAGAAGTCTATGTTAAACAACCCCCAGGTTTTGAAAGTTCTGAATTTCCAAACCATGTTTTTAAACTTAAAATATCTTTGTACGGTTTAAAACAAGCACCCAGGGCATGGTATAATAGACTTAGTTACTTCTTACTTAAAAATAACTTTGAAAGAGGACAAGTAGACAATACACTTTTTAGAAAATCAATTAAAGATGATATTCTGATCATTCAAGTTTATATTGATGACATTATCTTTGGATCTACTAATGACCCTCTCTACCAAGAATTTTCTAAATTGATGCAGCAGGAATTTCAAATGAGCATGATAGGAGAACTTAAATTCTTCCTAGGGATTCAAATTTAGCAAAGTCAAAAAGGTCTATATATTCATCAAACAAAATATACAAAAGAGCTTCTCAAGAAGTTTAAGATGAGTGATTGCCAACCTATGGCTGCACCAATGGGCCGACATATTCACCAAACCACTACCTGAAGATAGGGATACAAATCTTTGTATTCACTAAATCTCACCTTCAATTGGCAGGTTATCAAGAAAAACCTAAATATCTGACAAACTTTGTAGTCACTTCAAAGTAGTTTAGTTCTAAATTAATTTTTATACTTTTTTGTATTACGTTATATTCATGTTATTAAAAAAAAGGGAAAAAGAGAAAAAAAATTCAGAGGATCTCCTTTATTCCTTAATTCCTTTTTGTCTAATGACAAAGGGGGAGAAGATGTATTTGATAAAGTATCTGGGGTATTAGACTTAGGGGGAGAAACATAAAATTTAGCTTAGTCTTAGGGGGAGTCAAAGTCAAAAGAAAGAAAAAAAGTTATAAAAAATACAAAGTTTTGTCATCATCAAAAATGGGGAGATTGTTGGAACCAAGTTGGTTCTATCAATTAAAGTTTTGATCTTAACAAAAGTATTTTATGAAAATCAATTTTGACATAGAAGAATAATGAAAAATCAGAAGATGTCATCAGAAGCAAAAACCAAAAGATGTCAATAGAAGATGACGTCACCAGAAGCAGAAATCAAAGGATGACGTCACTAGAAGCAGAAATCAGAGGATGACGTCGCCAGAAGATAGCACCAGAAGATACCTCAAGAGGAAACGGCTCGAAGATATCACCAGAGGATACCAGAGGATGTCATCAAAGGATACATCCAGATGATACCAGAAGATATCTCTAGAGGATACTAGAGGATATCACCAGAGGATCCCATCAAAAGCAAGAATCAGAGGATGTCATCAACGGTAAACATTAGAGGATATCATCAATTAGAGGATATCATCAGAGGGAAGAAATAATGACATTATCAGAGCATATTATTCATGGCCCAGATCAAAAGGAAGCATAGTCCAGAAGGAGACTTGGTCTAGACCAGATGGAAACATGGTCCAAAAGGAGACTTGGTCCAGACCAGAAGGAAGCATGTCCACAAAGAGACTTGGTCCAGAAGAAGACTTGGTAAGACCATAAGGTAATCTTTGTTGGAACCAAGTTGGTTCTTTCAATCAAACTTTTGATGTTAACAAAAGTATTTTATGTAAATCGTATTTTGACTTAGAAGAACAAATCAGAGGCTTTGCCAAACCAGGCTCTAATACCACGAGAGTTCAAAAGAGAGAACTACTTGAGTGCAAAAGCAATATTTTCTAAGTGTTTTCGAGAGAGAAATTCAATGCAACAATCAGCTTTTCAGAAGCAACAAAAGTGTGCAAGAATCAGTGCAGCAATCAGCTTTCTAGAAGCAAATTTCTAGAGTTCCAAACCTTGTAATCTAACCCGATAGTGGTGCAGATTCCTTCTTCAATCTGGGGTTGTAAGATTGGTGGGAGAAGACTTGACTTGTAGAGTCAAGGTGTTATTTTCGTTCCTCAAAAGTCTTGGGTTGTTAGGCTGTTGGGAAGACTGACTTGGACGGTCAAGTGTTGTAATTCAAAAGTTTTGAATTCGTGGATTAAAGCCTCCAGGATGAAGGGACTGGATGTAGCCAAGTTAATGGTGAACCACGATAAATTGTTGTGTTCTTATGCTGTTATTTTCCGCTGCTAAGTCTGATTATTTATTAATCAAGTAAATCACATCAACATTCAACAAAATAGTAAAAAGATTCAAAGTTTGGCAAACACAATTCAACCCTCCTTCTCGTATTTGCACCCTCAATTAGTATCATAGCTCGGTCTCAAGACTGAGCACTTTACAGTGTTTGAGGAAAGATCCACGGGTTCAACATGTGTGGAATCAATGAAGAAGCTATTTGAGGAAACATCAACAGACCACCTATGTTTGATGGGGAACCGTTTGAGTACTGGATGGATAGGCTGAAGAGTTTCTTTTGCTCACAAGATCCCGAACTTTGGGACATGGTGGAAGATGGCTTTACTGCTCCAGGATATTAAATTCCAAGGAAAGATTTTGATGCTGACCAGAAGAAGATGTTTAAGTTACATCACAAATCCAAAACGTTCATGATCAATGCAATCACGTTCAAGGAGTTTGACAAGTGCACTAACAAGAAAATAGCAAAGAGCATCTATGATAGTCTAGTTCTGACTTACAAAGGCAGCAAGCAAGTTCAAGAAGCAAAGGCCAACATTCTAGTCAAGAAGTTCGAGCTGTTCAAGATGGAAGAAGATGAAGACATTGAAGCAATGTTTTCCAGATTTCAGAATCTGGTGTCAAGATTAAGAGTACTCAAGAAGAGCTATACCACTGCTGACCACGTGAAGAAAATCCTTAGAAGTTTGCCAACGAAGTGGAGACCAAAGGTCACTGCCATTCAGGAAGCAAAGGACTTGAACACTCTGAAGCTGGAAGAATTGATCAGCTCCCTCAAGTCACATGAAATAGAGCTTGAAGAAGACGAACCCAAGAAGAAGAATAAAACCCTAGCCTTAAAGTTCAAATGGAAGAAAGTTCTAAACGAAGAAGCAGAAACAAAAACAGAATCAGAAGATAGTGATTTTGAGGACCAGAATCAGAAATCAAAAGCAGAAGACATTGCCTTCATAACCAAAAAGATTTTGAAAATGTGGCAAGGCAGAAGGAAGAAGTTTCCCCAGAGGAATTCCAAGCAATCCAACAGAGGAAAAGATGAACAAGACAAGAAGAGCATCATCCGCTATGGATATAATGAACCTGGGCACATCAAATCAAAATGCACGAATCTGGAGAAACGAAAACACCAGAAGAAAGACTCCAGACCCAAGAAGAAAAATTTGATGGCAAATGGGATGATTCTGATGAATCTTCTAATGATGAAGAAACATAATTAGCAAAGATGGCCCACATCAGTTCTGTCTCTAGATCCAACTCTGAAAGTGAATCAGAAGAAGCAGAATTCGCTCTGATGGCTCATATCATTCTGCCTCTGAATACGACATATATGCTGACTTTGGAAGAAAAGAAGCAGAAGTGACTCACACTCATTCTGCCTCTGGATTCGACCTAGATGCTGACTCTGGAAAAGAATGAAAAGATGACGAAGCAGAACTGGCTCTGATGACTTACATCAACACTGCCTCAGGATCCAACTCAGACTCTTATTCTGGAAGTGAATCAGAAATAGAACTGGCTCTAATGGCTCACACAAACACTGCCTTTGGATCCGATACAAAATCTGATTCTGAAAGTTAATCATTAGAAGATGAAAAATAGGTATTTTCTGAACTTACCCGATTTGATTTAATTACTGCAATGAATGATATTTTAAATATCAATAACAAACTAACTTGAAATCTGAAAACACTTAGGAAAGAAAATTCATTTCTAACCAAAGAAATAGATGTTTTAAAGAATCAAAATGCAGAATGTAAATCTAATATTGCTGAGCTTAAGTCTGAAAACCTAACTCTAAAAAGTAATCTTTGTTCAACATCAAGTAAAAATACTGTATGTAATTCTGATATGCATGAACAAGTTTTACAAGATTTTATTGTTAATGGTATGGAAACTGTAACTAAACCTATTTCCTCTGATGTTTTATGTGGTGTTTGTGCTAAGAAAGGTCACTCAAAATTGTCTTCTCCCATGATAAAATCAAGGAGAGACAAGAAACCTTTCAAGACTAACAAACCTAGACCCAACCAAATTTGGGTACCAAAAGATAAAATTGTTTATGTTCCAGATGTTCTGAGCAACCAAAGTGAAACACCAATCATGGTGCCTGGTCAATGGATGCTGGCTACATATGAAGGGAAAAAGGTCTATGTTCCAATATCTACCAAATAGAACCAGAACCAGAATCATAAGCGGAACATGAAATATCAAAGAAATCACACAATCACAAAAATCAGAACAGAGAGAGAAATCATAAATATCAACAAAACTTGAACTACCAGAAGAAACATAATTATCATCAGTTCCAGAATTATCAGACGAACCTGATATATCAGCAAGAAAAGAAGAATCAGAATCCAAAGAGTTCTTCAAACACTCTAGTAAAATTCATCAAGACTACAAACCAGGGAGGGAATTCAAAGCCCTTCATCCAAACCATCTAATCACATAACATAACAAATTCAGAATCTGAAAATCAGAACCAATAGGAAGTTGATGCAGGTTAACCAGAACCAGAGGAAACCCATGCAGGTTTACGAGAACTAGAGGAAGCTAATGCAGGTTTACTAAAACCAGAAGCTGATGCAGATCTACCAGAACAAGAAGCTGATGCAGGCAAAAGAACTTGAAAAAGTAGAAGCTACCAACAAGCATACGACAAATCTGAAGATAAGTTAGAAGGAAGATATAGATGGATCCTAGCAATGCAAGAAGAGTTAAATGAATGATGATTGGGATCTAGTTCCAAGACCAGAAAAGAACATTATTGGAACCAAGTGGGTTTTTAGAAACAAGCTGAATAAAAAAGGAGAAGTTGTTAGAAACAAGGCACGACTTGATGCACAAGTATACAGTCAACAAGAAGGTATTGACTACACTGAGACATTTGCTCCAGTGGTCAGGTTAGAAGCTATTTGTATCCTACTTTCTTATGCTGCTAATAATAACATGTCATTATTCCAAATGGATGTTAAAAGCGCATTTTTAAATGGTTATATAAGTGAAGAAGTCTATGTAAAACAACCCCTAGGTTTTGAAAGTTCTGAATTTCCAAACTATGTTGTTAAACTTAAAAAAATCTTTGTATGGTTTAAAACAAGCACCTACGGCATGGTATGTTAGACTTAGTAACTTCTAACTTAAGTTCTTCCTAGGAATACAAATTCAGCAATGTCACAAAGGTATATACATTCATCAATCAAAATATACAAAAGAGCTTCTCAAGAAGTTGAAGATGAGTGACTGCAAACCTATGGCTACCCCAATGCACCCTACTTGCTCACTTGAAAAGGATCACTCAGGCAAAAAAGTTGATCAAAAATCCTACAGAGGTATGATAGGGTCTTTCTTTTACCTCACTGCTTCTAGACCTGACCCTAGGGAATTCCATTTAACTATCGCTAAGAGAATCCTTAGATACCATAAAGGCACTACCAGCCTCACCTTGTTCTACAAGAAAACTCCTACATACAAACTAAGTGGATACTGTGACTCTAATTATGCCAAAGACAAACTTGAGAGAAAAAGCACAAGAGGAAACTGCACGTTCTTGGGAGATAATTTAATACCCTGGTCAAGCAAGAGACAAAGCACCATTGCCATGTCAACAACAAAAGTTGAATATATTTCAACAGCCGGATGCAGCTCTCAACTCATTTGGATGAAACATCAGCTAGAAGACTACAACATCATGGAAACCAACATCCCTTTATACTGTGACAACACTTCAGCCATCAACCTAACCAAAAACCATGTCCTTCATTCTAGAGCCAAACACATACAGATCAAACACCACTTCACCAGAGATTATGTTCAAAAAGGGACACTCAACATCCAATTTGTAGACACTAACCATCAATGGACTGACATATTCACTAAACTAGAGATTGTCATGTATTGTTTTAAAATAATAATAATAATAATAATGAAATCAGAAGATGAAAAAAAAAAGTCAAAGAAAAAAAAATTTACCGGATCTCCTTTCTTCCTTCAAACCTTCGTGTCTGATGACAAAGGGGGATTAGACTTAGGGGGAGAAAAAGTCAAAATAAAGCTTAGTCCTAGGGGGAGTCAAAGTCAAAAGAAAGAAACAAAAGTTATAAAAAATACAGAGTTTTGTCATCATCAAAAAGGTAGAGATTGTTGGAACCAAGTTGGTTCTTTCAATCATAGTTTCGATGTTAACAAAAGTATTTTATGTAAAACATATTTTGACTTAGAAGAACAAATCAGAGGCTGTGCAGAATCAGAGGATGACACCACTAGAGGATACATCCAAAGGAAGCAACTAGAGGATAAAAATGCCACCAGAAAGTTTGGCCATAGGATAGATGCAGAGGATACCAGAGGATGGATCCAAAGGATACCAGAGGATGTCATCAAAGGCAAACATCAGAGGATATCATCAAAGGGATGGAAAAATAACATCATCAGAGGATATCTTTCTTGGCCCAGATCAGAAGGAAGCATAGTCCAGAAGAAGACCTGGTCCAGACCAGAAGGAAGCTTGTCAGAGGGAGACTTAGTCCAGACTAGAAGGAAACAAAAGTCAGACTTGGTCCAGACTTAGTCCTAACCAGAAGATAGCATGGTTGTGAATATAAGACTCAGTCCAGACCAGAAGATAGCTTGCTCCAGAAAATAAAACTTGATCCAGATCAGAAGATATAATTGTCCAGAACATAAGACTTAGTCCAGAATTGGTCGAGATCAGAGGATCACAGAATGGTACAGATCAGATCACATAGTCCAGAGTTGGTCGAGATCAGAGGATCACATAATATGTACAGATCAAATTACATGGTCCAGAATTGGCCGAGATCAGAGGATCACAAAATGGTACAGATCAAGTTATAAGGTCCAGAGGTGGTCGAGATCAGAAGATCATATGGTCTAGAATTTAAATCATGATGCAAATCAGCGAGGACTTGATTAAATTTCAAAGAAGACTTGATTAAATTTTGATAGAAATTTGATCAAAGTATTAAGGGGATTTGATTCAAAAATTCACTGAAGACTTGAAGAAATTTGAATGCAATCTGAAGCTTAAAAAGATGTGGTTTGAAATTAAAAGAAACAAGATTGGTCAACAGAAATTTAAAATGCAATTTGAAGCTAAAAAGATATGATTTTTACTTAAGTGAAACAAGATTGGCCAACAGTATTTTCAAAGGAAATCTGAGCAAGATCTATTTCGAATTTAAGCTTGGACAAAGCCCTATTTGCAGCTATAAAAGGAGGCTTGGTCATACCAGAAGGAGACTTGGTCAGACTAGAAGGAAATAGAGTTAAGAAGATAACTCAGTCCAGAACCGAAGACATGTTCCAGACTTAGTCCAGAACAGAAGACTTGATCTAGACAAGAAGATCGCATGGTCCAAAATAGATCACATGGTTCAGATCGGAAGATCATAGGTCCAGATCAGAAGGTTACATTGTCCAGATAAGGAAACAAAATGGTACACATCAGATCACATGGTCCAGATCAGCAGATCATATGGTCCAAATTTAAATCATGTTGCAGATCCGTGAAGACTTAATTAAAATTTGAAGATGACTTGATTGATTTTTTTATAGAAATCTGATCAAAGTATTAAGGAGATTTCATTCAAAAATCACTGAAGACTTGAAGAAATTCAAATGAAATCTAAAGCAAGAAGATACGGTTCAAAATTAAAGTAAAACAGGATTGGTCAACAAAATTTTCAAAGGAAATCTAAGCAAGATTTATCTCGAATTTAAGCTTGGACAAAGCCCTAATTGCAGCTATAAAAGGAGGCTTCAGGCCGCAGCAATTAGTATCTCAAAGTAGAAGAACTCAAGCATAAAATCCAGATTCATCTTAGAGTTCAAAGAGATTGAAAAACACAAGAACTCAAGCTTCAGTTCAAAGTTATCCGAGAGTTCAAAAGAGAGAAACACAAGTGTAGCAATCAGCTTTCTAGAAGCAACATTGCAGAGTTCCAAACCCTTGTAATTTAATCCCATACGTGTAGATTCCTTCTTCAATCTGGGGTTGTCAGATTGGTAGGAGAAGACTTGACTTTTAGGGTCATGGTGTTGTTTTCGTTCCTCAAAAGTCTGGGACTGTCAAGCTGTTTGAGAAGACTTGGCTTGTAGGGTCAAGGTGTTGTTATTCCTCAAAAGTCTGGGGTTGTCAGGCTGTTTGAGAAGACTGGCTTGGAGGGTCAGGTGCTGTAATTCAAAGGTTTTGAATTAATGGATTTAAGCCTTCAGAATGAAGGGACTGGATGTAGCGAAGTTAATGGTGAATCAGGATACATCTATGTGTTCTTTTGCTGTTATTTTCCGCTGCTTAATCTGATAATTTATTCATCAAGTAACTGACATCAATATTCATCAAAGTAGAAAAAAGAATTCGAGTTTGGCAAACACAATTCAACCCCCCTTCACGTGTTTGCACCTTCAGCCTTGTACTTCTCCACAAATATTCAGCATCCCCTAGTAGCAGATACGTAGCATAGTTGACCTTCACCCTTGCATGGCAATTAATCGTTTCGTAGATCTTTTCCACTTCCTAATTCCATTGATCGGCTTTTTCTGGACTCTCATCACCCTTGAATTTTGGAGGATTGTGACGACGGAAATCTTCCAATCCCCTTGATTCAGTAACACGGATCTCTTTTTCCCTCTTCTCCAGATCCTGTAGAGTCTTTGCAGTTTTCTGTACAGTAACAGAAGCAGCCATGTTATTCATTGCTTCAGCCATTTGATCATCCTAGTTGACATTGACTCTTACAGTGTAGTTCCTTCTTGAAGGCATTGTTCCCTACAAAATCATCATCAAGTAGAAATCTTAACACCACTTAGAAGAATTCCAAAATATAACTTCCAACAACATCAACACTTCAACTACACAAGACCTGATAACTCTAACAACTTACCCCGACGCATGATCAGATCACGACTCCCAATCTACAGGTCGACCTACAATCTAACCAAAGCTTTGATACCACAATGTAACACCCCGATTTTTAACAGCGCGAATGCATTTTTTTTTTAAAAACCACTTACTCAAATAATATGTCGTAACACAAAACGACAAGAGTAATAAACAATTACATCATATATAAAAACAAGCTAAAATAGTTTTTGGGACAATAATCCCAAATATACAAATAGAAAATACTTAGGCTATGAGACCTATCAGACATCGCTCATACACCTGGGGTATTCTCGACAGACACCTGCACAGAAGTACTGCTCCAAGAATGTTATCACCCCATGGTCACGTCATAATAAATGAAACATGGACCCCCCCCACAAAAGTCAACTTTCAAAGAATGTCATAGGTACAGTCATCCCAAAACAAAATAAGTACAACCACAAAAAGACACTAAGGCCCTATACAACAAAAGACTAATCTGATCGTCGACTAACAACTACAGTAACAAGGGTGACCTCCACACTCGGTACAAGTCCCATCTATTGCAGTATCTCTCCTCGAAGTAACTTCCTCCTCCTTATCATCCATAGAAGGATCAGTATCCTCAGAAGTCAGATACACCCACGATATAGGTCGCTTCGGCGGCGCTGGAATCTCAAAATAGTCCTCTACTTCAGTGACAGTCGATAGGGGATCGTTCATCTGGAGTGGAAGCTCGGACTCGATCCGCGGTGACACCAACCAAGGTACCAGCGATCCATCAGCAAAAACCTGGTCCCCGACCAGCCTTGACGGACCTGGAATATCTTCTCTCGCTAGCATCGGCCCCTTATCTTCTCACCCGTTCCTGGTCGAAGCACTACATCCCCTACTACTACAGTGGGAGTCACCACACCTATGGTGGCCTTCGTCTCACATCTAACTGCAGTATCCTTTGCATCTTCCCACACCCCATACACCCCGAGCACCAATCCTTAAGGTACATGATAGTCAATCCTCTCATGAGTGATCTCCACGTGAAACACTGCCCAGCTCTCCTACTTATCCTTAACACTCTCCCTGTATAAGTAGCCCTGCTTGAGATGGGGTCATGTACCCAAGCAGTCGACAAATGTCGGCCAGGGAAGTCTAACGATGTTTCCATCATAAGGGTAACAGCCGGTAGAACGGACTCGGGTATCATCTGAGGGCAAAACCTAATTTCCACAATAATGTAAAGGGTCACCAACCGAAATTAATGAATAATATTTAACAATTACGTCATAAAACAAGCAATAACACTTAGCAATTACGGCATGATAACAAACAACAATCGTGTATGTATATATAAATAATAGATTATAACAAACATGAATCACGTGCCAAACATCCTAATGCAATGTTTATATGCCAATGCACATGATTCCAGAATTTCCAAAACAAAACCCTCCTCGAGGGGCGTAAATCATAATTGAACCGCCTATCACAGGCCTTAGTACTAACTACCGAGGTGCAGTCTCTCACAGACTAGCACGATTTACTATAGTGTAGCCTATCATAGGCCTTACACATCAGTTAAATCCTCGTAAGGATAAGATGGATCAACTATCACATGGCCCATCACATCACCACTTAACTTCGCGGCCCATCAAGGTCACCACTTAACACCGTGGCCCATCGCGGTCACCACTGACATTGTGGCCCCTCACGGTCACCACAAGCTATGAAATGCATGAGCGTACTCTGACTCTTTTCACCACAATCATTAAGTAAATGTAACTATTAAAAGATTCCCCATTTTTAATACTCATATAACATTAACGATTTTTCAAACATATCACAGAGCATACTCAAAACATTTTTTTTTTCACGATAAAATTCATAACACACATATTATCAGTTATGAATACATAATCACATCAAATTCAATTTCCACAATTCCACTCCTCAGTCACACCTAAATCACACATAAATCACCTCAACTTAATCTCCACAAATTCATACTATACAATGTTAACTTAACAGTAAAAGAATATATCTTCTCAGTCAAGCATTGCCATTTATAATTTTATTGTAGTATTTTTTTTATGTTCGAAATAATCTCAATTAATGTTCCAATTGGAAATCATCAGCTTGATGTTTTATAAGAAACATAGTAGCACTAAAAAAAATAGTAGCATACTCATTTCTATAACATTGATTTTATTTTCTAGTAGCTTTTTACTTCCCAACATTCAGTTCAATACTTCAATCAACATAATGGTGTAACTTTTCTTTAAGCTTGAAATATTTTTTTTTATCGTATCACTAATTCAACCTGAAACAGTGCTCCATTTCAACCATCTTACTTCGATATCCCTCTCTATCACCCCGTCAAGTTAATGCATGGAATAAAAAATAAAATGATATGGCCAACTGGACCTATCAAGTTAAGTACAAATCATTCTCAAACAAAATGGACCAACTACATCTATCTTAAATTTTACGACATTTTTTCTGTATGACATTCAATTAATCACCTAGCAAAGATCTACAAATGCAGGACAACGGTTTTAAATCTAACATTGTTAGATCACTTGATTAATCAAGTCATCAAGAATGCTCAGTAGACCATCATAATTTAAGGTTCTAAACAAACAAGGAAATTTAAAAGAACTTGAAATAAACCGTCATTAATCTGGTATATGTATAAGGTATTAGTAAAAGATGTTGTATTCGACTACAAAGTTCAGATTTCAAAGACAAAACAGAACGTTATAGAAGTGTATTCGAATACACCTAGACTTTATTCGAATACAACTACGAAACAAAGCAACTTTTCAGTTTTGAAACATTGCACAAATTCAACAAAACGTTTGGGAATCATTGCAATTGATCTGAAGTGTTACCTTGGAACATAAATACTTCAAAACTTCAGTTTTAAACCAATCAATCCTACCACGAACTTTGAACAACTTTCTGAAATATTTTGTGCTCTTTTCAAAGTTATATTTTCATAATTCAAGTACATGCTCTACATTTTCATATCATTGAGAAAGGTTCTCTATTGTACTTGAAAGTATTTTGGATTGGTATCCTTGCACAAACTGTTATATCCTGTTGTTCTTAATTAAGAACATTGTTGTAAAAAAAAAACATCATCAAAGTTATTGTTTGAAGAAAGTGGTGTATTTTTTTCAAGTGTTGTAAACTAAGATAGTGGTGTACTATCTTAGGAAGATTGTTAGGAATTTGTAATTGAAGTCTTAGGGTTAGACTGGTACTTATTCTAACAGAAAGTGGAAAATCTCTTGTGGTGTGCAAGAGGACTGGATGTACCCTTGGTTGTAAGGGGAACCAAGATAAATCTCTGTGTGTTTTTACCTTCTGCCATTTACAGCTTTCTTTTACTAACACAGCAAGATTAAACAATTTTTAAACAGTCACTTAAACAATCTCCAAAACTCTAAAAACAGAAAAAATTGTCCAACACCTAATTCACCCCCCCCCCCCTCTTAGGTGCAACTCTGTTCTTACAATTGGTATCAGAGCAGGTTTTTGGTAATTTGTTCCTAGATTCATGGCTTCCGCACAACCTGTTTTTAGAGATGGTGGTAGCAGTAACAAACCACCCTGCTTTGTCGGTGAACATTATGATTTCTGGAAAATACGTATGCAAGCATACCTTGAGGCTCAAGGAGATGACATATGGGAGGCAGTAGAAAACGGTCCATATGTTCCAACAACAGTTATCAACAATAAAGAGGAAATAAAAATAAAAGCCTCATGGACAGATGATGAAAAGAGAAAAGTATTGTTTGATAAGAAAGCAAAAAATATGTTACAATCAGCATTGGGTATGGATGAATTCTTTCGCATATCCCACTGCAAAACAGCAAAAGAGATATGGGATACTCTGGAAGTAACCCATGAAGGAACAATTGAGGTAAAACGTTCAAAACTGAACACTTTATCTCAAGAATACGAAATGTTTAGAATGCAACCAGGAGAAGCAATCCTGGACTTGCAGAAACGTTTTTCCCACTTAACAAACCACTTAACAGCACTTGGCAAGAAATTTACTAATGATGAATTGAACCTAAAGGTTCTAAGATCATTAACCAGAGCATGGCAGCCAAAAGTGACAGCAATTTCTGAAAAGAAAAGTTTGTCAAAAATGTCACTCTCAGCACTCTTTGGAAAGTTACAAGAACACGAAATAGAATTAGAAAGACTGGAAAAGAATGAGAATTTAGAGAAGAAAACAAAGAATCTAGCATTAAAAATAGAATCAAAAGAAATGATAAATGAAGAAGATTCAGATAAAGATGAAAACATCACTTCCCTGGTTAAAAAGTTCAGTAAGTTTCTTCAAAACGATAAAACATTTAAGAAGAAGAAAACCTTCAGGAAGAAAGACGTCTTCACTACAAATCAGAATGTCACTTGTTTTGAATGTGGGAAAGAAGGACATATGAAAGTAGAATGTCCTAATCTTATCAAGAAAAATGCTAACAGAAGGAAGGAGCTCAAAAAGGCATACATAGCGTGGGAAGATAATGAAGTAAGTTCTTCATCAAATTCAGATAATGACGAATGCGCTAATGTTGCTTTGATGGCATCTCATCATTCTGATAATGAAGAAGAGGTTAGTAGTAATACTATTTCTTATGATAATGATGATTCTTGTGCTGAAGATAATGATGCACAACAAGCCATTAAAGAACTACTTAATGAATGTAAAAATCTGTACAAAGTAGTGTCAAATCAAAAGAAACAGATTTTATCCCTAAATGAAAAGATTAACACTATGGAACAAAATTCTAAAAAACAAAAACAGATTTCTACATGCATTAAATGTGATTCACTTTCTTTTAGAATTGTCCAAATGAATAGAGTTATAGAAAGGTACGAAAAGGGACAATTTGGTTTGGAAAATATACTTAGCATGCAAAGATATTCAAATGACAAAAGAGGACTTGGTTACTCAAAATTTGATAAACCAAGTATTGGTAAAACTATCTTTGTAAAAGCAAGTAACCAATCTAAACATAAGAAAGTAATGGCTGTTCAAAAGAATCATCTTTGTTCTAAGAAAAGTATTATTCAAAAGAAACCTTGCTTTCCTAAAACAAGTCCAAAATGTCTTTATTGTGGTCTTAATGGTCACACACCTAATGCTTGTTTCTTTAGGAACATTGGTGTTCCACAAGGGCATTATGTGTGGGTCAAGAAAGGTACTAACATTCAAGGACCCAAAGCACTCTGGGTACCAAATAAAACCATAAACTTGTTTTGTAGGAATACACACAAAGAACCTCAAAAATGTGGTACTCAGATAACGGATATGTTTACAAAGCCATTACCTAGAGATTCATTCTACAATATCCAGAAGGAAACTAAGCATTCTAAATGAGAATTATCTCAAAAAGGTTTGAAAGCTTTGTAAGTCATAGCAATTTTTATTTTGAAATTTTTTTTTCTTCTTTTACATGATATTTGATTCTTTAACATCTATGTATGTTTTGCTACATGTTTAAAATATTTTTTGGTCTGTTTATTGTTAAAAATTTCACTTTGGAAAAGAAATTATTACTGCCGTATTCGAATACAGACAAGTTGTAGTCGAATACACGTTCCCAGAAAAATTTGTATTCGAATACGACAAGTCTGTAGTCGACTACAGTTTCGAATTTTTTTATATAAAAGGGATTGTTAACAGTTTTAGGTTACGAATACAAAAACTGGTAGCCGATTACAATCAAAGTCTCTGATTTCTTTTCTTCAAAATCTTCATCCAAACCTATCCCTAAACCTTCATACAGACTTATCTAAACCTTCCCTCCATCATCCATTGCATCTGAGATTACTGTGAAATCAAAATCAAAACCCTAAATTCCAAAAAAAAACACCGTAAACTTCATCTTCTCAAAAATGGATGCACGCAAAAGAGGACCAAGAACCAAGGTAGCTTCTGTGGGTCCTTCAAAGAAACGCAGAAACGACAACATGGCTGACCTATCCAAATTACTTCATTCCCCAGAAGAATTGGACAGATTCAGAACCCACTTCTCTGACAAAAAACTGGTAACCCCCAAAATTGGTACGCTTGATTCCTTCTCTAAGTTTAAATTTCCTGAGTTGCTGCAGGCTCAAAAATTGGAAGAATTTATTGGATATAATGGTCCCATTTATCCTGACCTAGTTAGGGTTTTCTTCTGGAACCTAGAAAAGGATGGGAATAGATTAGTGTCTAAAGTTAAAGGAAAGGTTATCAATTTAGACACTAAACTTATTGGGGAAATTCTGCACATACCTAGTGAAGGTCAGAAGATGTGTCCAGGACATCTATGTGAATGGGTAAACACTACTAAGTATGATGCCTATATTTCGTTGTGCCGTTTTGACAAAGACACTATGGAAAGAAAACGCACACAGTCTGGATCGGAGTATGCTAGAAAACGATATGGTGTTGGTAATCTGACTGTTGACAACAAATTACTACATTATTTCTTAAGTTACATTTTGATACCAAAAGCAGGGAACTACTCACAGATCTCTGATTTTGAACTTCAAGTTATGATTTTTATGATAGAAGGTGTTGAGTTAAATTGGGCATACTTTGTTCATTCAGTTCTATATGCTTCAAAAGATTCTATAGCTTTACCCTATGCCAGAGAAGTCACAAGAATTCTGGATCATTTTAAGGTTGATTTCTAAGGTGAGGTATTGTACCAGACCACCAAAGACAATCTGCTGGACTTAAGTGTTTTGCCCAGTATGAAAATAGTTTGGAGTGAATCACTTCAAATTTATGTTCATAAGGGTGATCTTGGACAAAGTTCATCATCTGTCCAAGAAGAAGCAGAAGAAGCAGAACCAACAACAGGCCCAGCAGTAGCACCAGAAGCAGCACCAGAAGATGCACCAGAAGCAGCAACAGCAGTAGCCCCAGAACCAGACATCATAGCACATACTGAAGACATCATCACAAACAGAATGATCATGTACAAACCTAACTTCCTTCAATCCTTTGTCTCAGATCAATTCCAACAATTGAATGAGTCTTTCAGTAATCGAACTCAGAACATAACTGCAGCCTTCAACACCAAATTTCAAGATCTTGAAGACACCATCAATACACAACATACATTCTTTCATCAAGAACTTAGTGATCTGTCCGATAAAATAGACCATTTACATATTCCACCAAAATCAGATGATTAAATTTGGCTATTTGCAGTTTTTGTTATTTGTTTCTGTTACTATTTGACTTTCCATGTTTTAAATACTCTTAAGTTTATTTTAATTGTAATTTTGAACATCGTTAATTAAGTTGTTTTCTTCCAGATATCATGTGTTGCCTCTGTTTATTTGTTACATTTGTGCATATCGTGTTTGCTATGTGATATCTTCTTCCTTTTTCATAATGTAAAAGGGGGAGAAAAAGTATATATATATTGTTGTTGCTAATTATGATGAACAGATCCTCCAACACTTAATAAGGAGAAAAACATTTATCAAGGGGGAGAAAGCACACATCTAGGGGGAGAAATCAAGACATTTGAAATCCAAGCAACAAGTTTTTTGTCATCATCAAAAAGGGGGAGAATGAAATTTAAAGATCTACATTTTTGATGAAGACAAAAAGATCCCTGATCAAAAAGGAAAAAGGATTTTAAGCATCTTATCTTTCAAATTTATATTTAGGAAACAGCATTTGATATTAAATCAAATTACATTCTAAAGTACAATATAATGAGAACCATCTTGATAAACATATGCATTAAAATTTTTTATAAATATTTAAGAACATAAACTTTTGTTTGAAAATAAAGTTTTTTACAAAACTGGAAATCTGTATTCGAATACGAGGTATCGTAGTCGAATACAAACTACAAGTCAGAAGCTAAAACTGAAGATCTGTATTCGAATACGAAGTGTCGTAGTCGAATACAGATTGCAAGTCAGTAGCTATATTTAAACATTTGTATTCGACTATAGCTTTGTGTATTCGAATACAACTCAAGTCAGTGGCAAAAATCCCATACTTGTATTCGACTACAAGATGTTGTATTCGACTACAAAGTTCAAATTTCAAAGACAAACAAAACGTTATAGAAGTGTATTCGAATACACCTAGACTGTATTCGAATACAACTTCGAAACAAAGCATCTTTTCAGTTTTGAAACATTGCACAAGTTCATCAAAACGTTTGGGAATCATTGCCATTGATCTGAAGTGTTACCTTGGAACATAAATACTTCAAAACATCAGTTTTAAACCAATCAATCCTACCACGAACTTTGAACAACTTTCTGAAATATTTTGTGATCTTTTCAAAGTTATATTTTCATACTTCAAGTACATGCTCTACATTTTCATATCATTGAGAAAGGTTCTCTATTGTACTTGAAAGTATTTTGGATTGGTATCCTTGCACAAACTGTAATATCCTGTTGTTCTTAATTAAGAACATTGTTGTAAAAAAAAATCATCAAAGTTATTGTTTGAAGAAAGTGGTGTATTTTCTTCAAGTGTTGTAAACTAAGATAGTGGTGTACTATCTTAGGAAGATTGTTAGGAATTTGTAATTGAAGTCTTAGGGTTAGACTGGTACTTATTCTAACAGAAAGTGGAAAATCTCTTGTGGTGTGCAAGAAGACTGGATGTACCCTTGTTTGTAAAGGGAACCAGGATAAATCTCTGTGTGTTTTTACCTTCTGCCATTTACAGCTTTCTTTTACTAACATAGCAAGATTAAACAATTTTTAAACAGTCACTTAAACAATCTCCAAAACTCTAAAAACAGAAAAAATTGTCCAACACCTAATTCACCCCCCCCCCCCCTCTTAGGTGCTACTCTGTTCTTACAAACCAAGCCTAACCTATTAAGCCAATCAATGACCCAAAATTCATAATAGGTAACAAACCGTATTTTCACTCAAACTGTATATATATTCA